>JAKSZP010014501.1:0-255930 GCA_022478985.1 Massospora cicadina
GGTATTGTGGAGGTAGAGGGTCCCATCTCTACTCCGCTCCATCTTTTCACTGATAGTATTGACCTTAGTGTATGTAGTTCACATGGCGGTTATAGCAGAATTTTGCCAAATGACCGGGGCAGCCACATTCATAGCAGTTAACCTTATAAGATCCACGTCCTTGATTATCATAAGTGGGTCCAGATTGGAAAGTTTGGGGTCGATCAGTGTAACCAGCCCCAGGTCAGTAAGATGGTTGTTGACGTTCAGCATTGCTAGGTCCTGAATGATATTTGGGTTGCTGAAGGTTTTTATGACCAGCTTATTGACACTGATCAACTGTTGAGTATGTTTAAGAACGAGGCGCAGAGTTATAGAACGGCTGAGGATTGCAAAATGGAGCTGGGGTCAGATGAGAGTATTATCCTGAATAAGAGGGTGCAGTAGCGGCATTAGTCTTCTGTTCCATATATGGTAGCAGAATGTTAGGGGATATGTGACGCAAAAACTGTACAATCTTGAGCAGAGGTACGCCGTCATCCAGAAGTGGCGAAATGACATTGAGAAGCTCTCAATATGGCTTCACTATGGAG
The DNA here is from genome assembly GCA_022478985.1 of Massospora cicadina. Lineage (NCBI taxonomy): Eukaryota > Fungi > Entomophthoromycota > Entomophthoromycetes > Entomophthorales > Entomophthoraceae > Massospora > Massospora cicadina. The sequence continues at coordinate 573 of JAKSZP010014501.1, forward strand.
GCCATAGCAATGCACATGTCAGCTCCGCTAAGTACTCTGCTCCAATCAGCATGTGGGCTTCCACTTTGGATCAATCAGCAAACTCCAGGAGAGTCTCATTTCGATGGAATCCATATGGTAAGAATTCTGCTTTCCACTGTGACAACTTTGAGTTACCCCCAAACAGGAGGAGTATTGTATCCTTCACATCCTTAAAGGTGACAGAGCTACTTGAGAGGTAACAGGGTACCTGATTGGCGCTCCCAACATCCAAGGAACATATCAAAAACTTAGCCTTCCATCTATCAGATTCACCTTCCGCTGCAAACTCGAACCATTTGAAGAACACATAAATGTTCTGTTGCAGTCAAATGGAGGTAATTTTTCGATATTAACATCCTCATCCCATTCGTGGGTTTTGGGCCATACTGAGGAATGTGCTAAGATCTGAAAGAAGTTTCTCGATGAGGAGCTGGATCAGTGGATGTTGGTATGTCTGCCGCTTCAAGGGGTAGCGTGACCTTCTGCCATGGGTGGTACTGCCATTACTTGAGGGAAGTGTCGTTCTGACTTGTATTTGTATCTGGTACTACCATCCTGGGTGTAGTAGCTCTGACTAGCGTCATATTCTTCCTTGTATGATGCCCCCTCTTAAAGTTATCCTTGTCCCAGCGAGAATACCGAGAGGTATTGGTCAATCTTTGTTCTGCGCAATGCAGCTGTTTGGTGGTATCATTCAATTGGTTAGCGAGTTCTCTGTTTTGTTGTCCAAAGATTTGCATTTGACTAAAAGTGCTATCAAGTTGGTGCATGACAGCATCTCATTCTTGAAGAAGTTCATCTTGGTTTTTGAGCACCACATCTAAGGTAAGTTTGAGTTCCTCATATCCAGCCGGTTCAATGTTCCGTGAAGATTCCCCAGCAACACAGTTTGTTTAAGGCATGGCTGGCAACTGGATTTCCAGAGAGTTAGGTGGTTGATCAAAGGGTCCCCTGTAGTGAGCACCACTGTTTTAAAATTGGATGGTGTCATAAGGATCCTCCATATTGTTCATACAGGTTGAACCCACTGAGCAACAGACAGACAATATAGGGATCCTCAGTCCTTCAGACACACTTGAAATTATACTTAAAAATAGGAGCAATTGCCCCAATCGACTATTTTATTTATTTTTTAATATATACAGCGATCTTTCACTTTCCCATTCTCTCTCTACTATTAGCAACCCTCTTCTCTCAATCGCCTATCTCACCTATATACAGAAGCTTCAGGCGATACTGCTCTCATAGCTTGGGCTATTCTATTCCACTGATTATCCTTGAATTTGGCTTGTTATTCTCCTAATCATCTATTGATCTAATTATAGGCGATCTTCTTTGTATTTCTCAAATGTTGAAATCGCCTTATCACCTTATTGCCTTCTATAGAGGTGATTCAATAAAAACCCGGTATATCCCAATATTGCCTCATCTCAAGGCATTCAAATAATCGTAACTGATATTATTTTCAGCGTATTCTTCCCAATCCGCCCTAGCTGTTCCATGATTATCGTCCAGTCATATCATAATCACGACAGTTTTAAATACAAAGCCATGGTTCTTTCACCTGCAGCCTCCCCCATAGATACCACCCTTAGAAATCTAAATTTTCTTTTAAATATGGAGGCATCTTTGAGTTCCTCGACTTTTCTCTTTATGAAACTTAAAGGTCAGCAGGGGTTAAGTTACAAGTCATTAATTAAAGGTTTCAGATAAACATTCTAGGCTGTTTTAACTGTGGCCGCCCCTATAGATACCTCTCTCAAAAACCTCAATTTTCTTTTAAAAATGGAGGCATCTTTTAGTTCCTTATCTTAACTCTCAGGGAAACTTGAGGGTCATCAGGTGTAAAGCTCCAAAGTTTTATTTAACAAATCATTTTGATACCTTCCTCTTTTAAAACTCCATACCCCGAATGAAACCCTTCAGTGGAAGGGAGTTTGCCATAATGATTATAGAGGGCAATATCCAGCAAGGTATTGAATTGGTATGTGCATTTACAAGTTTAAACGCCATTTTTAACAAAAATTTAATTTATTCAAAAGAGGCCTTAATAAGCTCCTGTTTGGCTAGGCCTGATCCAATTTCTGTTTATCATATCACTAATGAGAATCCTTGGCTGACCTTCAACATGATTATACACACTCAGGAGGTAGGATCTTCTATGAAATATATGGCAATAAATTCTATAGCAGAAAATTTTGCTGTGTATTTATTTAAGTTTATTGGGGAAGGCTGACCATGAGATGGACATTTCTGATATGTAATAGTAATCAAGTATTGATATATGCAAGAGGGACCCCAAAGAAACTAATGTTGTCTCCTGTTTCCGGCAGTAATGACAATTACAGTAAGAGGGGTATAGTGAGTAGAGGCTCGCGCCACAATTGAGCACGTGTGGAGGAAAGGGTCTGAATTGATGAACATACTGGGAACCAGGATGAGATTAACTGTTGTTGACGGGATGTTAGATAACCAAACAACCATGCTTTAAAGTGGTCCATAAGGTGCAACTGGAATCGTCATACAGCTTCCCGAAGAGTGAAAGTATAGCCTGAACTGGCATCCATGCCAGCCATGTGTATAGTCCACATAGCGATTGCCACCACTAAGGCTTGGAGGGAGGGCCGTATTGGTGATTTCAAGGTCAAGGCGAAAATTTTCTTGGATAGGCTAAAGGTCTGTGTTTACTCCAGGCAAAAGAGACGCTATATTTCACACCATATCACTTTTGAAGGTGGGCACACTTCCAGGCGGTGGACCAACGTCCCATATTAGTTACACACAACACATGAAGAGTGTGATGCGTTGGATTTTTCTGCGGTATATTATACCCATTTCAAGCAGAGCACACATGAAAAATGTTCTTGTGGATGTAGAAGAGGGTGATGGGTGTATTTTCAGATGTCTTTCTGGGCTTCTAGGGAGTATGGGATGTCCAACATGTCCAGATATTCGACTCTGGCCATGGTAGGGGACCTCCTGGATACCAAATTGTTCATAACGGCTTTCTCATGGACTTCCTGTTTGAGATGAGGATTAGGATGACCCCTCTGCGGGGTATACCTGCTGATACTGATCATCCATTTTGCACCACTCATATTAAGTAGAAGCTTTTTAAAATGGGCGGTGGTCCCATGCGGGCCTGCTGCAGATGGGTGAGTTGCCATATATGCAAGCTGAGAGTTGGGGTTAGTGGGTTTATGGAAGCCAAGGGCACGCAAAGTTTGATCATGCTGCGCGTGATCAGTGTTAAGTTGGGAGTGAGGGTTTAGATATTGAAGCAATATATGTACCCAGAATCCTGCTTTACTTGGTCCACGTAGTTAAGTAGGCCACTCCCCCACTTTGGCTTGGACCATAGAGGACTTCCAGTAGCACAGGGGGAGATTGACCTAGACAAAGCCACCCTTGTAAGAAAGCATATAACGAAGCAAAAATGGTTGAAGAATGCGATGGCATGGTCTGTGTTAAAATCTTGGGCTTTTATGGCTCGCTTCTGGCCCTGGATATCAACTGCACAGATTCGTGGATCCTTGCGTTGATTATTTTTATGAAATTAATAGATTGGGGCAATAATAGTATGAAGACTATTATTAGTGTTGATTGCTCAAAAGCCACGTTGAGAGTATTGTCCAACGCTATACAGGTGCTTCTTTGTCTTGAAGATGTTCTGGTACTGGTAGGGAATACTTTCCCTATTATCTTCAGAGATCTGGCGGAGATTTTGATATTACTAATCCTAATGCTATCTGATCCTTGCACTCTTCTCTTAAGAGTAATGTTAAAACAACTAATGTTTAGATAACAAAGTTCATATCAATTTTAGTCTGCTTTTATTAGGGAATAATTTGGGGTTTTTATAGTTGTAATCAGAACACAACTTTTCAGCTGTCCGCTGAGAATTATTTGAGCTCCTAAACTTGTTTGACCCTCAGTGTTAGGCACCAAATCACGTAGGGTATGGTTTCCTTGGGTTTCTTTGGCAGCTTAATCCTCAGGTGTTTGGAGGACCAAACAATTGGTATTAGGTACTTAAAACCAATTGTTTCAGCCAATGGCAATTCTACTCTTCCTCTGGCGTTCAAACGTTTTGGTAGTTTGCGATGACTTCTATATTTTTTCTCTGAACAATTCCATTTAATTCAACTATTGGGTGTTATTCCTATATCAAGTTATTGCTTGATTTCGTCAGGATGATGCCTGATGAAATTACCATCTGTTGGTGGCCTCAAATATCAACAGGTATGATGCCCCCCAATATTCTCATTAATCAGCCACTATTGCCGATTTTATAAAATTATAACTTGATCATCAAATCTCTATATTTGGTCAAAAGGTTGGATTATGTGGTCATCTGCAATTCTGACACATCCCCCTTCTTGACCAGATATCCAATGGAAGATAAAACCCTTGGGAATGGAAGCCGCCTCAGCTGGAGCTCATATATGGCTTATCATATCTCTATGTCCTTAGCGTAGTGTAGGTCTGTTCACACTCAACGCCCATATGCTCTTCTCAGTTTGGTGACTTCATATCCTTGGTTGCTACCCTTTGCCACCTCTTCTTGAGCGCTGTTCCTGCGACATCATGCCGCGCCAGTCCCATCTTCACATCAATTGTGAAAGATCAACTGGTCCACCTTTACGAACCCCAGTATGGGTCTCATTGGCATTTTACCACCTGTACAAACCCCAGGATGGGTTCCGCTGGCACCTTGCCACCTGTACCAACCCCAATACTGGTCTCAAATTCTCATTGATAGGGACTATTATGGCAGATCTAGTTTCAGCCCATCCTGATTCTGCCAACGCTTGGGACTTGTGCCTGCTACTATTTCTTCCTCCACGCTCAGTAGGTGGGAATATCACTAGATGAATTACTGCTCAAATTAAAATTGTTTTAATATTTTTTACTTTTTCTATATTTTTTATGCATCTTTTTTATCTTCTTGTTTTTTCCCCTTATTATTATTATATATATAAGCTTTTCTTTCCCGTAACAATCACTTGAGTTACTACAATTTAATTTGAACAGCAATTTTTGATAATCACACAGGAGAGATGGGCGATTTTGATAATAAATCTAATACAACATGGGCGAGTGCCACATCAAGAGGTGCGCAAAACGGTGCACCCAAGGGCAAGAAACGCCCTGGAGGGGGACCAGGAACCCAAGCCGCCAAGAAACCACAAACTCAGACACCATCCAGGTTTATGGTATTTACTATAAAACAAAATCAATACATGTACATCCAATGTAATCACCCCTTTCAAAGGTGGAGCACGGGCTCTGACTCTTCCTTGGGGATGAGTCCCTGATCCTGTGGGAGAAAAATTGCGAGGCACAGCCCTCCCTTTTTCCCCAAGCGATATATGTTGCCACCTACAACATGGGCTGTAGCTAGATCGATATTAGTTTTGCAACACCCAAAGAAGCAGATGCTGCAGCAAAAGTCTGCATCAAAATTGCCCTTCCCGAGGGCAAAAAAATAGTGCACACCGCGCGCACCAGATGCAACAAAGCGAAAAATTTGTTCATCTCATTTGACTAGCTCCCTACCAACCTTCCTCATAAGGCAATTGAGGAGGAGCTCTGCAAAGGGCTCATAGCCTATGGAGAAATTATGAACTCAAATTACAACAATTTTGCCTGATGCCAACCCTGTGCACAGGCAAAGCTATCGCCGTAATCAACTCATTCCCCAAAGTGGAAGATGACTTATCAAGAATCCCTCGCACAGCAGAGTTTCACTTTGTGGATGAGGACAGTCATCTGCATTCTGAGTTACACCAGAACGCGCACCGCCTATATTCAACCACTGCGGTTCATTGGGACACAAGGAACATGCATGCCCCGTGAAGGAGGGCTTTATGGAAGCAGACTACTGTGAGGAAGCCATGGATGAAAGTGACAAAAACTTCGCCAGAATGATCAACGGTCACCACCCATTCTGCTGGGTGAAGATGGACTTTACTCCATCGTGGCCACAGTTACACATAAACAATGCAAAGTGGCACAAAAAGCCTGCAAGCAAGCAGCGGCTGAGGTGGCAGCACATGCGGAATCATCCATAAAACCCAGACAAATTTAAGAGGACATTTCAGATATACACCAAGCCAACTAATATGAACAGTATGCCCAGGTTGAGAATTTTCACAGCAACTTGACTGAGTCACCAAGCGACATCAATAATGCACAATTTGAGGAACAATTCAGCTGCAATATGGGCGAAAATGTGGTGCACAATTCTCCAAATTTGAAACTAAAAATTACAGAACCCAATCATCACCCCACATTGAACCATCATGAGACACGTGCGGGAAAAGATAACACGAATTCCAAAAACCGCAATTTCCATGAAAAATTGGGTCAGATCAATGGAACTGACATTGTCACTGAGAGATTTGAAGTACAGACGCGGAGCATGGCCAAAATGAGCTGCGGTGGGTTAGGGCCAGAGGGCCCTCCCAACCACTCCTGAGGCGCCATGGGCACCTCAGTGTCAATAGGGATGCTAAACATCGCGGGAGCCAGGGCTCAAACATCCCAAGCCAAAAAGCTAGACTTCCTGTGAAAACCCCTTATAGACATCTTGGCCATCCAAGAAACCCACTGTCTACAAGGGGAATAAGGATCCTGGTCAGCCAGGGTCTCACCATCACAATTAGTATGGATGTCTCACTGTGGGGTGATTGTCCGAAATAACAAAAAATTAAAAATTACAAACTCCTTGTCATAACTTCATGGCCACATCCTGGTAGCAACAATCACATGCCAAGAAGAAACAACCATGATAGCATGAATCTATGCACCATGCACCACAGATGAGAGAAAACAATTTTTAGAAACCGTTCCAACACTCACCCTCCCACCAGATACCATCCTGTTGGGCGACTTTAACTGCTGGGATAACCCTGACATGGATCGATGGCCTAACCCCAGGGGATACCTACTGAGGCACATTGAATTCCACGCAATGAAGGCATCCCTTGGCCTACAGGATGCCCTCCCCCCTGGATCACCACTCCTTTCCCACATGACACAACCCAACATATGCGAGGGAGCACTCATATCATTGAGCCGCATCAATCGCATCCTTGTTCCACAATCCCAATGATCAAGATTTTTAAATTTACAACAAAAAAGTCAATTTTTCAGACTACTGACTTGTTTTGGTGCAGCTATCGCCAACCTGAACCCACACACAGGTGTCGCCCTGGAGAAAGCTACACCCAGAAAACTTAAAATTACCCAAAATATCCAACTGGGTGGAACATGAGGCCTTGAACCCAGAATTCTCATCCCGATGCACTTCAGATCCTATTGTAACATGGGCAAATTTCAAAAAGGAACTAATCAACAAAACCTGACATCTTGCATCACGTAAATACACCACCAGCACAGCCACAATCAGGCGTACCTTGGCAGAACTGGACCACCTCAAGCTAAACACCCTGAGATCTGGTTATAGCCCCAACTGGGGATGAAAATGGGCAGAAATATCCATCTGACTAAACACCCTCATCTTTGAGTGTCAACACAAAAATAAAGTATCAAACAAAGGTAAGTTCATAAAGGAAGGCAAAACATGTTCAAAATAAATCTTCTGCCAATTCCACTCCCATGGCAACCAGCCCACATGCACACAGGTCCGCAAGACTGACGGCACCATGGCAACTGACCCTGAGGAGGTCAATGCGGAAGTACACAGCTAATAAACCAAATTATACCGCAATATGCTGATAGACCCACAAAAAATCACAAAATTTATACAAACCGCCAGAATACAAAGCACACTGCCAGACTACAATATATTAAATTTAATTTCACGGGAGGAACTTTGGGATACAATCTGCGGTGCACCACGTAGGAAATGCCCAGGGCCTGATGGGATACCCTACAAATTTTACAAAAAATATTTTCAGCAAATTGCCCCTGTCGCGATTCCAATATGACTGGATGATAAGCCATAAGTTGATATGGCGGAATGTATGGAATCTGCTGGAATTGAACCAGTACTGGTAATCTAAGCACATTAAATGAGGCATTTGGCAAATCAAAAGTATTTATGCCGAGATTTGATACAAATAAGATTAGTCAAAAAGGAAAGCAGAATAGAAGAGTACCAAGATGAGGACACATCCTGCTGAGGAACTGAGGTATAAAGAGTCTGATGGAAGATAAAAGAGAGGGAGATTTCTTACAAGAAGGGAGCGTGCAAATAAGTCTGCGATTTATATTATAATAAAGGTTGAAATAAGGGGCAATAGCTCCATACATATTTTATTATGCTCATTATGAAGTCGGTGATCCTTATAGTATCCGATTTGGTTGCTCAGTGGCTCATACCCTGTGCAAAACCAACTCGGTGGAATTGAGCCTGAACACCAAGAATTAAATGTGGTGCTCACTACAGGTGGACCACTAAGCAACTACAGTTGAAAATAACTAGAAAGCCTATTACTCTACTGTGAGGAGTCCTCCTCTGTTCTGACAGCAACCCTGCTTGCAGGATATAATCAAAGAAGCTCTTTCAGAAATACAAGCTGTGGAAAAACAACTGAATGAAGAAAGGGGATTCCACCAGAAATTGCAACAACAATATGATATGCTGCAACAGTTGATCAGAAAACAATTCGTGGAGCATACCAGAGCTGGGGGATGGGGTAGTTAGTGGCAACTTGGGGGAAGAATGTTATGGATCAACAAATGAATATCCATTGGGTGGTACAATGAACCCCCATGTGACAACACCTCTCCTGATTCCTTTTTGCCGAGTTCAAGTCCATCAAGCCGGCTGTGTGATAACATATCAAAGAATGGTTCCCATAGTCGCTCTGACAACAGTTCACTTGCCCTTTGTAGCAGGAGTCAATAGCAAAGTGAATTCATTTATATTGAGGAATTAACTCCTTTCAGTCATGATGGGAACCTAAATGGTTACTTTAAGCGGTTTAAATTTGCTTTGAAAGGAGCTACAGATCGACAAAATGTGAAATTGTTGCTGTCTGCTTTGGATGTGGAAAGTGCTGATTAGGTGACCTGCTATCTTCCCAACAGCTTGGTATCCTATTCACAAGTAAAAGTGACTATCATCCAACTGTTTGGGGGCGCTACCAAGATGTGTCAATGAAAAGCCAACTTTATGACTATACAGTTTGACCAAAACAAAATTCTGTCAGAATTTGCTGAGCGGTTTTCGGTGGAAGCACATGTTCTGTTTGGGGCCAATGTCTTAACCACTGAAGATGTAATTATAGTGATGACGGCAGCTGTCAAACCATATTGGGAACTATATAACGCTATGTCCTATGTGTTGGATGGGGATACTGGACTTATTTGGATTGTGAACGCCTTACAGCAGCTCTCCGCCACAAACAGCGCCCCCAATGTAGCCTAAAAAATTGCTGTTGCCCCCGCTCTAACCCTTGCAGGATATAGGTTGCAGCGACTGGGCTATCAGCCGCTGGAATGTAGTCATCCCTCACATGAGTCAAAATACCCTTTCTGGCCCTGGTACGCTTCCCCAGTTCATCCACAACCATGGAACCTTACCAGCAATTATTGGCCTGGGTTTCCCCCCCAAACTATAGACGCGCACCTTTCATGAACACTTGCTTCCAGCGTGGACATAGAGGGCATTATGCAGCCAATTGCCCTAGTCAACCACATGTGTATGCAATGCCAACTAGGATAATTGAGCAGGGAAAAGCTTGAGCGGAGTAGAGATGGGATGCTCTAGTTCCGCTAAGTCCATATCACTTGTCCCCAACAAACACCAAACATCTTTTCAGGTAGAAGTAACCCTCAATTGGATGATGTGTTATATCAGCAGCTTTCATTGGATATCCCTGCTTCTGCTTCTATGAGTAAAGGATCACCCCATCAGGCAAGTTTCGCAAGGATGTGCAGAAGCCATATGCGTGGCGGATCCTGGAACAGACTGTCATTAGCAAACCGAATCCTTCACTAAACATCACTCCTTTAGTAGGGGTTACCATAGCCATTCTGGTAGAGAAAATTGTTAGTGAGTATCCTCAAGTTGGCAAGGGCATTTCTTCTTTTTTGAGTAGCACAAAGCATTTAAACGTAAAAGCAATATACACCAATGATTCTTCTTACTCAGAATTTACTTATTGCGACATATTCGTTCAAAACATGAAAATCTGTGCTATCATAGACATGGGAGCACCTGTGAACATAGTCTCCACTCAGTTGGTGGAAAAACTTATGTTGAAACTGGATGTGGACCATCGCGTAGTATATGGGACAGCGGGAACGCACAGCACTGTGTCAGAAGGAGCATATAGCGCGTTGCCTCTATGATTTGAGTCAGTACAGGCGTCTGCTCCAGCGGTGGTTTTGCCAAATAACCACTATGATATGTTAATTAGCGCGGTTTTCATGAGGAAATTTGGCGTTGTGATAGAAATGGTGGAAGAAACCCTCACCATATTTGGTCAACAAATTCCATTATATTTTTCTCTGGTGGAATTCCAACGGATCCAGTCCACTCTGGTCAGATCAATCTAGTGTACAGTAATGGAGTAATCCCTGTTCACTACCAGTGACTGAGTCGGTGGACCAAGATCCTCCCCAACCATATATATGAGTATAAGGGAATCCCTCTTTGAGCAACGCGCCCTTTAAGCTTACCATCTGGACACCAGGGCATAATAGGGATTGGGCTCAAAATCAAAGTCCCTAAGGGGCTTTATGGAGAGATCCTAGCGCCTCATCAGCACTTGTGGTTCAAACCACATGTGGCTCCAGGGTTATTGTTTCCTGGAAATGGGGAGGTTAAGGTGCTGTTCGCGAACCTACAGAAGGAGACAATAACAATCAGGTGGCACCAAGTGGTGGCTTACCTACACTCCATCCCTATTGGGGAAGTTCGTCGTATTCATGACTTTGGCTCATGGGAATATCTCAGACTACCAGCTCACTCCTCGTTTGGCATACTGACCATGGTTCTGCGGGAAGCGCTCATGGAATTATTGGCGGAACAAAAAGAGAAGGCTATGGTATTATTTGAAAAGTATCAGGGATATTTTCACTAATGATGATCATGACCTTGGGTGCGCTCAAGGGGTGGTACATCAGATAGACATGTGGGATCACCCTCCCATTCGTTCACAACCTATTAGACGTTCAAAAGCAGCAGAAGAGGTAGTATCCTATGAAGTAGATAAACTTATTGAGCAAGGAATGCTAGAGCCATCAAACAGTCTGTGGGTGTCACTAGTACTCATCATCAAAAAGAAGGATGGCACAAACCGAGTGGCTATTGACTATTGTAAACTCAATAATGTAACAAAGAAGGATTCTTACCCTCTTCCGCGGATTGATGATGCGTTAGACCAATTGGGCGGGGCAAACTTTCTTTCTGCCATGGATCTGATCTTGAGGTATTGGTAGATCAAATTGCCATTAACAGAACGGGAGAATCGTGCAATCATCACCTCGAGAGGATTGTTCCAGCTGACGCGCATGCTGCAAGGGTTGTGTAATGCTCCGGCTACGTTCCAGCATGCCATGGGTATGATTTTAGGTGATTTAAAGCGGTCCCGCATCCTAGTTTACCTTGACAACATCAATGTGTTTTTGTGGACATTTACAGAGCACCTAGCTCACTTGGAGCAAGTGTTTCAGAGCCTCGCCGCCACTAATATCAAAATTAAGCCTCAAAAGTGCCTTTTCTTTAAGGAGCAATTAAATACCTCAGGTTTGTCATGGATTCACATGGGCTTTAACCACAGCTGGCTAAAGTGGAAGTGATAAGCAAGATGTCTCACCCAGTGAATATGTGGGACATTCAAGTGTTTCTGGGAATGGTTGGGTATTACTGACGGTTCATTCCCAAAAAAGCTGCATTGGGACCCCGCTTTTTGAGTTATTAAAGAAAAATGCTTCTTTTGATTGAATGTAACAATGCAAGAAAGCTTTCAATGTATTGCGTACTACATCAGTTAGCGCACCCATTTTGTAATACCCCAACTTCAGTAAGCAGTTTATAGTGCAAATGGCTGCCTCGCACTCTGCTATACGGGCAGTATTATCTCAGAAGGGCGATGATGGCGTGGAGCATCCTGTTGCCTTCTGAAGTCATAGTTTGAACTGTCACAAATGGAACTACACCATTACTGAGTGAGAATGTTTAGCGGTAATAGATGCTTATAAACAGTTTTGAGTATATTGCATGGTGTGAGATTTCAAATAGTGATGAATCACGCTTCCTTGCGCAAGGCTACAGAATCTTTGTGAACTGGAGTGATGGCTTGCACATTGGGCGTTGAAGCTGCAAGCATATGATTTTGAGATTTCGCATCAACTGGGAGTGAAACACCAAAATGCGGATTGTCTCTCTAGGCTGCTGACAGTCACAATCACAGCGGATCTAGCAAACATAATGTATGAGAAGATGGTGGTATATAAATACCAGTATGAGCCACCGCATGTGATCAAGGTACTAGATGGACTTAGGGAGGATACCTTTCTACGTGAAGGAGAACTATATAAGCGGATTGGCGACCAGACGTTGAGTTTCCCTAAGCCTTCAGCCCAACCTGCAATAATTATGGATGCTCATCAGGCTGTAGGCCACTGAGGGTTGCAGAAAACACTGGATATGTTGTGATCCCAATACTACTGGGAGAGCATGCATTATGACATATTGAAAACAATTAGTTGTTATCATCAGTGTCAAGTAGAAAAACCTTTCCGCAAGAAAACCACCTACCAACTAGTGAAACCCCAGTTCGCTTGGCACACCGTTACCATTGATATAGTGGGACCTCTGCTGAATAGTGCCAATAGATCCAAGTATATAATTGTCACTATCAATCACTTGACCCGATGGGTGTAAGTCAGGGCTATTAGTGACTTGGGTGCGGTCACCACTGCCAAATTCATTATGGAGTGCATTATACAGCGGCATAGCTGCCCGCAGTTCATTCTGATGGACAATGGAACCTTTTTCACTTCGCATATTCTGATGAAGTTAAATGAGTTGATGGCGATTCGCGGGGTTTTGACCACCCCATATCATCCAGAATCCAATGGGATGGTGGAGCGAGTCAATGGAACCCTAGTGAACAAACTCCACAAATTGATAAAATATCAGCCCTCAGAATGGAGTACCCTTGTACCTACTGCTGTGTTCACTTACAATGTCAGCTATCATTTGGCCACTGGTAAGAGCCTGTTTCAACTGTTGTATGGTCAACATCTGGCTCTGCCTTCATTGCTATATTCGTGTAGAGGACACTGGTGGGGTGAAATCTCAGCGATATCTGAATCAACTCATGGATACTTTGATCAAGTTGCAAACAGAAGCCTACTTCACCAGTCTAGCAAAGAAACTTCGCGACCATTTGGCCAACCAGAAGTGACGGAGCAGCCTTCCATTGTTTGCTATAGGGGATTACATTTTATTCCACAATCAGCATGGAATTGGATGAAAAAAATAAGCTCTCCAACATTTGGGTCAGCCTGTTTGAGATTATCAAGAAGACTGGCACTGATGTCTACACAATTAAGGAACCCGCTGGGGGTTGGGTTATCAATCAAGTCCACACGAAGTTCCTTTGAGCATACAAACAGTAAAAACCTATCATCCAGTCAAGGAGGGGGTAATGTCATGATTCCAATATGACAGGACAATAAGCCCTAAGTTGATCTGGCAGAATGTATAAAATCTGCTGGAATGGAACCAGTACTGGTAATTTAAGCATATCAAAATGAGGCATTTGGCAAATCGAGAGGATTTATGCTGAGATTCTATACAAATAAGAGTAAGTCGAAAAGGAAAGCTGAATAGAAGAGTACCAAGCTGAGGACGCATCCAGCTGAGGAACTGAGGTATAAAGAGTCTGATGGAAGATAAAAGGGAGGGAGGTTTTTTACAAGAAGGGAGCGTGCAGATAAGTCTGCGATTTATATTATAATAAAGGTCGAAACAAGAGGTGATAGCTCCATGCATATTTTATTATGTTTATTATAAAGTTGGCGATCCTCATATCGTCCAATTTGGTTGCTCAGTGGCTCATACCCTGTGCAAAACCAATTCGGCGGAATTGAGCCCAAACGCCAATAATTTACAGCCCCATTCCTATTGGCGTCTATGAACCAGTGCATGCTGGATACATGCCTCCTACCTGGTGGCCATGAATCATATGTCATAACCTTGTATTAAAAGGGTGACAAATTTGACCTGGCCAACTGGCGTCCAATTGCACTTTCAGATACTGATACAAAAATTTTAACAAAAATTTTAGCAGCCAGATTAGGCACAATAGCCTCTAACGTCCTGTCACCCAACCAGTTTGAGTTTATACCAGGGCGCTCAATCTGGAACAACATACACCCTGTTGCAAACATATTTTAGTTCAAAGCAACTGGTGCCCTGGTCTTCTTAGACTAGGAAAAGGCATATGATCGCGTTAGTTGGCCATACCTAAAGGAATGTCTACACGCTTTCAAACTCCCACCCATATTCATAAACTGGGCGATGCTTCTCACAGAATCTGCAACCATGGCTGTATGTGGCCCTGGTTTTTTAACTAACAGGATCACACCACACAGAGGGCTCAAACAGGGGGACCTCTCAGCTTACTGCTGTATAATTTCAGTTTTGATCCACTCCTCCATGTAACTGACTCACGCCTCATGGGCATAACTGCACAAGGCCAGCCAACAGTCAAGATACTGCCTTTGCAGATGACTGCGTAGCAGGCATAGCTAACAACAATGATGCCCAACAGCTGGAACGCACCCTAGAGGAATACTCCCTGATGAGCAACGCATCGCTCAACAAAAGTAAAACAGAAATAATTCTCTTATGCAAGTACACTAACAACTGGGCTATAACATCTGAACCTCACATTCTCATACAAAGGAAAACCCACACATCTTACCCTTCGCATCACCTCCCACTACCACTCCTGTCCGCCACCTTGAGATATGTCTGGAAACAGGGGGATATGCCAATGAGACAATGGAAAGCAACCTACTACAGCGGGTATCCAACCGCGTCGCCTCCCTCAAGGGAAGATCCCCAGGACTAATGGGGCGAGTAACAGTTGCTAACTCACTCATCCTCCCAATACTATGGTACCCTGCCCACGCGATCGCCTTCTCACCCACCTTTATAACTTCAATCCGCGCGCTCATCCAGGGCTGGCTGTGGCCCAGATCCCATCCTCCCATACGGATGGAAACACTCTTTGGCCCACGCTCAAGCCGAGGCATGGGACTAATAGATTTTGAGAGCCACGCCAACTGCATCCTGGGTACATGGATAAAGGAAGTGCTTGCCCCAGACCTCCCACAACAACACTGGTCCAGGGCAGCGAGGACTAACTTCGCACAGGCACTCAGATTAACCAACCCACATAGCCCACCCAGACTACTACCATACCTTACTAAACAACCTACCGCAACAGGCCCGCATGGAACCCCCCCTCACTTCAAACGCATCCTCTGAACCATCTGCCACATGGGATGGACCGTAGAGAACACTGGCACTGTGCAGGGAAGGGGGCGACCCAGCCCCCACTTCAAATTAAGAAATCCAGAAAACCACCACCAGATAGCATGCTTGCTATGACCCAACCATTGCTAGAATCGAATACTTAGATGCTTTGGACATCCCCAAAGACTTAGCCACACAAAAGACAGTGTGGAGAATGACACACCACCCACTCCTACAGCTGAGGGCAAGAGCCAATGCCTGGCGCTGTCTGAGAAGGACCTATAGGATGGAGTACCACTCCAACTCCCTCCACAAAACATGTGCAGTATGTGGAGGGGAGGGATCCCTACATCACCGCCTAGAAACATGCCCCCAACCAAAGCTATATGGCAGGAAGTCGCACGCCTGCTCAAGATTCAAAACGAACAGGAATTCTCGATATCAAAAAGTATCTTTGCGCTCCAGATTGAGTCACCAATCGCATCTACCCTCCTTCCCTAATGATACCCATTGCAATGTGGACAATCCACACCATTGCCTTAGATGCATTTTAGGGCGCAGCTCAACCATCCATGGGATTATTAACAGATTCCATGTCCACTTACTGGAGCACTTCCAAGCCTGGCTCTATGGATATATGAGGCCAAGGCAACAGGCGCTCATAGAATCTTGGTTCCCACTTTGGTTCTTCCGCACAGACCCCTTCCTTCACACCTGCTCCATAGTGGGGGAAACCCCCTCAGAATAGTGCACCAACCCCCCATAACTGGCACTCCCACTGGCAACAGGGGTAACCTGAGTACCCCGGGGTGCCCAATTTTATCTATCTTCGTTTTCCACACATACTTGGTAATGCCCATCCCCTGGTCAGCTTGCCTTAGTTAAATAAATTAAAATATATATATTCTTTAAGTACAATACTTTAAGTATTTCACATGGACTCTATTGACTATGCGACCATCTTCAGTACTCTTGATCATATAGGCATCATTTGCTGACTTAGCAAAAATTTCAAATGGTCCCATCCATAGGGCGTCCAAATTATTTTTTCTCCCAAACATATGGGTATTGCAATAGGCTATCCTATCGCCTACATGGTATTCTTTCAAAGTAGATTGATTCTGGTCATCCATTTTCTTCACAATGATTCTTTTTCTCATTTTCATCTCAAATGCCTGAGATTATAATTCAATCAGGATATTGTTCAGTCAGGATAAAAAATGTTCAGCACTCATTCCCAAAGATGGCTCTACTGATGAATACAATATTTGCAATAATGTGGCTTTCCACCCATATAAAAGTTCGAATGGCGTTTTCTCAGTCGCCAAATGGTAATTTGATATTATAAGCAAATTGTGACCAAACTCAGATATGCTCCCCAAGTGGAAGTTTTCCCCATGATCAATTTTGTAATGTGAGGCTAGAGTTGCATTCACTCTTTCCACCATTCTTTTTGTTTCTGGATAATAGGGGACAGATACAACACCGCAGATTCCCATTAATTCTTTTAGCCTGGGATTACATGTGAAGTAAAGTTGGTTCCATTGTCACTGAGAATAACTTGAGGGCAACTGTGCTGATAGATCACTTGGTCAAGTGTAAACTTTGCCGTACTTATTGCATCTACTTTGCAAAGGGCTTTTATCTCGACCCATTGGGTTAAATGATCTATTGCAATGATTATATGCTTCAATCCTCTGGTGCTGATACTTAATGGTCCCATAATGTCTATGGACACCATGTTCCACGTGAAACCAGGGCGTACTAGCTGGTACCCTACAATGTTCTTGTGCGGTTTGTGCATCTGACATTCCACACAACAGGCTAGGAAATCCTTGACATCGTAGTTGATTGATTTCCAGTAATAATACTGGCGAAATGATCCACTGTTTTCCTTAGGCCACCTTGAATGATGACCTTGTGAGCAGCTCAAATGATTTCCGCTTGTTCTGATGGTTTAGGAAATAAAACACGTTTTCCTTCAGTCATTTTGTATAATTGATTATTCTTAGATTTGGTATTTTCCATGGCCTTTTGTAATGCATTCCAAATTTCTTGGGGTTCATCCCCAATATCTCCTTTGATCATCCGTTGGAACAGTGCATCAGCCTGATGATAGATCACATGAACAACTGGCAATCAAGACAATCCGTTGGCATTCTGATGTACCACTTCAGCCCTGTGGATAATTTCAAAGTCGTAGGCTTGCAGCTTTAAATCCCATTGGGCCAATTAGCCCTCTGTTTCCTTCAGGTTATGAAGCCAGCGCAGGGACAAGTGGTTGGTCATGACACTAAAGTGCATCCCATGTATGTAGACTCGAAATTGTTTACAGGCATGGATGACCACCAGATACTCTCACTCCATAATTGTATATTTTCTTTCTGATGGCAACTATGTTCTGATCACGTAGGCTACTGGATGTTTGTCCCCATTGGCGTCTAATTGACTTAAAATGGCTCCAACCGCTGTTAATGAGGCATCTTATGGATTATGAATTCCTGACTAAAATTTGGATATTTCAACACTGGGATGCTCATGAGATGTTTTCAGAGCTTATTGTACAGCTTCTGGACCTTTTTGTTCCACACAAATACTCTTTTTCAGATCCTTGAGTAGGTGAA
Organism: Massospora cicadina; assembly: GCA_022478985.1. Classification (NCBI taxonomy): domain Eukaryota; kingdom Fungi; phylum Entomophthoromycota; class Entomophthoromycetes; order Entomophthorales; family Entomophthoraceae; genus Massospora; species Massospora cicadina. The sequence goes on from JAKSZP010014501.1 coordinate 18,690, forward strand.
ATAAAGGTTTGGTGATTCTAGCGAAGTCTTTGATAAATCAGCAATAGTACCCAACCATTCCCAAAAAGACTTGAATATCCCAAACAGTTTTCATAATTGAAATCCACTTGATAGCTTCTATTTTCATGGGTTGCAGTTTTAATATGTTAGAGTTTATAACAAACCCTAAGTATTAAAGTTCTTTTTTGAAAAAGTGGCATTTTCTCGGCTTAATTTTTAGATTCTCCACTGCCAACCACTTGAAAACTTCCTCCAGATGCTCCAAATATTGGTAAAGGTCCTACTGAAGATGTTGATATTGTCTAAGTATACTAGCACGCAGGATAGCTTCAAGTCACTAGTATTGAATCCATAGCACTCTGAAAGGTTGCCAGCGCATTGCATAATCCTTGGGGCATTTTTGTTAGCTGGTATAGCCCTTGTGTGGTGATTCTTGCAAATTTTTCCTGATCTTCTTTTGGCAAATTGATTTGCCAATAGCCTTAAATCAGGTCCATAGCTGAAAAGTATTTTGCCTTCCCCAGGTGATCAAGTGCATCGTTGATTTGGGCAGCAGATAGGAGTCTTTTTTAGTGATCTTGCTTAGTTGGTGATAGTCAATCACTACTCAATTTGATCCGTCCTTCTTTTTTATCAACAGGATCAGGCTCGCCCATGGGCTTATTGATGGAACGAGTAATCCATGCTCCGCTAACTTGCTTATTTCATCGCTGACCTCCACTTCTGCTGCTCTTGACCTACAAACAGGTCTCATTCTTATCGGTGGATATTCCCCAGTATCAACTTTATGGAGTACATTTTTTGTGCATCCTAAGTCATGATCATTCTGAGCTAATATCTTCCAATATTTTTTAAATAATTGGAGCACATCATCCTGATGATTCTTAGCCAGATCGTCTAGCTTCTCGCAATTCACTAATACGTTGAATTTTTGGTAATTCCTGCCAGCAATCCCACTTCAGAAAATGATCCAAATTTATGAAAAGCATATAGTCTCACTGTAGAGAATGAGTGCAGAAATGCAACAATCTGCTTTTTTTCAAATTTCATCAGCTTCTCTCCCAGATTGGTTACTAGTACTCATATCTCTTCATGACCTGGAATTAAGATCCCTGGCGCAACCCATGGTTTGATCCTTGATTTTTCACAGGGATTGATGATTTCTCCATATAGCTGTTCTAAAAGTTCCACCAATAACCCAGTGTTAACTATAAATTTGAGCCCCCAGCGGAATAGTGTTCACTGCATTTGTCTTTAATGGTATTCCCCAATTCTCCATAATTTCTGTTGGCATTGGTTTCCGTTTCCATCCAACTAGTTTATAGTGAATGGGTATAATACCATCACTATAAATTAAATTGACAAAATCATTCTTCTTTGTCAGCAGAACTTCTCATTTCCGTTGGAAAACTAAAGGCAACGTCTGCCCCAATATTGTCAGGGTGTTTTCTTCAAAATCACATTTTACCCCTTACCTCCTCAAGAACTCTGTCCCAATAAGTATATCATAGTTTGGATTGGCCAGCATTATAGCGGGAGCTGACACCATCAGCGATACAAACTGAAGTGGTAGTTCACTGTAGGCTCCACATGAGATGGTAACGTCTGGTCCAGCTGTTCCATACTCTTTTCGTTGCTCCAAATCTGGTGAGATTTTCATATGTTTCACTAATTTGGTGGAAACGATGTTTATTGGCGCTCCACTATCAATTATGTCTCAGACTTTTATCCTATTGACTAGAATATCAACATAGGTACACTCCAAGTACTGTAATAAAGTATTTATTGAATGGATGGTAGCCATATTCACCAAAATCAAGTGTGTAGATTATTTGAGCGGATAAATTGAGGGATGACTACTTGATTGCGCTGATAAGTAAAGAAACGTTAGCCTCACCCAGCTTCATTTTGATTAAGTCTTCAGGGCTCTCAGAAGATTTAACTTTCTCTGCTAGCTGTCATACATAGGGTCAAGCGACCTCACTAACAATTTTATGGATTGATCCACCTCGCTTTGGCTCAAGTTATAGTAACAACATCCAAGTTAATTCCTTGATAGAAAAAATCTATCAAGTCGTCATCCACAATAAGGTCAGAGATATCAATTTCCTTTTACATTATGTCAGGTGGGACAGGTTTATCAGCAGTACAAGAAAGTCCCTGATCTAGAATGCTGTTCCTTTTCCCAAATCTAAGCCAGTTTCTTGGGTTTGAACGAGATTAATATGATCCTTCGGCTTTCTTTCCTGACACTGGGCAATTACAAGGCCCAACTTTCCACATTTAAAAAAGCGTTTTGTTGATTTGTCCACTCGTTTGTGAACTTTTGGTTTACTTACCAACACAACTTGACCCTAAGATTCTTTAGATGGTTCAGCGAATTTGAAAATATGTTGGCTTTCATTTAAATTACTTTAAAAATGCGATTGGGAGCATCAAACGTGGCTCCAAGCATCTTCAGATGGTCCATCATCTGAGAGGATTGTTGAGTCACTAGCACTGCAATATAATCCGATGCAATCTTTGGTAGGGATGAAGTGCCAACTGCATGGCTATGCTTGCATCAAAGACACTTAACACATTCGCTCCTGCCAAGATCTGAGCTTTTTGGTAAAAATGGTTGGCGAAACTATCCAGAGTCTCATCTTTGAGGAATTGGATACCCATGAACTCTTTTTTATGATTCACTATCCAAGTAGGACTTCCAAACTCCAACATAATGGCTGCTTTGGTTTCTGTATACGACCAATTATCTCCATTGAGGTGGGGTAGCACCATATTTGGAAGTCTGTGCTAAGGCAGTTCATTACAATAACCACATTTTGATGGTCCGCATAGCTGAACATGGTCATCTCAAATAAGCAGAAAAATGCCAGGCATTATCCCAGTGAAAGGTGGGCAATTTTGATGTATTTCAAAATTCCTCAGTTGCTCCGTTAATAGAAGATCCTGACCCAGCTACTTGAAGAGCCATAGGAGTGACTTTGGGAGTCATTTCTGACACACCAGCGAATGGTTTAGGCATGCTTTGGGGCGGAGAGGTCTTCTTGATTGGCATTTCACATTCCTTTGCTTCAGCATCATTTGCCTCATTTTGTACACAATTACATTTGTGCTTTTCAATTCCTCCATACACTTGGTCATTTTCACCATCTCCTCATAAAACCGCCGGGTGCGTTCTTAATCCAATTCCCATTTGGTTTTCTAAAATAAAATTCCTTTGATTAGTTCACCCTCTTTCTGCTTCAAAGAGGCAACTCTCCTGCACAGGTCGCTATTAAATATTCCTAATTGTTTGAGCATCTCTTCGGCCTTGATCATACGCTCTTCTAAGGTACCAACATCAGCTTGAGATGCCAAGCTGAGCACATTTTCATTGATGGCATGTAGTCCACCCAGAGCTTCCAAAGCTCTTCCTTATAAGACATCTTTATTTAAATTGGCTTTTGACAGCTCAACTACCCCTGTAGTGAGCACCAATGTTAAAATCTTAAGCTTTGATGGCTCGCTTCTGGCCCTAGATTTCAACTGCACAGATTCGTGGATCCTTGCGTTGATTATTTAAATGAAATTAATAGATTGGGGCAATAATAGTATGAAGACTATTATTAGTGTTGATTGCTCAAAAGCCACGTTGAGAGTATTGTCCAACGCTATACAGGTGCTTCTTTGTCTTGAAGATGTTCTGGTACTGGTAGGGAATACTTTCCCTATTCCCTTTTTGCAGAGCCTGGCGGAGATTTTGATATTACTAATCCTAATGCTATCTAATCCTTGCACTCTTCTCTTAAGAGTAATGTTAAAACAACCAATGTTTAAATAACTAAGTTCATACCAATTTTAGTCTGCTTTTATTAGGGAATAATTTGGGGTTTTTATAGTTGGATTCAGAACACAACTTTTCAGCTGTCCGCTGAGAATTATGTGAGCTCCTAAACTGGTTTGACCCTCAGTGTTAGGCACCAAATCACGTAGGGTACCGTTACCTTGGGTTTCTTTGGCAGTGTAATCCTCAGGTGTTTGGAGGACCAAACAATTGGTATTAGGTACTTGAAACCAATTGTTTCAGCCAATGGCAATTCTACTCTTCCTCCGGCGTTCAAACGTTTTGATAGTTTCTGTTGACTTCTAATACATTATGCTCTTAAAGATTCCCTATAATCTAACTATTGGGTATTATTTAAATATCGAACTATTGCTTGATTTTGTTGGGGATGATGCCCAACAAAATTATCATCTGTTGGTGGCCTCAAATATCGTTGGGGATGATGCCTGACAATAATTAGTCAGCAACCTCTAATATCATTGGGGATGATGCCCGATAATAATTTATCAGTTAACGGCCTCTAATATCATCAGGGATGATGCTGAAAATATTCTCATCAATTGGCCACTATTGCCAATCCTATATTATTATAACTTAATAATCAAATCTTATATTCAGTCAAAAGGTTGGATTATGTGGTCATCTGCAATTCTGACAGGCTGCAAACCATACTTTTGACAGAAGCTTAGTGTTGGCAAGCACTACTTTACCTGTTAATCAGTTTGTTGACCACTTAATGATGCGATACACTTTGTTACATTTGCTTGTATGTTGTGTTCCATTATAGAATTGCATATCCACCCACCTCTACCCATGCTTCCAGATGGCGCACTGGGCCCTCCGTGGGGCTGGACACAAAAGGTAGTATGAGATGAGTGTTTTGGGGTTGTCACCTGGGTAATCTGATGTTAGATTGGTCTACTGGGTCCCTCTGATTGAGGGGCGTCGAGGATCAGTGAGTTCTTTATCTACCAAGAAGGATGATTTCTGTTTGGATGTTTTAAGCGCTGCATTGCCAGCCTTGGAGTATCTCCATATTGTGGACTCCAAGTGCGTGCATCCTGGTTGCTGAACACCCCAACCACACAATCATCCACAAGTGCAAGCATTTAACTGGTGCTTGGCCTTAGACTTGTACACCAATAAGACGTGCGCTTACACTATGTAGAAGTGGGTCAAAGCTAAAATTGTACAAAAGTGGGCTCAGATGGTCTCCTTGGCGAAGGCCACTCTGAGGGAGCACCACATCAGTGAGGAAACCTGGTTCTTGTACTGACATTGTAACTGATTCAGTGAGCATCATTGCCCAACTGATGAACCATGAGGGTGATAGAAGTGGTTAAGGCAGGCCCTGAGTTATTCCCAATTTACCCTGTCATACGCTTTTTTTGGTCTAAAAACACAGGTGCCCCAGTGGCTGTGGATTGGCAAATATTAGCCACATTATGTATAATTTCCCAAATTGACCTTTTGGGAATAAAGCCAAATTGCTCTGGGGATATCACCTCAGATTCAATGACCCCTAATCAGTTAGCCATTATTTTTGTTTATAATTTAGTATCATTATGAGTGAGGAAATTAGGGCACCAATTTGCCAAATCTAGCTTATCCCTCTTCTTGAAAAATGTTTATTATATAAGCCTCTTGTCCCCACGTGAGGAGACGTGTTTCTAATAGACTTTTGTTCATTGAGGCTATCATTAGGGGGATAGGTAGTTGAAATATTTCTTATAGAACTTGTATGGAATCCCATCTGGACCTGGCCCTTCCTGTGTGGTGCACTGCAAATGGCATACCAGAGTTCATCTCAAGTTATTAAATCTATAAGTTCCTGATAATGGGAAATGGTGCAAATGTTTGAGCCAGTAAGAAATTCATCTATTTTTTTGATCAAATGGGTCAGCCCTGTATAACTCAGAATAATATTTTTGACTTTGGTTAGTATTTCTACTGGTGTTTCTGATATGAATTTGTCCAAAAGTCTTACCTGTGTGCAGGCCAAGCTTTGGTTAGGCAGAAAATCAGCAGAAAAATATGTGGAGCATTCTTTGTTCACAGTAATATTTTTGTTTTAAACTGTACGCTCGCGATGTTTGTGTTGTCTGATCAGCGCTTTAAGCTGCGCTGACACTTTGGCCCATTTGTGACTCAAAGCAGGGCTGTACCCTGTCCTGAGACATTACTCTCCATGTGGTCCTCCTCCGCCAAGGTGCATTTGTGAAGCTAAAGCATCCAGAGAGCACCACGACAGAATGTGGTATGCTTGGGAAATTGTGGCATTTTGAATTTTGACCAGGTTGATAGAAGATCCACACAGAAAGGAGTTGTGAATTCCTGTGTCAATATTGCAGTATCCAACCAACTTGAAAATGTGGGTATCTTGAGAACAACTGGGCGAAGCTTTCTCCATTTAGGTTCCTGTTGCACTGGACATAACAAAGTAAATGATACTGAGACCAACCTTAGGTCTGAGAATTTTATCTTCTATTTTTTAAAGTGTGAGATATGAGAACGAGAATCCATTGGGGCCAGAATGAAATCTATATGGGACATAGACACAACTGCCCATTGTTTACATGGGGACGTGACATTTTGGGTAGTAATGGTGCTTTCTTAGAGATAGTATTGAAGAGGCTCAAGGTGGCTTATCAACCAAAATTTGTTATGTCCCTTTGGTATATTAGGTGTGAGCGGCCAGCGGTTAGCGGTTAAGTTGCATCAACAGTTTAGGTAGCTGACTACAAAGGATTTGGATGGGAGGGGTAGGGAGGCCACGTCCAAGATTAATTTCCTTTGAATTCACGCACAGGTTGGGGCTAGATGTTAATTATTGTGTGAACTTTGACATCCCATGAAAAGGTCATGATGAGCACACGTCCATCAAGATTTGTTGTTTTATCTAAAAATTTAAAATTTTTAGTTTGCCAATATCAGCACCCCATAAGGGGCGACCAAAAAGAAAAGGAGGGGAGGAGCATGGTCGCCCGTGTGTCCTTGGCACCCTGCAGACAGTGGGTTTCCTAAATTTTTAGGATGTCCACAGGTATATTATTTTTTAGGAAGCTCAGGTTTTTAGCCTGGGATGGAGAGGCCTTGAGTCTGGCGATGTTCAGCGTCCCTATTGTAAAGGATTACCCCATCACTCCTTAGGAGTGAGGGTAGGCCCTTCAAGCCCTGCCTCTCCTTCCTGCCGTGAAGACTCAGCCTGTCTATCCCTTTCCTTCTGGCGAATGTGTGAGGATGGTGTATCATTTGATATAGGTATTAACTTTTTGATCTTTTTAATCGGGTATTTCTTGTTTAATTGGTTTTTTTCTCTTTGCAGTTTTTTGAGTTATTGAGGATTTGTGGTTCACCGTCAAGTATGTCCAATGATTCTTCTCCAAAAAAACTCTGCTAAATCTGGGTCGAAAAATCCACTTTCATTTGTTGGGCATGAATCCAGCAGGTGTGTATCATGTACATATTGTGGGTTTGAAGGCAGGTCCCCATCTGATTGGGTGGGATTTTGGAATTCCACTGAAGAGGAAAACTCAGTCTGGTTGGCTTGGATCTTGGCAGGGGGATGGCGGAGGCCGCCATGGCTGCTGTCTTGGCCTGTGCTCAGAGTTGCTGTTTTGTTTTTTTTCATTCTTGTGGGGACACATAATTTACCTGGATATAGCACCGCTGTTATCCCCATGGATTTTTGACATTAGAGTCTACTGTGGGATCACTTTTCCTCTCCCATTGCTTACAAGAAAACTTCATTTGTGTAATTCCCTCACTTTTGGGACAAGTGTGTAACTTGTGGCCAAAATGCCTGACAATGAGTGCATATGGGAAGTTCGCTGTCAATTGTTATGAGAAATGGTTGAGTCTGTTGTTCATTAGTGCTGTGTATCACAGTGTGTGGGATCTGAGTTAATTTCCTCAGCTACCCCTGAGAATAGGGCGATCACAAAGATCACCTACCTGTGCTGAGTTCAGGCATCAGTAAAAATTGCTGCATTTTGAAGGAGCTGATTTACCCATAGCTTTGAAGTCCTGCTTTATGACTATCATGGATTTCATTCTTAATGGTCGAGGGGAGTAAATCAAAAGTTACAAAAATCTGATTTAATTTTGTCCATCATGTGCGCTTGGTTTCTACCACCTGTTGACCCTCCGGGAGGTCAACCACCACATACACCTGTGCAGTGTGTCTGCTACATTTGCTGTTTCAGACCTGAGATCCAACCAACCATGGATCATCAAGTGTGGTGCTACATACATGATTTCTGGGAAGTGGGTGTATATGTCCACACAAAGCTTCTCCCAGAGAGCTGTTGAATTAATGTCCAGGTAATTTGGACCTTTAATTTCACTGACAACTGTGGCTGTGAGTGGGGAGTTTTGACGTACTGGTTACATTTGGTTTGCCATTCCAAGATTTCTGGTGAAATATTCACCACGGTTTTCTGTTTTTTCCTGGCCACCGGTGTCTCTGGGGTGTTTTAAAACTTTAGGAGGTGCAAACACTGAACCTGTGCCTTTTGCCACATTTTCCCAGACCTTACTCAGTAATAGGCATGTACTCATCTTTCTTTTCTGATTATCATACTTTATCTAACTTAAATTAAATCAGTTACAATTTCTGATTGCAAAGGGAATAAAAATTTTCTGGTTGTTTATTATCAGTCATAAGAGTGATAATTGTTTTACTCCTTCTTTGATATCTAGATACATCCTGGTGGCATTATTATGTCTGAAGCATATCCTACTTTTGGTTTAGTTACCCCTTTTGCACTAAATAATGAGTATACTGGCCATTTTTTACTTTCTGCTATTCTTTCTTCCCCTTTAGGAAAGTTTATGACAGCTAATTTAGTGAATATCTTTGCTTCTGTGAATTTTACTATCAAGTATATAACTGACTACTTTGAGATACATTACTTACTAGGCGGTATGGTAAAGGCAGGTGCTTCTCATATACTAACACTTTGAAGGTTCAGGGTCTAGTGGATTTTTAAGTTGGTAAGTACCACTTGGTTGACCACTTCTTGACAGTCTTAAGCCTGCTATACCAATTATCTTGAGTTTCTGGTGGCTAAAATTTGACTTATAAAACAATTTAAAATTAATACCTGGACTTTGTCCATTGAGAATGGGAATGCATTTATAATCTCTTTTTCAAAATTTGAATACTCTAATAATTGTATAAATGATACAATACACAGAAAACCAATCTTTCGCCTCTGTTGAAACCCACTTCAGAAGTACCCTTACCTTCTTGGTTAAAAAAGGTTTGGAGTCTTCAAATAATGAGGCTTTGGAAAATGTCTTACTTGAAATTTAGAGTTTGATTGTGATTTTAAACTCAAGATTGATCTGGTTTGCAATTCATCCCCAATATTTATTTAACTTTGTGGAATAAGCTGCATTAGATGTTTGTGCTAAAGAGAAACTATCAAAAGAGCCATGTTTTAACGTACCTCTCAAGTATGTTTACCACTGGTCTTTGTGGAAAGCAGATGGTACACGATACCCTTGTGCATATTATGGTAACTTGAATAATTTCACCATACCCAATCTGAATCCCATTCTTATGGAAACACAGATTTCCCACTATTTGAAGAAGGCCAGAATATCCTCCAATCTTGATTACTTAAACGTTTTTAATCAGATCTGCATCAAAAAGGGGCTGGAATGCCTCACTAAATTCTGTACCAGGAAGGGGATTTCCAATTCTGGGACATGCCTTTTGGTCATAAAAATGCACCTGCAATTTTTCAACATCATACTGATGCAACGTTAGGGGAGTTGTTTGGTGTATGCGCGGTGGCTTATATGGACAATATCTTGTCTCTACCACTGATCAAACATCCCATGAGATCCATCTGTGACATGTGGTAGAGCATTTGAGAGCATAAAGCATGAAGCTAAAGATCAGAAAGGGTGTAATTTTTTAAGTCCCAGGTCACCGTCATGGGCAAAACCGTTTTAAAAAAGGCCATATGATCAATCTGTACAAGGAGAAGGCAGCTTGTAATTTAGACCACACCAACTTTAATTAAATGATTGAGGGGATTTAGAGGACATGCACCTTACTTAAAAGGTCCCACCAAATCTTTCAGAGGTTGCAGCACCTTTGTATAAGGCCAGAGGAGTAAAACTCTTCAGTGGTCATCTTCCCTGGAGGATATCTTCAAGCCAGGAAGTGCACTAGGCTTTCCATGTCAGTACTTCATCGCTTGGACAATGATACGGAGTTTATAGTGGCTAGCGACGCTTCCCATTTTGCTGTTGCTGCTGCGCTGTTACAAGTGAGAAATGATGGAGTTGAGCATACAGTGTGATTTTTTCTCGAAAAAAGATCACACTTCCTGAATTTAATTATGCTTCTTATGATAAAATACTTTTGGCGGCAGTGGAAGCATTACCTTACTGGCACAATCATCTGCTCGTTTCTTCCCAACTATTCCAGGATTTCACTAACCATCAAGTGCTGTTGTAATACCACGCCAATCATGTTTTAACCAAAAAAATCTTCTCGTTGGCATGAGACCCTTGCATAGTTTGTCTTCTCTTATTAGTTTGCTAAGGAAAGGTAGATGGTTTAGCTGATGCCTTAAGTCACAATTCTTTATTAGCTCCTGACCCCAAGGAAGTGGAACTTATACCACTCACTTGATTATTCCTTCAGGTAAGTTTATGTTCAATAAGCCATCTACGTCATACGTGATTCAGGTCTTGCATCCCTAGAGAGCCTGGATGAGTATAGTATGTTCAAACGGTTTGTTATGTCATAATCTTTGTACACAGAATACAGTATGATTCTTTACGAACTAAAACTAGAACCAGGAAGGTTCAATAAAGGGGCATCATTTTAAAAATGATATGGTATAGTTCCAGGGACGCTTAAGGGCTTCCGCCAGACCTCTTTGCATGGAGATAATTAAGGAGAATCATGATTTGATAACCATGGGGCATCCTGTGAAGGCAAAACCTCTGAAGCTTATCCTCAGCATATCTAACTAAAAAGGGAATTTCAGCACAGGTTGCACTATATAGCAAGTAGTGCCTTATTGCAACAAGATGAAACCAAATTGTTAGCCCCTTGATGGCTTGATGGTTCCCATGCAAAAAGCAGAGTGGACTTGGACTTCCCTATTGGAGATTTTATTGTAGACTTGCCCCCCTCATAGGGGTATAAGGCTATCATTGTGGTGGTGGACCAGTTTACCAAGTTCGCCATTTTATACCATGCACATCACAATAACATTGACGCAAATGGCGAAAATACTTGAGTCCCACATTTTCTCCGCTCGTGGCATGCCACAGGAGATTTTTAATGATCTTGGACCTCATTTCACGTATATATCTTGGGAAGAGTTGTGCAAGACAAATTTTGTATTTGCCGTTTTACTACCTTCCATCTACAATCTGATGGGCAGACATAATGAGTTGACCTGTTTTTGGAATAATCCTTGTGGCGTTACATAACGACTGACCATGAATTTGGCCTCACTCCTCCATTTAGCGCAACCCATCTAGAACAACGCCCAGCATTTTTCAATTGGGTGCTCTCCTTTTTTGCTAATTATGTCTTTACCCCGTTTAACATGTAGCCCTGTTGTGGGTCCAAGGTGGAAGCAGCGTTGGACTTTGTTAAGTTCACTAAGAAAGTACACCAAGGGGTAAATACAAACTAGGAAACGTCATGAAAATCTACAAGGAGAAGTCAGATGGTAAGAAATGGGTAGGGTCTTAGTATAAAGAGGTGGATCTTGTGATGCTTGAAGCCAGAAACATTCCAGTAAAGAGGCCATGTAAGAAACTGGTACCAAAGAGAATAGGACCATGCTATATTGTTAGAAATATGGCTATACTTTTACCAGTTATCTTACAATTAAATAGATAATTTTCTAAGTTACATAAGAGCAAGTCAACGTGGTTTATGTCTCTATCTTATGAGACATTGGATCCAAACTTGTATATGGGGCATTGTAGTGGAAGATGGAAGGGTTGTGGCCTATTGTCATGTAAAAAGTAGGCTGGATTTCTTATAATATGGAAAGAGTTTGATTCTGAATAAAACAGCTGGATCTTAGATCACATTTGCAACCACGCTCAAGACTTAATTGATGCACTCCATAAGCGCTTTCTGGATGCCGCTGATACCAAGTCCACCCCGTGTAGCTGCAGCAATGAAGTTAACACAGCACATAAGAATTTCTCTCTGACTGACGCCACTAGGGGAGGGGTGGTTCCATAGAAACTGGATGTAATGTTATGTCATGTTACATGATTTCTTAATTAAATTTTGTGAAAAAGAGAAAGTAAGAAAGGCCAAAGGGGTCAAGTTGGACTCCCTCCCTGACCTCATACATACCGTGGATCAACGCTGAGTTAAGTAAAATAAGGCTCAAGTTATCCTAAGAAATCGCGTGATGTGGTCCAAGACATTACATCAACAGGGCTGAAATTCATCTGTTATAGTTTAAATGATGAAAAAATTATGTTTGTTTTCCCAAAGCGGACTTTATCATTTTACATAATTTAATACTAAAAGAAGGCAATATTCACCTGTTATCAAAGTCTCAAGCTCACTCATAGTTGAGTTATAGAACTACCATCAACGGTAGTCTTGTCTTACTAGCTAGAATCAATTCTAAGCCCTACAAATTAAACAAGGCCTATCATCCCAATTTCCCTTAAAGTAGTGTTCTTCCAACCAATCTCTCTATAGGTCTTCGCTTTTCTTTTAAATAAAGGCGTTTTTATATATATTAACTTATCCCATGTTATCTTTTGCTGGTCATAAACTTTATCTCCCCATGGAGGTATTTTTATTTTATTTATAAAGTATTGGTATTGATAGCATACAAGTTGGGTTTTCCTAATCACACTAATGGTTTTTCTTGGAGTTAGAGACAATCTCCCTACAATCCCCTTTAATTAACTTAGAAGTCTAGTGCTCATTGAATTTTAAATCCAATGCCTTTGTTGGGGTTAAGAACAAGCTCATATATATCGCTGATAATAATTGGGCCGCATTGTTAAAGGTTTTTAACTGTACTTGACTTCATTGGGGATCAAAGCCCATTATTTTTGATCAAATAATAACTTTCATTGGGTTGAAACCCCAACTTTTCTGATATCTACAAAATATGATTGCAATGGCATGACTAGGAAAACCTAAATTATAACATCACCACTTTTGAGTTAATGCCCTTCTTGGTAGAGAATGCCTTGATAATTTTGGGGCAGCAGGCGCAGTCAGTTGTAAATTTCTAGATAGCTCTATTAATAGGGTATCCCAGCCATTTAACTAAGTAGAAACGAGAACCTCTATGTATTTTGGTTACACTGATGGCCTCAACTTTGAATTTTGCCTCACCGTGGTTTTTCTGAACAAATTATCCTGTTTTGTCCTCTACAGGACCTTTAAAGTTCCTTATTTGGTAAGACATGGAACACCAGATGGTCTTGTATACCTTCAGGTAAGGCTAGGTCTTAAGCTATATCACTGATTTGGTGCACCACCCTTTATGGCTCCAGGGAAAGAGGACCTAATTTACAGAAATCCATTGTTTTTATTTTTCTTGGAGTTTATGAGAGCCATATCGCCTTCCTTGTACATAAGGGGGTCAGAGCTTCAAGCATTAGCCTCCAATTTCTAATTTCCATGGGCTTTTGAGATAAGTCTTCTAGAAAATGATGTCTTACTGAATGTAGCTCACTAGATGTCCAAAGACGGTTCCACACCATTGGTTTATCCCTCAAACATCCAGGGATGTTGACCATGATTAAAAACGAGGACATACCTGTGGAATTGTGTATGGTTGTTATAAGAAAACTTGGCGAGAGGGAGCTAAGAGGTCTAGGTGTTTTTCTGGGCGGGGATGTAGTATTGGAGATATTGTTACAGAGTCTATTGACCCTTTATGACTGGCCATCTAATAGAGGATAGTAGCACAAAAAAGCAGTAAGACTTGATTCCTAAGTTGAGCATAAAGTGATTCAAAAACAGGATTTAAATTGGGGTCCCCAGCTGAAATATCAATTGGTGGACTGCGCCTTAAGAAATTCTCCTTGAAAGTCATATATTCTGTTTAATTTGATGTGCAAAGTGCAAGGGAGAAATCGCTGCATACTTGGTTAGGTGGTCCACTACCAATTTATTGCTTCAAAACCATTTTAAAAGGGTGGCAGCTAATTGTTCAAAGCCTGATTTCCAAATTGGGTGTGCTAATTCCCAGTGGAGTATACAAAATGCCAGAGGCTCAGTCATCTTAGTGATATTAAGATGGGACATCATAGGGTTATGCGAGAGGATAAACTATTATAAGATATCAAAGGCCCATAAAATCCAGAAGGCTGCAATGGGGCCAGCCAAAGGTCTTACTGGGACAACCCCTGAGCGGGAGATGCAGGGAGGATGATCCCTCCAAGTACGGTTATCCATAGTTTTATTGGATCATATTGGCATAAGAGGGCAACACCTCTTGTACAGAGTACGCCATATTGATGGCAGATTGTTTGGCCAACTTTCAGGCACAGGCGTGCTCAATGTATGCGTCAAATCTGAAATATTTTGGGTTATAGTTCATATAAATTTAATAACATAATGGTAAATTGTTGGATCTCTAGACTAAACCAACTTCTCCAAGGGTTCATATTACTACTTTTCAGATGGTGTCTTGAGGCACTGGATTTACTTGATAACCCAATGGGATGGTGAGTAGGGCGTATTCTAAAAACTTTAAACTACTGAAAGATAGTTGTCAGTATTTGCATTAAAGAACGATCTGAAAAATTCTAGATATTAGACTAACAAATTATATGACCACCCACCTCTAAAATTGAGCCTCCAGGAATTGGATGGATTGGTGCCTAATAGGCCTCTGCCCTTTAATATAAAATGTTTAATGAAGGGCTTTGAGAATTGGTAACCAATGAAACTTAGTCCTGGTGTCAGAAATTTAAACCTGATGGCTCTCACAAGATGAGAGGACAACAATACTTGCTTTATTCCAAAGAGATTAGTGTGGCTCAACCTCCTTACTGGATGAGGAGTAAAAATCATGAATGAGCAGGGCCCAGGCGCCATATCCGCCACAGGGCGTAAAGCCATCTTATATATAAAAAACTTTTACCTAACAAATTTATTGTATATTTTTCCCACCAAGAGACAGTATTATTTTAGTCCCTTTGCATAGTTAAAATTTAATATTGTAACCCAGGATAGTTTCCACCAATACCCTGCAGAAACAAGAATGCCTCACCACTGCCTCTCTACAGTCATTCTGTTCTTCAGTACCATCCCAAAAACTTTACGTCATCCATTTCCTAATGCTTCAGGCGCCAGGAAATTTTAAGATCCGGCTTTCTCATTGTGAAAAAGCCAAAGCGTGTTTTCACTATAGAGGAAACAAGTTGTAACTATTGAAAACATCAACCACAGATTATGGAGGATAACTATAACAATGAATCACCACTCTCTTTTTTAGTACTAGTGGTGCCCAACCCAAAAGGGGGAGCCGCCACGCATCATGAATCACCACTCTCAAATGGGGAGAGGAGCATAAACTGATGTATTAATACCTTTTAAATTGAGGTACAACCTTTAAAACTAGTAAGCCTAAAAGTTTGGTCTCTCTTTAAATTCAATCTACCAGTGCCAGATCGTAGTCTGTTCTATCTAAAACTGACAATGTAGCCAAAACCATTTAACAGCTCCTAGTTCAAATCTATTCCACTGAGAGGAAACTCTGTTATTCATGAACTACCGCTGTTTCCTCTTATATTATGGGAACTATACGGTTCATATACCTTGGCAAGCAATGAGCTGTTCTTTTGGCAGAACCCTACCTATGCCATTTCGTACATCCTGTCCTCCATCATTACCTCCAACCAGTGGGGTTACACCACCACAAAATGTTACGCCAGATAGGATTGAAGAAGGGCCTCAGTAACTATTTGGTCAAGTTTTATGATGCTGCTTCCACATAAGTTTTTGATAATTGTGAATCAATTTAGGGCAATGGTCGTCTTATCAATGATGCTTAAAATCATATCGCCTTGCTGTATTCTGGAGTTTCTGGTAACATAAAGACCCACTTTACTCAATGAATACAAGGTGTTATACAAGGTATGCGAGTATATAAAGCACACCAAATCAGAAGCTGCCACCTAAACCCAGGCTCAAAAATCAGCGCTAGTACAACAGTTGAATCAAATATAGCTTTCCTGACTATTTGCAGAGTAGAATTGCCTCTGTTAATGAAGGACCTGAAAGAACATGAGGCTCACAGGGCCCTGCCAGAGTTAATGGTTCTGAGGGGCCTCAAGGCTTGAAAGGTCCAAGATGTTTTGGGGGCCAAAAAACCAGATTCCAGAGGGCCTTCGTCCCCTGGTTTAAATACCAACTGGAGGTTCTGAGGATAATATGTGAGATGAGATTCTCAAATATATGGAAACCCTTTAAAACAAATTGATAAAAAAACATTATGATGTGGAGTTTATCCTGATGGTATTCCAATTAATCCTGGAATTACCTTTAAGGCTTTATAATATGAATTTCTGAATGTGAAGCATTTATGAGAGCAACCAAAAACAGTTTGGAAAGATATTGCAGAAGTATGCTAACCTAAAGATTTGGGTCAACCATTATGAGTTCAAGGATCTAAACCTAAAATACAAATTAAACCAGAAAGCTGATGCCAGCATTCTCAACCAATTTTAAAGAAATACAGTATGACTTGGAAAAATAAGCAGGCAAATGGACCAACTATTCCCTCAAGGAGATACCAAGTCAGTGTCTACTAAGCCTAGCCATATCTTCAAGACTGGCATCAATACACTATATGCTCCAAAAGGCTTTCCTTTCAGACCTAGACACAGGGATGAATTTCTTCCAAGTCTGTAAAGCATTTCATCATTTAATGCTTATGATAGCGCTGGAATAAGCTTATCTCCATAAAATGTGAAGCATTTCCACTTCTGCATTTGTGAGGATCCTATGAGATTATGACCCCGACTTAAATGAATGTAAGACTTATTCCCAGGTTAAAGCTGCTCTTATATAAGATTTTTGTAATTATAGACCCTTTTAAGTCAAAAGAAAGCCCCTATTACCATTTTTCTGAACAAAGGGGAAAGTCCTTCTATTTTTACTTCGCTTTTATGCTAGGATCCAGATGTTAATTGCTACTACAAAAATTGCTTTATATGACACTATCACCACAATCCTCTCTTCTTGATCTTGGTTAAGGTACAGCTTCATATAAGAAACAAAAAAATCTTCATGTATCTGTGATTTTAAGGACCTTTAAATGAGATCCCAGAGCCCACCTTAAACAAGTACCCAGCCTTAGTTTGGGCCCCACCTAGACCTAGAGTACACGCCTTAGAAGCTAAGGAGAAGAGCATGTGTTGGAGATACAACTGCAATGACTGATTATGATCAAGATTGAGATTCAGTGTCTTAGTCTAATAAGATTGTGAAAATCCTATTGGAGATATCTGATTCTCAGATAGACTGACAATTTACCCCTTGGAGTTATTGGCCTCCTCTGAAGGATGAGGCTAAGCAATCTGAAGGGGCTAAGACCTCCACAAAAATGTCGATCTCATCTAATAATAACCTTATCAGATCTTAACATCACAAGTGTATTAATAATAATCAGCAATGATAGTCATATATTAGAAAAGATCTTACCTCGGTTGAAGCATGAAAATCCTCAAAAAGAACAACTTTACTACTCCTATAAATATCCCTCAATTCTAACTAATAAAGTACCACTATCTTTGTCTCATGCAGCTAAATTTTTGGTCTATTTATAACAATAGTTCTGTTTTCAGATTGGAATTAATTATTTCAACAAAATTAATACTTTTTTGCCCTGTTTTTGTCTTCTCTAGAGCCACAAAACTAATACTTTCGTAGCCTTTGTAGCACCTGAATATCATAATTTCTGTCAAAGTTCCAATACTGGTGCTTTCTGCCAGGTCTGCTTCAGAGGCTACCTGCTAAAAACACATTTTCATGATAATGATTACATCTAGAGAAGAAAGCCTCTATTATGAGTAATCAATGAGTATCGCCCAATGGGTACACTCCAACAGGAAGGAGATGCCTTCTGCTAATATCAATAATCTTCAATTTTGAGCTTCTATGGACTTGGCCATTTAGGGCCCTAACAGATAACTACAACTTTCAATCTGCAGATGTGGAAGAAACGGCCAAGGGTTTAATAAGGGGAACTACTTAGCTTATTGACTGTCCTAACCAAGACCAAGCATCTAAGGTTGCAGCTAATATGATGGACTTATACAACAGAGCAGTTTTACAACATACAAAATTCAGTTTGTCTAGAACAGACAGTATCTCCAGCAGTACATACATCCCGCCATTCATCACATAATCCAGATTTTGGGATTACATCATCTTGAGATCCAACGTCAGTTGACCCTGTTGCAATAATTTCATTCTCAGCTATCCTCTTTCTATGAGATGGATTCAAAATTTGGTCAGAATAAACAGGAAGCCATACTAAATAATAGGAGGGAAATCAATGATCTTTATAACCAATTAGTATGAATTGACAATGGAGTTGTGTGCTACATCAGCCAAGAAGTATCTCAACAGTTTAATGATATCACTAATCCTATTCTCCACTGAATCACTTCCCTTGAAGATGAGATTAATAAACAATTGGGACAATTGTAGGCCCAACATGAGGAACACTTTTTTGACCTTGACGGGTTACTTTTACAACTTGTCCGAATTATGGATACTATTTGATAAGATTGACCCAGTCCTGTTGGTCCTCCTGGACCTCTAAGATCACCTAGTTCTCCTTTGGTGACCCTGGGACCCCTTGGTGAATGAGGTCCTCAAGGCCCTGTGGGCCAACAGGGCCCACCTGGTCCTGAAGGTCGAGAAGATTTGCAAGGACTCCAGGACCTCCTGGTCCCCCAGCTCAACGCTTTCAGTTCACAAATCTGAACCTTCAAGTCTACTAGTATCAATAGTGCAGGCGTTAGAAACCCAAATCTGAGCCATAGCTCAAGGATGTTTCTTATCTCTAGAAGTCCTTCCAATTGATCTGGATTATTCTCTTTCCAACTTATTGGATGGCGTTGATAATGCTCATCATCTATGTGATGCTAACCAAAATATGCAAGAAAGTCAGTTTTAAATATTAACAGCTTAATTTGATCGGTTAACTGCTAAACACAGAGTACTCAAGAATAAGCAAGAAGAGATGCTCGCTGCGATTTCTAATATAACTCATTCGCCTGCAAATGACCATCTTACAAAATGGGTTCAAAATTCACAGGATGACCTCTATCATATAAGCAACAAGTTGACCAAATTCCCACTCAATCCCATATCCCTGAGTCCAAACCTATAAAATCTGATCTAGTCATGGTATCAGGCGTACATGTATTAAGCAATGAACCCACCGTTTTCAAACCTACCTTTAAGGATAATTTTGAACCTGGTGAAGGTAGCATTCATTCCTTTCTATTTGTCTATGAGCGAGAAATGGATGGGGCGATGGATCAACAAAAAGTTCAGCATATCACTTCTTGTTTAAGCCAATTTTCTCAATAAATCATGGTTCCTCACCTTAAAGTTTGCAATACTTGGACTCAAGGGGAATCCGCCCTTATTAGGGAATTTGGGAGTGATTAAATTCTATCTAATCAAAAGCAAGATTTATGAGTATCCAAGTCAAGCAAGGAATTCAATCCAAGATTAAGCTAAAAGATTCTATCATAAGGCCCAGACTCTTGCTAATTGTTATCATATTACCGTAGATGATGCCATTTTGGCTGTGATGAGAGCGTTTGCTTCTCATACTCAATTGCTACTACATCTAAAATCTCTTTTAGTAATTTCAGATATATTCTTGATATCAAAGAGGCGTTGATGGAGATTCCTAATGGTGCGTTTCACCCAACCTCTGCTTATAAACCTTGTTTCTATATCCATGCAATGCCACCTAGACCCAAACCTAAACCCATGAAGGATCCTTGCAGCTATTGCGGTCTAGTGGGTCATATGGAAACTCAATTTGGAGGAAAAAAGTGGAAGAGTCGAAAAAGAGGAGTCAGCATAGGGCATGAGGCTCCCTGTGCTGACCTACCTCCTGTGCCTCAATTGCAATCTTTTAACACTCCTAAAGACTGTATTGTGGTATCTGCTCCTGGTAAACTTGATATCCCTGATGATTTAGCCAACAAAGATACTATTTTCTTCTTACATTTCCGTTTCATCTTTTAGTTCAATTTGACCATTTAGTCCCTCAGTATTTTCAATCCTGCACTTTGGCACTGGTGTGACCTGGGTGGAAGTCATAGTACATAAAGTGAAAGTTTTATCTATCATTGACATGGGATCACCCAAAAATGTGATTTCGTCCAGGATTATTAAAATTAAAGTGGCGCCAGACTTTGATTATTTCAAGACTAAAGAACTGCTGGTCCTTCATATACTAAATCCATAGAAGCTTGTTCTTTCCTTCTGATGCACTTTGGAAAGTTGGTTATCTCGGGCCCTGCAGTAGTGTTGGATAATAACTTCTATGATTAGCTTTTAGGAACCAAATTTCTCATTGATTTTGATGCGATAATTAGTCTTGAGGACAATTATCTTTCATTAATTTGATACTGAGTACCTTTGATTTTAAAAAATGTCCTTATAGAAAAGGCAAACTCAAACGATGCGTTTGCTTATTGGAATATCCAATGTCTATCTCTCATCTTGAATATCGAATTTCGGGACCTAGGACTATTCTTCCGCCTCCATCAACTTGTGCTTCTGTAGAAATGCCTTTATACTCTAACAATCATATTACTATTCCTCCAAAAGCTCAAGTTATAATTGATACTGGAGTACAAGTATTTGTGCCAGCTGATCATGTATTAGAGATCTCTGGTAACAGTAATTCCTCTCATTTGGACGCCTTAACATGCCTGGGTTTTCTTGATCCCACTTATACAGAGACTGTTCTAGTCTTACTAGATAATCTCACCACTTGACCTATGCAATTGAATTGAAGTAACCCTATAGCTTATTTGCAGTATACTCCTGTGAATGAAATTCTATTCATTTTGGGATGTGAGGAGTTAAGTTATTTTGGGTTGGAAGTACCAACTATCATTGCTAGAGTTGATGACAAATTTGGAGTTTCACTTACTCTAGAACAACAGCATGAAGCCGAGGCTCTAATTGAAGAGTATGCGGATATATTTACTAAGGGTCCCAGAGATTTTGGGCTTTTAAAAGATGTGCAGCATCAGGTGAAAACCGGGGATATTACCCCTATTTGAGTCTGGCGTTATCACAAGTCTAAAGTAATGGAGGCTCAAGTCTCAGTGGAATTGAAACAACTCCTCAATGCTGGGTACTAACGCCTTCAAAAGGTTTATGGGCTTCCCCTCTACTTCTCATCCAAAAGAAATATGGAGGTCATAGAATGGTTATGGACTATCGCCGGCTTAATGCTGTTACCCAAAAGGATTCTTATCCCCTACCTCACAATGATGATTCATTAAGGCTATTGTCTGGGTCAAAGTTCTTCATGGCCATGAACCTTGCTAATGGCTACTGGCAAATTGACCTGGCTCTGGAAGACCATCAAAAATGTGCCTTAATTTCTAATGAGAGGTTATTTGAACCTACTCATATTCTGCAGGGGCTTTGTAATGCCACTGCTACTTTTCAAAGATCCATGGATGTCTTATTTGGAAAATCTAAATCCTTCCTGCGTTTTGGTTTATTTATACAATGTTACTGTTTTCTCTCGCACTTTTAATGAATATTAAGCTCATTTAAAGGAAGTATATGGTTGAATGTGCCGCACTTTGCTTAAGCTAAAACCATCTAAGTGTGTTTTTTTAAAAATGTGTTAGAATAATTAGGCCATAAAGTTTTTTTCGTTTGACTTTTACCTTTATCTAATAAGATACAAGCTATTTTGGACATGCCCGTTCCTAAAAGTTTGCATGATATTCAAGTGTTTTTAGTGATGATTAGTTATTTCTGACAATTCATCCCTCATTTTGCTGTGATTGTGGATCCTTTAGTCTATTTATTACACAAGGAAGTTCCTTTCTTATGGGAAGAATTGCAACAACAAGCTTTTGATATTCTGTCAAGCTTTATTTTGTGCCCAAATTTTAGCCCATCCTGAATTATTTTAACCCTTTATCTTATTTACCAATGCCGGTGTGTAGCTATTGGGGCTATTATGGCTCAGCATGATTACAACCTGGTTAATCCCATCACTTATTTAGTAAAACCCTTTCCAAGGAAGAACGCAATTATAGCGTTACTGAGAGGGAATTCCTCACAGTCCTATCTGCAATCAATCATTTTCTCCATTATCTCTATGGCAAACATTTCTATATAATCATGGATCACGCTTCCTTGAAATGGTACAACAAATGAAGGATCCTGATGAACGCTCAGTAGATGGGCGTTAAAGCTTCAGAATTATGGTTTTTAATTCAACATCGCACTTGAGCTATACACCAAAATGCTGATGGACTTTCTTCATTACCTATACTAACTTTATTCATTGCTGAGGGAGTTTGCATCTATGATCTGATTGACAGACATGATCTCTGGTATTGTGAATCTAAAGACGTTATAGCGAGACTAAAATCCTTAACTGAGAATAATCAGGTTAAAGAAGGTTTTTTATATAAGAAGTTGGGATTTAAATAGCTGCCTTTTATTCGGCCTTCTGCGAGGACTGATACTATTATGGAGGCTCATCAAACTGTAGGGCATAGAGCTGCCGCCAAGACCCTACAGTGGTGAAAATTGTTGTTATTTAGATAACATGCTGGAAATTGTGCATGATGTGTTGGAGTTTTGTCTCACTTGCCAATAACAGTATGGTGGAAATCTGATTTACCAACACAAAATTGTGGAATCTTCAGAACCTTTTCCCACTATGAGTTTCAATGTAGTAGCCATCTCCATACTGCTACATATGGACATCGTTATATTATATTAGCTATTGACCATTTTACCAAATGCGTTAAAACTATCTCTGTATCCACAGTCACCGCTAAGGCTACTACATCCTTACTTTTTAAGCAAGTTTTCACCTGACATGGTAGCCTAAAAGTTCTATCATCTGATAGTGGGACCAACTTTGTTTTTCAGGTGGTATCTGAGCTTACTAAATTAATGGGTACCTTTCATTCATTTACAGCTCTTTACAATTCTTCCAATAATGGTGTGGTTGAATGAGCAAATGGTACCTTTGTAGCCATTCTTTAGAAGATGGCCTCCAACGATCCTAGTAGATGAAACCCAACTTATCTATTGCAATGTTAGCCTATAGGTTTAGCTATCATCGTATAATTAGAATGACTCCCTTCAAGGCTCTTTACAGTTAAGATCCTATTTTACCCTCAAGTGTACAGCATATACTTGATTCTGCAACCCCGCAAACTACTGATTTAGCTATGAGGAGACTAGCTGATTAAATCATTCAATTACAAGCCTTAACCTTGAGTTCTCTTGCTGCTACAACCATAAAAGAGGAAACTATAACCAATAATAATTGACCTACGTTACCTGAATATCAAATTGGAGTTTTTGTACTCTTTTATCATTATAGACCTGGAGGAAGGATTCACAAACTTGATAAATTATAGGCCAGTCCTTACTGTATTATTTATCATGGAGGATAGAATACTCCATTTCAGCTATTGATACTGGTACTGTTATCAATAGAGTTCATAGTAGATTTCTTTGTAAGTATATGCCCCCTAGGCAAGATCTTGAGGGGGCATTGTTGGAGATACAACAGCGATGATCAATTATAATCAAGATCAAGATTTGGTGTCTCAGTCTAATAAGATTGTAAAACCCCCCTCGGGTTGGGACCATCTAGTACTAAAAAAGATTGTAAAACCCCCATTGGAGATATCTGATTCTTATATAGACTGACAATTAACCCACAGAGTTATTGACTCCTCTGAAGGATGAAGCTAAGCAGTCTGAAGGGGCCAAACCCTACAAAACAAGGTGATCTCATCTAATAAAAATCTTATCAGATCTGACAAGTGTATTAATAATAATCAGCAATATTAGTCATCTATTAGAAAATATCTTACCTAAGTTGAAGTATGAATCCTCATGAAGAACAACTAAATCTACACCTATAAATATCCCTCATTTCTAACTAATAACGTACCACTATTTTTTGTCTCATGTAGCTCCATTTTGGTCTATTTATAGCAAGAGTTCTTTATTCCAAACAAAAGTTATTATTACAATGGAACTAATAGCTTTGTTCCCTGTTTCTATTTTCGCTAGAGCCACAAAAATAATTATTTTGTAGCCTTTTTAGCACCTGAATATCTTAATTTCAATCAAAATTCCAATAGCATGCCTTTCTGTTTCTACAGCAAGGGCCGTTGGCACACCAAAGAGGAACGTTACAAGTGATGTGCTGAAAAAGGTGGAACGTGAGTTGGGAAAAAGGAGGTTAATGAAGAAAGAGACTCCTCATGCTGACTTTCTCCCTTACTATGCCTCTACTCAAATCTAAAACACCAATTAGGATGTCACAGGAGAACCCCAAGGATACTGAGCTAAACAATTCAGATAATAAAATCCCTAATAATGCTTACTCTTCTGATAAGTTGCTCATGTTCTTACCTTGCAACTTAATTTGCAACTCTGGTTACTTGGGTTTCAGTTAAGGTCCACAAAATCTCTGTACTCGCCATAATTGACATTGGGTCTCCCGTTAAAATCCTCTCCTCTAAACTAAAAAAATAAAACTGCGCTGAATCTGCCCTACTATATCAAGTATGGCACCACTTGGCTTTAGTGCACCAGATTCATAGGAGAAATCTTTGCTCCACTCAAGTTTGAAAGGATTTCATTAAACGCCTAAGCTAAATCCCTGGATAACACAGTTATAAGCTACTAAAAGCTACCAAATTTCTCTAAAAGTACGACGCCATTATTGATTTTCTTTGGAATGGTTCCTACCTTTACTAAGTATTTGGATTTCCTTGGTGTTTGAAATGGTCAAGGAGAGTAAAGAGTGTATAAAGGCTCTCACCTGTTTATCAGTGAAGGAGAACTGTATTAATCATCTTGACTGCCATGTATAAGGTTTGTATGTAAGATTACTGTCTGTGACGTGGATGGAGCCAAGGGGATGCCTGTGTATACACCAGAGCCTAAAGTTCTCCCTCAGGAGCTCATATTATACTAGATATTTGGATTCGTTTAAATATTCCAATTGGAAGCCTTTTGGAATCCATGGGCCAAAAATTCACCCACTAAAGATGTTCTATCTTGTTCAGGTATCCTTGCCCCTGCATACTCTGGCGTAATCTACATATTGCTGGCAACTAACTCCTAAATCTCGCATCATTGGCACCAATACTCCAATATTCTAATTAAGCTTAGTACCTGTTGATGATATCAGCTGTGTCCATGGGGTTGTTAACCTTTGTGACTTTATGATTAGAAGAGACTTCCACTGTGTCGCTAGTCACCACTTCTATAGAAGAAGGCCTCAACACTGAACAAAGAAAAAATGTTGGTGAGCTTTTGGAGAAATTCTTTGATCTAATGACCACATATACATATTACTTTAGCAAAATGAAAAGGTCAGAAATAATGTGGAGACAGGAGACGCTTTCTCTATATGCTCAATACTTATTAGAAACAATGAAGAGGCCCAAGTTACTACTTAGCTTAAGGAGTTGCTAACTTCAGGATTGTTGGTACCCTATCGATTTCCCTGGTTATTTCCTCTTTGGCTTTTTTCTAAAAAAGATGAGAGCCACCAAGATATTATGTATTACCGTAAGCTTCATGCAGTGACCCAGAAGGTTAATTATCCCTTCAACGAATTGATGACTCTTTAGGCTCTTGGTTGGGAACTAATATTTATCAGAACTGGATCTTACCAGTGGGTATTGGCAGATCAACTTGCTCCCAAAGACTTAACCAAGTGCACCCTGATTGTGAACAAAGGGTTATTTAAACCAACTTGCATGCCGCAGGGTTATGTAATGCCCCTGACACCTTCCAGCGTGCTATGGACGGGCTCCTGGATAACATGAAGTTGTTATGCATCTTAGTTTACCTTGACAATATTAATTTCTTTTAAAAAATTTCAAAGGCCATTTAGAGCAATTTGATCATGATTTCAATTGATTTTGGGAGGCATATCTGAAACTTAGGCCCACCAAGTGCTCATTCTTTCAGCCAGAAATGGAATTGTGGGATTTAGTCACCAAACGAGGAATTCAACCTTTACCTAAGAAGGATGTCATGATAGAGAAGATGATCATGTTACAGAGCCTTAATAACATACAGGTGTTCTTAGGTATGGTGAGGTAATATAGACAATTTATAATGTGATTTGCCAACCTTGACATCCTCAAGTGTATCAATTTTATAAGAACGTCTTTTTTTGAAATAGAACACAGAAAGTAAACAATCCTTAAATCTCCTTTGTTTAGCTCTAATCACTCAGCCTGTTTTGTTACACCCAAATTTTGATCAACCCTTGTAAACTTTTATGTTTACCTCACTTCTTAGAGGTGTGCTTTGAGTTCATTGTTGGTTTAAATTTTAATTGGTTGATAATAATATGCAGACTATAATCGTATTTGAGGACTTAACAACCAATATGAGTATGTCAGGTGCTGAAGCTCATCCTTCTGATAACATAAAGTTACTTAAAAAATTAAAATAAGGAATAAAAGATATCTCTTTAGTTCCTCCTATGGAGTAGCAACTTCCAGACACAAGGGAACTTCTTCCTTACACTCTTGAAACAAGAGCTCAAGAGATATTTAAAGCAAGTACAGATAAAAAACTAATTTTTCTAACTCCAGTCTTGATACCACAATAAAAATGTATAGCAATATGAATATTTATTACATCTAGTAAGTCTGCTTTTATTATATTAAATCCAAGGGATTTGTATAGGAACTTTTTGGCGCTCAGCTCTTCTTCCGGCACCCCAATAGGAACTTCAGCCGTTTCTGATGGATTAGCCCTCTGGATCCACTAAAATGTTGGAATTATTCATCCATCTAGTCAGATTCGCTGCCAATTAGAACATGGCCCTTCATGGTTGAATAGAAGAACGTTTCCCAAAACCTTTGCTCAACCACAGCGGATTATCCTTATCAAGTTAGCAACCTGCTTAGTTAATAGTACCCTTTACCCATTAACAGTAGATTGCGTTACTAAAAGGTTAACCCACAAGAAGCAATCAAAAGCGATGTCAATGCCTACCAAATAATAATAAACCCTTAGTCAATTGGTGCAAACCTCAATCAACGCATATAATATAAGTAACTTATCAAATGTTAAATTGATGATTAAACCATTTGTGATACATTTTAAAAGATCCTCCCCCAATGGAACATCAGTGTTTTGTTAAAATAAAAACCTGACGGATTGGTAATAAGGCATTGTATTTAACAACCAGCAATAGTCATCATATCCTATGTTGTTTCTACATCTTCTTTGGTAATGCGCTCCATTGGATAAAGCAGATTTATTTATAATAAATTAATCTGGATTATCTGTACGTAACAAAAACCCAACATCTGGTCAAGAAGGATGGGTATGCCATCCCCAGCAAGTTGGAGGCCACTCTCTCAAGTCCAACACCCACCACGCAGAAGCATCTGCAAAGTGTCTTGGGTACCATCATTTTCTTATGAATATTTTCCTTGCGCTCTTGCAGTTGGCGGCACCGCTTCATACTCCTACATGGATGAGTGTTCCCTTTATATGGACGGAAGAATGTAATGTGCAAAATATGCAATCAAAGACTGTTTATGGGCCCAAGTTCTAAAGCATGACAGCTCATCCTGGCCTTTTAAAGTGTCCTGGGCTTGCCTGTAAGTCCGCGGGAGTACCCCCAATGCCTCAATCACAAGGCATTCCCATTTTGCACCAAGAAAGGGGGACAAGAAGGTAGCCGTCTCCCTCTTCATATAGGGCGATTCACCTCATGTAATGAGAGGTGGGTGATGGCGTACCCCCTCAAGGTTGCCCCCTTTCACGCCTATCTGGCCACGCAAGGACTGCTCCAACGGATCAGGGTTTGTGTGGAGGTGGCGGTAGCGGTGAGAGGATGCTGACCAAATGGCAGTGACAAGCGCCTATCCTCAGTAAAACTCTAAGTTCCGAAGAAAAGGTGAAAATCTATGGTAATTGACGGTTCCAATTTCAGCAACAAATTTGTGTTTGGTCAAAGAGGCAAAAAATCTGGAAAATCAAGGGGTCTGAATCCAGTGAAATCAAGGGCAATAAACCCTTTGATACCCGATGGGACTGGGCCCCCATGGCCAGCCATAGCGCAACCAGTTACCCTTTGAATAAAGCGTAGCCAAAGCACCAAGAAAAATCGTGGTAGGAAGATCAATCTAGTTTCAAATTTTGAGCGAGTCATATGGTCAGTGGAATGTTGATTCAGCATCAAGTTAGTTGCAATATCTCATTCCACTAAAATTAGTTGAGAATGTGATACCTTCTTTCATGCATTCATATTTATTTTATAAACCCCTAGGATTTAAGATATCCATTCCTCACAGGCACAGTTGTCAGTGAACCCCAAATTTTTTGTAAAAAAAACAAAACCCCTTTCAGTTAATTTTCAGTTATAGTGTTTTCCTGTGTTTGTAGTTGCTGCTACCCAAAACTATGTTCCCAGGGTTGCGCAATGATTGGGCCTTAGTGGCTATTATCATGCTGCTGCTGACCCCTCATTAAATGTTGTCACTAAGCAAGTGGCATGTTGGAGATATCCCCACTTATGAACGCCCTCTGGCGTTGAGGTGTCTCGTTAATACTGGAGTTCATCTCTCCCCTCTGAGCAAGGGTTTGAGATCATACCACTTGCTCTCCACCCACTATCAAGTCATTTGGATGGCAATACCATCAGCGTTCTGGGTTGCTTATTGGGCGCTCATACGTTCTAACAGGCATGTGTCTTGATTTTATTTGCCGTTTCCATGACATAATTGACAGACCCTTAGTGTCTGCCATTTCTGCCCTTCTGTATGAAGTTGGTGATGCAATGGTCTCGGTTTACCTTATGAACTTGTAATTAGTGCTCATACTTGTGCTGTTCATATGATAAGTTGCCGCGTTTGTTGGTTGCTCCCATATGGTGGTGGGGGAGCTCCTTACTGAATACTTAATCCTGAAGGCTTCAGCCCCAGTCAGATCCTACCCTCGGGGGGTGGGCCAATCCATCTCATCTGTGGAGATTGCCAATCAGGTGTTAGACGCCCTCGCCAAGCTTCAAGTATGATTTAAGTTAACATAATGGTGTCAGCAGCTCTGATGGAATTGCTTCAGAGTGTGACTTTGTTGGATGCTAAAGAAGGTGACACTCACTGATGGTTGCACAGAATCTTACGCTCAGTCAACTAGGCTGGGGTTTTGACCCCATTGATTACGCTGGTGGCGTTGGTTGTGAAGGCATCAGTAGTGCAATCAGCTCTCTTGCTCCGGTTTTTTCCTGAGCGCTGAAGCGTCTGAATTGGGGTCATTCAAAGAAGCTTTCCACAAACAGGCCATGGAATCAGGCTCCCAATGGACATCATCGCACTAGTATTTTTGCTTCTTTAGACCCCTTAACTGCCAATCATACCACCTAAGCCACGCAGATGGGGTCAGTGGACCAAATGTGCATGATGGAAGCTTCTATAAGGGCTAAGCTCCTTCAGGTGTCAAGTGGTGTGGGGTTTCTATTAAATATTTTTTTACTAGCGAAGTTTTGAAAGGAGGGTTGAGTACTCAGTCAGTGTGTCCATTGTTGTTCGCCCAGCTTCCTGGTATGAGCCAAGCCCCTGGGGTATTCGTTTTAGTGCTGAGAGAAAATTTAGTGCCCCATTGCCCAGTTGGAGCATCAGGATCTGCCCTGGCACTTGAGGGGGAGGCAGCCACTGAGATGGACCAGACGCCTTTCAATCCTCTGTTTTTTTGTTGTCAGAATCTCAGTGCAATGAATTTTAGAAGGTCCTCCCAAGTAAGGTGCCATTTTGCTGATTGAATCATCTTCCCTGAATGACTCTATGATTATTGACACCCAGATGAAAGAATCGCATATAGTCGCCAATAATCAAGATTTTACTTCTCTTTTTTATTACCACTAGAAACTCAGTTATGTTCCCACAAGGTGTCAGTTGAGATCTGGTAGATACAGGAGCAGCGAGTAATTTTATGAGTTTGCAGCTGGCACAGGATCATAACTTGGATTTGGAAGCAGGGTCGTTGGTGTTGGGTGCATCTTCCAATCCAATGGCTTCATACAAAAATATGGCGGCCTGTGCCTTTCTCATTACACCAGTTTCGGTTCTGTGATCTGTTCATGTCAGTGCCAGACCTGCTCATACTGGTTATTTGGGGGTGGGGTGGTGACGGCGGCAGTAGGTTAGCATTTATTTAGACTTTAATATGTTGTACTTTGCAAACTCCCAGTTGTGGGAGAACTTTCCCATTATTGATACGCTTACAATGGAATGAAGGCGGAGTTCCATAACGTCGCTCCTCTCCCTGGTGGCCTCCACCAGATTTTCCTCAGTGTTAGTGGCATGTCAAGAGTTTTTGATTTAGAGAAAACTAAATACCTTCCGCTGTTTCCTGAGTAGATATTTGACTTTTCCCTTTGACAGTGATAGTGATCAACATCAACTGTCCTCTGTATCCCTACATGGTGCAGTAGGGCAAGGAGTTGGAAGTTTGGTTGGAAGATATGCTCAAGAAAGGATGGGTGTAAAAGAAGACGTTCTCGATTGCATCGCCTATTGTTTTTGCTAAAAAGGATGGCAGTAAGTTGTGGCCCTGCATTGACTATAGCATTTGATTAATATTATCATTCATACTCCCTACCCTCTCCCCCTTAAGCAGACTATCAGACAGTCAATTTTAAAATCCTGGGTGGTTTCAAAGCTTAACTTTGTGAATGCATTTAATCAGATTAGGGTGGCTTTAGGCCAGAAATGGTCTATGGCAATTCAGACCAAAAGGGGCATATTCCAATTCCGTGTAGTGCCCTTCAGACTAAAAACGCCCTACAGACGTACCAGTATATGATTAATAGTGTGATAGGGGATCTCAGGTTCACAACAATGGCGTAATATATTGAAGATATACTCGTTCATTTCACATACCTGAGCAGCATGAGAAGGATCTAGAGGTGGTGCTGCCGCGTTACATAAGGTGTTACTATATATAAAGCCGTCTAAATGTGAGTTCTTTAGGGAAGAGATTACATTTTTGGGTAATTTAGTCTAGAAATAATGTTACGCCATTCCCCAGAAAGCTCAAGTCAATCCTAGAATGGCCTACTACTATGACACAGAAGCAGTTGCGGAGCTCCTTGAACACCATCATCTTCCTAAAGAAATTTTCTTTTATCCTCTTAGCTGGCCGTGCCACTGCACTCCCTGACCAGGAAGAACGTGCTTTTCCACTGGATGGAAGAGTGCTAGGGGCGTTCAATGCCATCAAGAAAGTATTATTGGTGCCTCCCATTATCAAACATGTGGACCCCACCAAGCTGTTTATTGTCACATGTGATGCCTCATCTGCCACTATGGGGAGCTACTGTTGCAGGTGCATGATAAATTGGATCACCTGGTTGCTTATTTTTCACACAATTCCGCTTCATCAGAGCAGCCTTGGGCCATTTAAGGCTGTTGTGATTCTCAACAGTTTAAATGAAGCCTTGACTTGGGGCTTCGAACTTGTTCTTATTTTGGGCAATATCAACATATATTTACTTTTAATAATCTACTAATTGATGCTTTGTTGGGTCTAAAGCCCAAAATCATTAATAACTTCGATTTACTTAGCATTGTCTAAATTTAATTAATGTTGGACGAACTCAAGATAAATTATAATCAAACTGCTCCACTAATTAATAATCTTGGCTGATAAACTATCACAACTATTATTCTACCATGGAGGGTACAAATCCCTTATTTCAATGTTACCTTATCTCAAGCTTCACTTGTCTTATTAGTACTTTATCTGTTACCTACTTCTCTTTATCCTCTAAAAGATTTAGGATAATAAGCCCAGTTCCAACAGGGCTTGCGCTGATCATTCCTTATATCCCTTATTTTATCCCTTATTTTACTAGCACTATTTAAGGTGCAAATGATTTACTCAATAAAATAAATTTTATGCTTTACCTCTTTTGGCTCTTTAATAAAAGTTCGTTTCCTCTCTTGGGACCTCTGAACCAGTGTGCTTAAGTCCCTAACTATTACTTTTTGGGATCTCTGAACCTGCCTAGGTTAAGTCCCTAATTATTATTTATTAAAGACCTCTGAACCTGTTGTTAAGGTTAAGTCCTACTCTCACCTGTCCACCTCAGCAAGCTTCAAAGAACCTGCCTTCAGACCTCCCTCAGTCACAACAAAATGCAAAGAGTTGGCCACCGTGGCATGGTCTCTTACCCAGTGGCAGTATTTTCTGAAGGGAGCGCAACATGAGGTGACCATGTGGATGGATTACCAGGCTCTTATTTATCTTCAGAAACCTCAGAAGTTGGTGCATCATCAAAGAAGGACGTATTGCAACCTCTGTAGTTTTGATTTCAAACAAAAATTCTGAAAGGGTTGTTGAATGTTCTACAAACTTTTTATAGTCACACCCCTGCATTGAATCTGGTGGAGGCAGACGAGCAAGAGTTAACCACAGTAATTTCGCCAGCCCAGATCCTAGCTATTGCGCCTCCCACAATTTTGGTGGTAGATTGAGCCCCAGATGTGCCTTCAGTTTTGAGGGTTTCATAGGGCCAGATGGCTTGTCAAGAAGGGTTGGAGTTGTTGGACCAACTGGCACTTAAAATGCATAAGTGGTCTCATTATCCCTTGATGGATAAATATTCAATTCCAGTTGAGACTGTGGGTGCCACCCGATCTTCATGATGAAGCTATTTGGGCTCACCATAACTACCTGGTGGTGGGTCATCTAGGGAATAAGTAATGCCTGGATTTGGTTAAGTTGACTTATAACTGGCTGGGCATTTCCATGGATATTATGGCATAGATCACAAATTGCATGACTTGCATGCGGGCTAAGTTAGATAGATCAGGTAAAAATTGTCTCCTTCACCCCCTACAGCAGGCGGAAGGCTCATGGACCTTGGTGTCAGTCAATTTCTTTGTTGAGATGCACAGCTTTAATGGGTTTACCACCATAATGGTGGTCATGGAGTGATTTAATAAATTTGCACTTTTCATCCTCTGTTCCTCTAATATCACCTCAGAAGATATAGATTGGCTCTTCGTGCAGCATGTGTTTTCAATGTTCAGGTTGCCACTGGAGATTATAAGTTCCCATGGGTCACATTTTATAGCAATTTTGAAATAACTCCTGGTGATATTAAAGATTAAGCCATGTTGTGGAATTACAGGCTTTTATGTTGCTCGCTGGTGCATATTTTGCATGAATTACTACAATAGATTATAGAAAATTATTTTCTCAACTGTGGAATAAATATATAGAAAGGGGTTAAATGACCACTTATGGCTAAAACAATAACATATAAATTATTATAAAGGATTATAGTTTATATGAATTTTATCAGTCACCGTGGGGGTTTAAAAGCAAACCTTATTAATCTCTCAGTGCTTAGTATTTCATGGTGTTGAGGCTCAAAGTTAGGATTAGGCTATGCATTTCCAACTTAAGGCTATAGGGATTTGATATATCAGAGCTATTGAGATTTGCCTCGTTTTTGGAACAGTCAATGGAGGGCATTGTTAGGTAGGATAGATTCATAAGGTAAGAGTTACTTAATTTACCAAATCATTTAATGAGAAAGTATTTTCACCTGGCGAGGCCCCTCAAACCCTAAAAAGGGGCAGTTCTCTGTGTTGTAAGTTGAACTAAATTTTCTATAAGATGAGGAAGAATTTCCAAGCGGCTCCCTTAATTATGCTGATGGTCAGTGCAATCTGACTGCCCAAACTCGTGCTATTTGCCCGAGTTTATTAATTGAAGTGTTATCCTGGATTTGAGGTGTTCCTCTGAGAATTGACCAGGTTCTTTTAGCTGATCTTATTGCTTATTTCATCCGAAACACTCTTTTTACAATATAATATTTTTCTTTGTCTGAAACATGTCACTCAGATGGTCAAATGGAGCGAGTGAATCAGATTTTTAGCAGTGCCTTTGTTGTTACGCCGAAGGCATGTAGGACACCTGAGCGGATAACTTTACCTTGGCACAATTCATGTTTAATAATGGTACTCATGCATCTACTGTTCCTTGCCATATAAGGCCACGCTGGGTACAACCCTCATTTTTGGTGGGGCCATGTCTTTGGCAAGAGGTGCCAGCTGCGGATAATCACATGGAGCACATCCTAGGCACCCATTCTTTAGTTTGTGAGCGTTTGACCAAAGCTATCATGATTACAAGTGGTTCACAGACCAAAAACGTCTACCAGCAATTGAAATCATGATGGGGTCCCATGTCGTGTTGGATACTCAACACCTGCAGGTACATGTGCCCTCTCGAAAATTTTCAAGAAAATGTTCAAGTCCCATGTGGAGGAGGCGGATTTGAGAAATGAATCATTCCGTTTGATGATCCTGGTCAACTGGAAGAAGCACCCCGTTATCCATGTGTCACGTTGTCCCAGTTTAAGGAGAAGGTGCTTATGGAATGGTAACCATAGTGGTGGAAGGCTCAGAGGAGGCTGAGTTTGATGCAATCTTGGCTTCCTGAAAATCTCGCCGTTTGGTCCAATATCTTGTGATCTAAAAGGGGTTCATGATGTATGATAATAGTTGGGCCAGCATCCAAGATTAAACCAATTGTGGCGAGTTAATGGGGGCTTTCTTTCTGCACACCCAGATGCTCCCATCCCCCTTGAAGGTCTTCACGATTTTGTCATTTAAGCTCCCAAAGTCCCATAAAAACACCGCAGTCACCCAAGTTCTAAGTGGGCCTCCTGTTAAAGAGGGAAGGATAATAAAAGTCCTGGGAGCATCCCCTGTGCCTCAATCCTGAGGCATTCCTATTTCTCACCTAAAAGGGGGCCAAGAAGGCGGTTGTCCCCCTCTTCACCAAGGGCAATTTAGCTCATGTGGTGTACAAGAGGTAAGTGATGGTGTAACCCTCAAGTTTTCCCATTTGTCACTATCTGAACATGCAAGAACCATTCCTCAGATCAGGGGGTGTGCATGGAGATGGTGGCGAGAAGATTCTGGCTGAAGGGTAGTGGCGTGCACCTATCCTCAGAAACAATTCTAAGTCCTCCAATTGAGGTGAAAAATCTAAATTGAATAAGGGGATCAACTCCAGAAACAATTTCAGGTTCCTCCAAAGAGGCGAAAAATCTGGATGAATTAAGGGTCTAACTCACTGTGAAATCCTGGGGGAAAATCTTTTTAATAATGTATAGACTGGTCCCCCATAGCCTGGCCATGGATGCAACCAGTTGCTCATCAAACGAAGCATTGCCTATCCACCAAGTAAAAAGGTGGTGGGAGGAACAATTTAGTGACGAATTTTGAACAAAACTTGGAAGGCCATAAGGAAGGTCAATCTGGCGATGAGTTAGTTTTGAGATCTTGTTCTGATGAAAAATTTTTGGGATTGTGATACCTTTGTTCATGCGTTCTCATTTATTCCCTAAGCCACTAAGAACTAAGCCAACTGTATCAGTTAGTTACAGTTGTTGTAATATACTCAAATTGTTGGGTTTAAGCAAACAAAACCTCCTCCAGTTGAATTTTACAGTTTGAAATGTTCCTTGTGATTATTGCTGATGCTACCTGGAACTATGTTCCCAGTGTTGCGCAATGACTGGGCCTTAGTGGCTACTATCATTCTGCTTATGACCCCTTATCAAATGGAGTTACTAAGCATGTGTCCTGTTAGAGATCCCTGCTTGTGGACGCCCTCTGGCATCGAGATGTCTCAATAATTATTGGAATTCATCTATTCCCTCTGAGCAAGGGTTTGTAACATTACCACTTTCTCTCCACCCAATGGTTATTCATTGCATCCTGGGCCCTCCTGGCAACTGAAGAGTTACCTGCAGCGAAATCCGCTGCCACCCCACTGGCTACAGTCTGGTTGCTAGTTATGATGTTGGCTACAGTGGTTGCTAATCACCACTCCCTATTTGCTTCTCTCCCCACCCGCCTATCAAGTCATTTAAATGGAAATTCCCTGGAATTTTGGGTTGCTTTCTGGGTGCTCATGCACCCCAACTGGCATGTCAGTCTCAATTATATTTTCCATTTCCGTTACAATGCCTCTGTGGTTGCAGTGAGGGCTGTTCTGCTTCTGAAATATGATGGTGTGAAAATTCTGTCACCCACTTTTCGCATAAGTTCTACTCTATAGAGCAATTCTATCAGGACGCAGGAGGTGTTAATCTACAGATCCAATAAGAAAAGGCCAGGAAATCTAAAGTCCTGGGTGAAGGATAAGTGAAAAGTTTACTTTAATAGAAAATAAAGTCTTCAACTAAGGGGAAAAACTCCAAGGTTGGTGTATCTAAGAAAATCGCCACTAGGTACTAGTGAAAAAAGTCACAACTATGCAGCGAAAAGATTGTAAAGATTGTTGATCTGTGAAAAAATAGTTTATTAGGTGAAAGCCTAACACTATTTAAGTGCTAGGAGGCTAAAAGTAATATTTAGAGAGGATTCAGGACAGGCAGAAGGTAGATAAGCAGAGGAAAAATAAGTAGAAGGTTGATAAGTAAGTTACTATTTTGATAGATAGCAATCTAGCTTAGTGAAGACTCTCGTTTTAATTGCCAATAACATAAAAATAATTCTTAAATTAGATAATGATACTAAGGAATTCAAGTGTTAGTATCTTTGGGAGATTACCAAGCGCTTTTAAGCCAAGATCTTACCTAATTTGCTATTTTGGGGATTCTGCGACGTACTGGTTCATTCTGTTAAATTTTGTTAAATTGCCTTTTCAGTTTAGGTTTATACCCCAATATTGGGACGTTTATATGAAGTTAATTGGGGATTACCCCCAATAATAAGTACATTCAATCTTTAAAACAGGATCAAATCCCCTCATTGCACTGCTCAACTTTTCAATTTGAGAAAAAAACTTGGCAAATCCTATGCCATATATGATAAGGAGCTTTCTGCTGTTGATGGTCGCTTGCACAATGTAATAAC
This sequence comes from Massospora cicadina, assembly GCA_022478985.1. NCBI lineage: Eukaryota > Fungi > Entomophthoromycota > Entomophthoromycetes > Entomophthorales > Entomophthoraceae > Massospora > Massospora cicadina. The sequence continues at coordinate 55,687 of JAKSZP010014501.1, forward strand.
CTTCTTCAAATACCGTGGCATGAGATAGTAGTCATGACAGACCACTAGGCCCTAATGTATTTCAGGAAGCCACAGAAGTTGGTGCATTGTCAGGCCTGGACATACGCGACCTATGTTCTCTACCTATAAATATGAGTTTATGAAGGGCCCTGAATGTTCTCACTTAACTGTTGAGTCTTAATCCTTTCTTTGAGCCATACAGAGGAGGATCCCCAGGAGTTGACTAAGGTGATACTACTGGCACTGACCTTAGCTATTGCTCCTCCTATAATTTCTGTGGTGGACTGGGCCCTGAAGGCACCTTTGGTTTCTCAGGTACTGGATCAATAGACATCCTGCTTGGAGGGGCTGGAGCCGCTTGACTGCTGGTCCTGCCAACTTATAAGCGGATTACTTTTAATTGACAAAGGATACATCTTTGTTCAGAGGAAGGGTTTAGGCAGCTCCCTAACTTTGCGATGAGGTAATCTGCATTCATCATGACCCCAGCAGTGGGACACCTGGGTAGTAAAAATTGTCTTAATCTGGTGAAGCGGTCATTCAACTGGCCGGAATCTCCAGGGCGATAATGATTTGGATCAAAAATTGCGTGACATGAACTCGAGCAAAGTCTGGTAGGTCAGGTAGGAATGGTCTCCTTTATCCCCTGCAGCTGGCACAAGGTCCATAGACCATAGTGTCCATCAACTTCATTTTTGAGCTTTCTAGTTTCAATGGGTCAACGCAGATATGATAATCGTGAACTGCTTTCCTAAGTTTTCCATTTTTATCCCCTGCCTTTTGGCAATCACCTCAAAATAAACATCTTGGTTATTTGTTCATCATGCTTTCTCCACGTTTAGCCTCCCTCAGAGGTGGTTAGTGATAGGGCCCAGTTTATCATGCATTTATGAGTCGCCTTTCTGGCCATAATGAAGTTTTCTCTGTGGCGTTCCATTGCATACAATCCCCAGTCTAAAATCTAGATGAAAAGTCACCAAATCATCAATCAGCATCTTTGCTGCTATGCTTCTGCCATTAGGGTACCAGGGCCGCTGAGTTTCCTCTAGCACTAATTCTCATATAATAATGCTACCCACTTGTCAACAAGCTTCTCCCCCTATGAAGCTACCCTGGGTTTAACCCCTCTTTTCTCATTGGCCCTCAATTTCTCCCAGAGGTTACAGCCGCTGTGGAAATTTGCAGCATATCTGGAGTACCCGATTCTGGTTTGTAACACTTAAACAAGGCATTTTAATAATTACAAGAGAATCATAGATTGCAAACTTCTCCACCCATGATATGATAATGGGTTCCTTATTCATGCTTGATACGCTGCTCCTGCATATGAAGGTACCCTCCTGGAGTTTTGTTATAACATAATCTGGATCCCATATGGTAGTGGAGGATTGGTAAAATGATACTTTGGTTGATTCTCCCAGATCATTGGAAGCAGCATCACGTCTTTCACGATTCAGTTGTCCCCCTTTTAGGAGGAAGCCCCTGCTGATATTGTGCCTATCCTGGAAGAAGTTTCAGGAGAGGCTGAAGTCTATGCACTTTTGGCGTCCCAGAAGTCTCGTCTTTAAGTTCAGTACATCGTGGCATAAAAGATATTCCCTTTCTATGAGATCATATAGTAAGTGTCCATGATTGCACCCACTGATTTGAATTATTGGAGGCCTTCCACACCTCACACCTTGACACCCCTAGACCTCCCCTCGGAAGGTTACCGCCCTTCTAGCCATCATTTGCCCAAGGTTTTTAATAACTTGTCCCTTGCTCTAGTTCCTAGTTGTGATGCTGCTGTCCAAAGTATGGAAATGATACTGTAAGTTCTGTGAAGCACCCCAAGCACCTTAATCGGGAGGAAAATTCTTTTAGGGCCAGGAAGGGGGCCAAACAAGCTGCTTACCCCTCATCAACCAAGGAGCTTTCGCCCATTTGGTTGATGAGTAGTGGATGACGACTTACCCCTGAAGGTTGTTTCTTTACACCCTCTTCTTAATAGCAAATAGTTAGAGAAAAAATTGAAGGGGTGTGTCAGGAGGTGGTGATGGCCAGGAGCTTTCTCTAGCAGGAAGTTAGTGGCCCCATCTTTCCAGGAGGCATCCTCACCTATTCCAGTTTGGTTATTAGTAGTAAGTCAATACAAAATAAAATTAAAACATCCAGATTGCTCTCAAACTAAAAATCAACCATCTAACCTTCCCCCTATTAGTGAAGGCGAGCCCGACCCAATAAATCTGGGTGTGTCAAACCCATTCAGTTTTGCTTGGGACTGCTCCCCTTCCCTGGCCTTGGTCACGCCCTGTTGGCTGTTGTGTAAATTATTTCCAGCTTGCTAGACGAAATTCACTAACAAATTTTTTTAAAAAATTGATAATGATTTAGCCAGTCAGGTCTGACTTGAATTAGCATTGGTAGCAGTTTAGTGTGTCAATCTGCTAGAACTGATCGTGATCGTGCCTACTGAGATTCATGCACACTTTCTCTATTCCCTAACCATATGGATCTTAAGACAAAAGGCCCCAACAGGTGCAGTTGACATTCTATTTTCCTTTTGTTTTCCAGTAAACAAGAGCTTGACAAGTTATTAAATTTTAAATTGTTTTTTCTACCAGTTCTTTATGATACACTTTAAGTTACCATTTTTCCCAATCTTCATAAAATGACTGGGCCATAATGTCCATTGTAGCAAAGATGTTATATCCCTGATGGAGAGGGTTATTGGTATGGGGCCCACTTGAGATTGTCTCCCATTAGGATTCCTTGTGAAGTCATGATTTTCCCTGCTCTTTATTGTGATTTTCTCTCAGTTTGCCAAGTTTTGAAGCGCCTCTGAAAGTGCCGCTGCTTCCAATAAAAAGAATTTCCCCTTCATGAAATGCCCAAACCAGCGGCCTCCTTAGGATCAGCGGGAGCCACCCTGTCAACCTTTGCCTACTTATGGGGTACTGGTAACATTTGTTGTGCATCATCAGATCTCAGTCCTCCCCTTCCGATTATATAAAAAGTTCTCTGGGTGGCTATACTTCTGGTATTCTGGCTTGTGTTTTGGGTTTTTACTCACCCAGACTGGCAGGCCAGTCTTAGAATTATTAGCCGGTGCCATGAAAATTGCGCTTGAACTTTCCTCAGAAGTAGATTATCCCTTTTCTACTCCACCAAGGCTTTTCCCAAATATTGTCCTGAGTCAAGGTCAAATAATAAATGACAGGCTCCTTCTTAGGGTATTAAGATTACTTTGGCCACTTTGAAATCATACTATCCAGTATTATGCGCATCAAAAGTGAGAGCGCAATGGTGGAGGTAATCCACCATTTTAGTGATGGTGTTTTTGGAATTGAAACAGCAACATAGCCCAATACAACTCTCTGTGAGGATTTCAGAAGTTACAGAAAGCAATCTGAGCATCATAATGACGCAGAACCTTAGCCCCATATAACACTGGGGATTTATAACAGAAATGTCAGCAAAGGCTAAATCTTCTTCATCTGGGTTAAAGTTAATGGAAATTGAAGGCGGTTTACCATTCCTTTATTAGTTTCGCCCACCAAACTCATCAATTATAACTTTTCAATCTTTTTATTGTATGTAATTCCAGCTTCACATTGCTTTTGCAATACCAGCTCTTGTTTAAAAGATCGACAAGCTCATTAACATAGCCAGGTTGGGCATGTTATTTGAGCTTCTTAAGGTGATCTCAAATAGCTGCATAAAAGTGTTTGTTCCCTTTAATGTCAAGCTTAGGCAACTTGATTATATATTATGGTGAACATTATTAATCCCTTGTTTCCAGTTAGACTGGAAATTTCCCAGAAAAATCAGTATTGGCAGCAGGAGAGGAGTAATTAATAGAAACCTCTGTCACAGCGTTAAGGTTTGTAGTAGATGCTGTAGCAGCACTAGAAACAGCTTCTGGTATATATATAAGTCAAAATAGTAGGTAAGATGGTTACAACTGGATGATATTATCTTTAAGGTCCGATTTCAAAGACTGATCCTGGTCATGGTCTTGTTTACACATAAAAGTGGCTTTTTCAACTTCTTTGCGGATTTTCTTCACTAAGCAAGTAAAATGGAGCCATTTCGCCTGGAATCATTGATCAGCCTGCTTATATCTTTGGTTTTATTTAATACAAAATTTCAATTCCTTGATTTCCTGTCCTTGGGATTGACCAGGAGTTGTAAGGCTTTAAGTGTGTAATAGTGTCCAGTGATGTATAAACTTCCCCTTCCTCTGGGAAATTAAGGTGGTTACAGAGGCGTGGGGCTTAGAGTATTTCAGCAACCATGGTATCTGGCTGATCATAAGATGATAAAGATTGGAAAACTAAATTCATGAAGCCATAACTTTGATGAGCCTCTACATCGTCCAGTTCATCATGAAAGACACATTTAATAGCAAGCTAGCAAGAATCTTCAGCTGGTTAAATTTTGGTATATAAAAGGATACAGGGTGCTGAAAGTGCCCCATGTAGTGAGCACCAGAATTTTGCATTCAGGATTACAACAGGGCAAGATTGTCACAGGTGAACATGCATTTATACAGGTATAACTTTATGAAGACAGTATGCCTTAGATAAATGTAAAACTTGTAAGAAAATTAAACCTTTATTAAATTTATATACTTCAACCCTGCTGTAGTCTCATTGGGAACTTCAAGCATTTAAGATCAAATAAGTGCAAAATGCATTATTTCAATAATTGTAGATCCTAGAATATGCGCTGGCGCGTTACTCTTATTAAACCATGGCCCTTCCAATCTATACGCTGGGCCTTTAGAATGTAGCCAGTGAGTCGGCCTTCAGTGAGACTCCTGAATCTTCTAGCGTTTCCCATTTATGGTATTCTAATGTGCTGCATACGTTGATGCTAGGACTTCATGTTCATCTGTCCAACATTGAGTACATCTTTAGGGTATTGGTTGGTGGGGACGACCATGGTATATTTGGCGGACTAATTCTGGTAATATTTGATTTTAAAAAATGAAACCAGTTTGGTTACTAGACGTTTGGTTAAGAAATCAATAGGGATTGATTTTCCAAACTTTAAGATCATATGGTAAAAAATATAAATGCTTAGAGTTTGGGTCAGAAATGCTAACATAATATCTGATGATAAATCAATGGGAATTGATCTGCCAAGGGACACAGATAAAGGTAGAAGGTGAATAAGGGTAGCGGCGAGGTCTAGGTGGCATTTGAGGCATAATTGGTGCGGCAATATCATATGGTTGGTCAAACCCAAATCTCAACAATCTCACAGCTTCATGAAGAGGCTACATATTACCCAAAGTCGCATACCGCTTGGGAAGGAACTGAAAGAGGTTCTCATAGAAGGCTCTATCAATGAGGCACACAAGGGCTACATCATCAAGGAAGGGATCATCATGCACTATGGGAAGACCTAGGTACCTTTCAAAAACTCGCAGGAGGAGATCATCAAGGCCAGTCACGACCACCCCTTAGTTGGACATCCTGTAGTTGAGAAGACCATGAATTTGGTCAAATTATTCTACTCATACCCTGGAATAAAATTCATAGTATAGAAATACTTCTCTGAGTTCTTGATGTGTGCCAGATCTAAACCTGCGAGCTCCAAGACCCAGGTGAAACTGACGCCACTTTAATCCCCATTAGGCCTTGGTCTTCTATCAGCGTAGATTTCATCACCTGTATACCATTTTCTAAATGGGTATGATGCGATCATGGTGGTATAAGGCCAGCTCACTAAGTATGTGAAATTCCTCCACTGCATCTCTCCCATCACCTCTAAGTAATTGTCACATATGTTCATCATGGAGATCTTATTTGAGACATTAAACACCTGATAAAATTGTATCATACTGTGTCCCCAGTCTATTTGAGCTTCTGAGACTACCTTCTATTAAACCTAAGCATCATGCCGTGTCGCTCCTCCACCTACCATCTCAAGTTATTTGGCCAAACAGAAAGAGTCAATTAGACTCTAAAGCAGTACTTTAGCCACTACCTTTTTAGCATAGCAATAATAATAAATCTCCTGGCTTCCTCTTTTACAGTTTTTCTAAAATAACCATGATCACTACTCAATGAGTATGTTCCCATTTTTTGCCAGTTATGGACAATACTTATGCATGTTTGATAACAACTGGATGGAGTAGTTCCCGCCGCTGATCTCCTTGAAAACAATATCCAGTTCAATCTCACTGCCCTGAGGACTCACCTCTACAAGGTTGTGCAAAACCAAAAGTTCAAAAATGATATTTGTTATTCAGATCCTACTTCCTACAAGGAAACGATTTTGTTCTTATCAATGCCAAAAACTTCTCTGTCACCATAAAGTGCTGCAAGTTAGTCCATCTTGCCCTAGGCCCATACAAGTGCTACACCAGGCAACGAAGTAGCATTTGAGTTAGCACACCTCAAAGGCTACTGAGCTCACCCTGTCCTTCATGTCTCCCAACTAAGGAAGTTTGTGGGATCCATCGCAGTATTCCAGGCCTATTATGCTCATAAAACCCTGGAGAAGCAGAGTATGAAGTTGTTGCTATCCTTCAGACAAAGATCATCAGAGGAAAATGCTCCTACCTGGTCAAATAGCATTACTACAAACTGAGGAGGCCATCTGGCAATCAGCAGCAGACTGTGCCCACTGCCTCATGAAGATTGTTCCTCATATAGAAAGGTATGAACTTAGAGGGGGATGATGTCACAATTCAGGATTAATCTGGATCGAACATTGCCTAGTTATTTCATAAAAATAAGGAAAGTTTGGGATCTGTCCTACTACAATTTTAAAATAAAAGATATTGATTGGCTTCAATTCAAGATGAACTTCAAAAACTACACCACCAGTCAAAAAAAATATTCAAAAACTAAAAATCCAATTGGTCTATTTCAGGACTTGCACCTCTATATAAATTGACATTAATGGCCCTCAATAAATTTTTAGATCAGATCAAAAGTTGAATCTGGCAATTGATCCCAAAACTAGTAAAATCTAAACCATAGCTCTGATTGAAGTGTCATTAGCTGTAGGTATTGCAAAGTTTCTAGAGCAAACTGCTGTAACTGTTGTTTATAATAATTGTTAAAATTTTACAGAGTTTTCTTTCAAAGCAATTACAACCAGAGCTTAGAGCCTGAAGGTAAAGAAAATATATAAGGAATGCCATCCCCTACAAAATCTTCAGCTTTCTTATAAACTCCTAATTTAATTTCCTATTTAAACTCTTGGCGTTCTTGGACTTTAATTCAGGTTATGAACCCAACTGTCGCAGCTTCCACTGCCGCGCAATCTGCCCTTGTCCTAGAGCCATGACAACTGGCGTTCCTACTGCTTTGTGTGGGACTGTCCCTTATTAGCAACCTACTTATTGCCAAATAAATTAGTGCATTTTCGCCATCATTGTTTTCATGGCACTACTGTAATTTTGACAAGAGCATGGGCGTGTCTACTTGACAGTATTGCCTTGCAACTTATGCATGCAAACCATGACTTATTCATGATGTGAATAAACTATTTTTGAATGGTAACAAGATATATAAAGCAAGTTCAAGCGTGACAACCATCCCTGACCTTCCCAACTCATGGTTAAGTGCAGCAAAACAATTCATATTAGGTTAAGCTTTGTAAACTCATTCAATTTGGACTAAAATTGAACTTACCACTGCTTTCCATTTTCATGCCCCACCCATACCACTGAATAGTCATTTTGTCTGCCAAGTTGTGATCAGGTCACAAAAACAATTTTGTAAACAAACTGATAGTGGCTATCCAAATGAGAGTTGGAGCAACATGGGCTCATATACTTGGACCATATATAATAATAAATGTTAGTTAATTTGACAATCCTTGGGAGCTTCCACATTAGGAATTGGTTGGCCCTATGCGCACTACACTTATTACCAGAGAAACATATAATGAAGCAGTTCCCAACAGGCGTGGCTGTTTTTCAATTTTGTTATTTTCCCTTCTATGAAGAAAAAAAAACAAAATCCATATAAATTTTCCATTTTTTAGTTAAAATAGTCATTATAACTATTTCAGCTATGTTATCCAATTTCTGGAATGAACAGCCCATAGAGGCACTTATTCCCCATAAGATAGGTAAAATCTTGTGTTTGACTGTACCAGTGGTATCTTAATTGTTGTTTTAGGTAGTAACCACTATAAAATGGCAGCTCATTCTAATTTTCATCAGCATAATTCAAGACGTAATTGACCAATTCTTAATATCCACCTTCCCCAAACCTCTTTCTGAATTATGTGATGCGATGGATTTACATATGAGCTAAAATTGCAACCCCTGTTTTACCTGGTGGGTTATTGGTAGTTGCTTCTTCGCTTAATATGAGTTTCTAAGCCGTAATTTAAAGGTTACCATAAAACCTTAACAATACCTAAACATTCCTCAGTTAAAAGTTTTCAGGTGTCTAAGTTGGTTAGTCCCAAACAAAAAGTACTTCTTAAACATGTCACAAGTATTGGCGTTTCTCTTCTTCAAGATACCTCCCCTATCTTCTCCAGTCAAGTATCAATGTGCTTAGGTGCCCAATCTACATTTGCTGACTTGGATGCCAACTTAAAGCACTATCTTTAATTTCTTGGTGCCTACCTTATCCGCGGTGCAACAAGCAGAGAGAGATGCAACCCATCTGGCCAAGAAGACTGTTTCTTTGCAACTAGTCCAGTTGATATTACGCAATTAACACATCCCAGCTGGTTATATCCTGGGATGTTGCAAATAAACAGGATCATGCCTTTTTTCTTCCTATTGAAATTTAGCTGGGGTCCCACAAGGTGTCCATTGATTTTCCCTTGGATACAGGATTGGCTGGAGATTTTATGAATCTAATAAGTCAATATCTAGATTTGTTTCTTATAATGAGGTCATCTGTATCTAGGGCTTTGTCAACTCCAATGGCGTGCTAAGGATTAGACGTCTTATGTTATTTTTGGTGCACAAGTTCTGCTTTTAGGACCATTATACCGCGGTTCCAGATCTACTGTTTCCAGTAATCCTTGTAGTATGTTAGTGGCTTTTTCAACAGGTAAATAATTACCTGGAGACCAACTTATTGTCCTTTGGGATTAAACGTTGTTGTGGAAAGTTTCCTTTCATTGATACATTATCCCTAGGAATAGAAGTGGTCTCCATCTCTTTTACACTTCTCAATGATCTACTACCTGTTTTTCCCTATGGGTTGTTACTTTGTAAGGACAACTGCAATTTGGAGAAAGCCAATTGTCTCCCATCTCATTCTGAGTATGAGCTGGCTTTCGGTTTAAAAGTAGACTTAATCAGCATAAATTACTCTTTGTATCCATATACCAAACAGGAAGATAAGACACTAGAGTGTGGCTAGAAGATATGCTCATGAAGAGGTAAATATACAACAGATCCTCACCCATTGCTTCATTTATGGTTTTCGCACAGAAGACCAAAGGCACCTTATGGCCCTGTGTGGACTATGGATACCTAAATATTACCGTAAATTTCCACTATCCCTTGCCCTTGGATAGAAGTATCATCCTGTAAATTGCAAAGTCCCAAGTATTCTTTAAAATCGACCTGATAGACGCATTTAACTAAATAAGGGGTTACAGAAAACCAAGAGTGGCTCACAGAATTCCATATAAGGTGTATATTCCAGTTCAAAGTAATGCATTTTGGTCTTAAAAGTCTTCTGCGACGTTCAAACATATGATTGATGACATCCTGAGCAATCTGTGCTTTACATTCGTGAAGGCCTATATTGAAGTTATATTGGTGCATTCACCCAGTCATGAGTAGCATGAAAAAGATCTTAAAGCTGTGTTTCTGGATTTTAAAAAAGGGATTTATATGTTAATCCCTCAAAGTACAATTTTTACAAGGAGAAAGTCATATTACTGGGAATTTGGTGTTGAAAGATGGTATGCAATACCTCCCTGCAAACCTGATGCTATTTTTAATAGCCCACCCCCTCTACTCAGAAACAAGTTCACAGCTTTTTAGGTAACGTTATTTTTCTCAAAGAGTTTTCCCTGCGTTATCTCAGTTAGTGGCACCTCTTACTCCCAGACTTGGGAAAACTTGCGTTCCAGTGAACAGACACTTGTCAACAAGAGTTTGATGCCATTCTGAGGGTATTTGTCTCCACTCCCATTCTCAAGCATGCTGAAATGTCCATGCCTTTTATTGTTGCATGTGATGCATCTGGGACCGCCGTGAGGGCTGTGTTAATCTAAGACCATAATGGAGTGGAGAACCATGTTGCTTATTTCTCCCACAAGTTCTCCTCCCCAGAGTAATTTTGGGTGATCTATTAAAGGAGCTTACTGCGGCGGCATGGTCATTTACCGATTGTTAGTATCTTCTCCAGGGGCACAATACAGAGTTATTGTCATAACAGACCATCAATCCCGTATGTAATCTAAATCTGAAGAAAACGGCCACCGCCAGGCCCTGACTTGTTGCGATCTCTTTAGATTCAACTTTGTATATGAGTTTGTTAATAGATCTCTTAATGTTCTCCTTGATATATTGAGTCGCAATCTCTCTCTAAGTCCCGCCAATAAGAAGTCCCAAAAGTTGACCATGGTTATACCACTTTCCCAAGTCTAAACTATTGCCCCTGACGGTCTTCATAGTGGACTGAGCTTCTTAGGTGCCATTGGTCTTGGGTGTTGGATAGAAAAAGCCCCTGTACTGAAGGGCTGAAACTATTTGAACAACTGGGCATCTTTTCAAAAATAGCACCCAATATACTTGAATGATGGGATGATCTTGTTTTGTAAGAGCTTGACTGTCTCCACTGCTTTGTGATGAGGAAATTTATAACACCATGGCTCCTATGGTGAGTCATCCAGGCATCAGAAATTCATTGACCTTGTGAAATTTTGTTCAATTGGCCTGGTATCTCGAAATATTTACCTACCTGGATAGCAACTTGCCATTATGAGTTCTATAAGATATATTTTGACTATTTCTCCTCTTTATTGCCAGCCTCAATGAACCAGTGTTTATTAGAAACGGGCCTCCTTCCTGGGGGCCTGGAGGCGTACATTATAATGCTGTATAAGAAAGGGGATAATCTGGACTTGGCCAACTGTCGCCTCATTTCACTTACTAACACAGATAATAAGTTATTCACTAAAATTTTGGCCAACCGCCTAGGGAAGTTGCCTCTGATATAATCTCCTCTGAGCAATTTGGTTTAAGTTCACAGCCTGTCTATATGGGACAAAATACACACTGTAACCAACGTCTGCCAATCCACGGCTACTGGGGCGCTTGTTTTCTTAAACTAGCAAAAGGCTTATGATAGGGTCAACTGGGATTACCTTAAAGCATGCCTCCACAAGTTCCACCTTCCCCATCGACTCATTAATTGGGTGATGTTGCTTATGGAATCTGCCACAATGGCTGTGCGTGGCCCTGGCTTCCTCACTGTTGTGGTTCACCCTCAAGGGGGACTCCTCCAAGGGGACCCTTTAAGCCCATTATTATACAACTTCATCCTTAAGCCACTTCTATGCAATTTGAATTCCCGCCTTACTGGTGTTCATGTGCAAAGCCAAGCGCCAGTTAAGATGCTGGTATTTGCTGATGATTGTGTGGCGGGGGTGTACAACAACCAAGATGCACACGCGCTTGAGGCCACTATCCAGGATTAACCAGGGCAAGTAAAGCTGCACTTAAAGCCTCCCAAACCGAAATTATTACTTGGTCAGTTCCAATCCCGTTGGTCACTAGCATCCCAGTTCCTACCTGCTTCAGCAACTTGCTCACAGATTCGCTTGCTCCGCCCACCCCATACTGCCCCACTTGTGCTCCTTTTGTGCCAAGACCCACTGCTCTGGTACGCCATTTGGGTGTGTAGCTGGAGGCGGTATGGTACGCCTCATTAGTGATGGAACACCATATTCTGTACAATGTCACAAAACGCATCGCTTCCCTCAGGGCCCACCGGACTACCCCCAGGCAGGGTTGTGCTCTCCAACTCTATGCTCCTGTCCAAAGTCTAGTTTGTGGCCCATGCTATAGCCTATTCCCCATCTTTTTTACCTCATTATACGCTCTCCTAAAAGAGTGGCTTTGGTTAGGTCGCCCACCGCCAGTGCGCTTGGATGTCATTTTTGGCCCTCGCCATAGTGGGTGTATGGGTCTGTCAACTTTGAGGCCCATGCCACCAAAATACTTGGCACCTGGATCGCTGCAGTCACCAACCTCACACCCATGCCCAACCTTGGTCACGCGCAGCCTGCTCCAACTTTTCCCACTCCCTGGGCCTCAGCAATCCTACCCACCCCCATTCTCTGTTAAACTATCTTGCCTCGCATCCCTCTGCTGTGGGCCCGCATGGGAAATCACCCCACTTCAAATGAATTCTCCTCTCCATGTGTACTGAGTGGAAAATTAGCATCTGTGGACACACTGTCCAGAGGGGTCGCCCTACTCCCCACTTCAAGCAGGAAGTACAAGTCTAAGCCTTTCTGAACAATTTGATACCCAGGAGGTCCCCTACCATGGCCAGAGTGGAATATCTGGACAAATTGGACATCCCATGTCAAGAAGTTGATATGAACGGATGGTACTCTGCACACTCTTGTGGATCAGAATGGGAATTAAGACGAGTCTCAATATTGATGGAAAAGATATATGTATAAAAAGAAAATTAATTAAAAGTCAACCATTTGGAGAATTTAGGGAAATCATGCTGAGATTTCAAGATAGATGAGAACTCCAAACTTTTTCATTCTCGTTGCAAACACTTTTGCAACCCATTCAATTCAAGACTAAATCTAGTTTGATAATCTCATAGAGGATTAGTCTGCACCCATTTCTGGGAGCAGTTGGGCAAGCAAGGCAAGAGGAGCAGGCGGAAGGCCCGCGGCCTCTAACGTTCGAAAACGCCCTAGAGAATCTGGTGGAATAGAAAAAAATCTAAAAAAACTGGCGGTCACAATTTCCCCAGAGATACTCGCGTGGCAAGCACGATGCAACCAGTACATCAACACGCCACATTCCCAGCCACTTTCATCGGTGGAATTCGGAGTCCATGTGTATCTGGACATCAAAAAACGGCCCTATGGGAAAAATTTTGTGAAGATGTACACAAAATTTTCCCAACCGCGGTGTACGTTGCACCTCACTCCATGTTGCACGGTTGGCTGGACCTAGGTTTTGAAAGCAAAATAGCAGCAGATGAGGCTGCAGCGGTGCGCGTAGTGATCAACCTCCCCGAAGGGCAATGGGTCATCAAAACTAAACACACCAGATGGACAAAATCAAACCAAATTTTCCTCACGTTTGACTTTTTGCCTACTACGGTAAAACGTGACATTTTGGAGCAACACCTGAAAGATGGTCTCGCCATATATGGCGAAATACAATCTTTCGAAATGCAACATTTCACGCTGATGCCACACCTGTGCACCGGCAAAGCCATCGCAGTTCTGACCCCAACTGAGGAGATCGCGAAGGACCTAACCCAGATCCCGCACTCCACCTTTATTGACATCGCAGGGCATACCACCCACCCATTCTGGGTAACCGTGGACAGCGCGCCCCCCATTTGCACCCACTATGACGCGTTCGGCCATAAGGCACACGCATGCCCCATCAAAGAGGGCGTTACATTCCAAGAGCACCCCTCGGCGGCCATGGCCAGCGGAGAGGTGCACTACGAACCAACCGCAAGCACCAAAGAGGCTTTCCCGTGGGGAGCACAAGGCTGCTACCTATTGGTAAAGCCCATCTCCCCACAGGAGCGGAAGAAGGCCAAGCAGGCCCATAGGACCGCAGCCAAGGAAGCGGCCAAGGTCACCACCACCATCCCACACTCACAACGCCAGGAGGACATGGAGACCTTTGCGGCGGAAGCAACTTGGGAATCCATCACCCAATCAGATTGGGAGGCCCAAGCCAAACAGGCCACTCAATCTGAGGATCCAATGGGAGATTCAATCTCACCCAATCGCTGCACCCAAGCCCCAGTTGAAACCAACTTGGGACCTATCCCAACCAAAAAAAAATTTTTTGCCCCACTCAATGGTGCACCGAACTTATCCGCACACCGCAAAATTTGTCCAACGTCGGGAAAACAAAAAGCGAAGGCCAAAGCCAATGCAACTCTTTCCGCAAAAATTAACAAAAACCCCAATAGCGTTGCTGCTAATACCCGCGCTGCTGTGAAAGCCCATGGGGACCTGAAAGAGGCTGGTGGGCCAGGGGGCCCACCCTCTCGCACCTAAGGTGCGATGGGGGAAACCTTCACTCTAGGGACGCTGAATATCACCGGACTCAAGGCCTCCCTGTCCCAGGCTAGGAAACTGAGTTTTTTACAAATTGATTTACCCATGGATATCCTGGCCATCCAGGAAACCCACTGTCCATGAGGTTCCGAGGATGCTTGGAAAACAATACTCCTACCATCCCTATCCTTTTGGTTGAAGCACTGTGGTGTGCTAATTCGGAAAAACAATTTTTTCAAATTTACATCTTCAGAAACATTCCTAAATTACCGAGTGCTCGTTGTCACCTTCTCATGGGCTGATGTTGCACACACAATCGTCAACATTTACACCCCAAACGGTGCACAAGAGCGTCAGGAATTTTTCTCGTCGGTCAAATCCCTCCCACTACCCCCTGATTCTTTCCTAATTGGCGACATGAACTGTTGGCTAACCTCACCAACGGACCGGTGGCCGCCCTCACCCCACGCCCCACAGGGTCACGTAGAACTACGCGTTCTAAAAGCCACCCTTGGGTTAATGGATGCGCTGCCGTGACATGCCCCACTGCTCAAAAACATGATGCGTCCCCAGTCCACAACGGCCAATTAAGGTCCATGACCCGCATTGACCTTATTCTAGTGCCAGCGAAATTCCAACCCCACATCTCCCACTTCAAAACAACGAAAATGGAATTCTCCGACCACTGACTGGTCTTGATAACATACCACTTACCTGTCACAGTTGCACAGGCCCCACATTGGTGCAAAATCTGCCCCCCAGAGCTTGCGTTGCCAGGATTTTCCACGTGGGTGGAAGAGGCAACTTTGGCAAAATCGTTTGTTGCACCATTTTGTGCGGACCCCATTTCCACATGGGCAACTTTAAAGAAGACACCATCCGCCACTATCGCCATCTCTCATCCAGACGCTCACGAGCCACATCGGCAGTTATATTGCGTGTGCTGGCGGAATTGGCCCACTTGGAGTCCAACATTCCAGCCTCAGGATATAGCCCTGCATGGGGCCAGAAGTGGGTGGAGGCAGCAGCCCACCTCAACGCACTTGAAAGGCAACACAAACATCAGTTTTGTGTCTAATACAGGGCCACATGCATCACTAAAGGTGACAAGTGCACCGCATACTTCTTCAAAAAAATTTGCACCACGCCAGAGCGTGGCCTGCACACAGGTGCGAAGATCAGATAATTCTATTGTGGACACACTGGCTGAAGTGGCAATCAAAACGCGAAGATATTACTCCGAGTTATACTGAGCCGAACCAATTCAGCCAGCCGAAATGGCAGAATTTCTTGACAGAGCTCATATCCGCACCATTTTCTGATACCTGGAAATAATGAATTTAATTACTCCAAATGAATTATGGACTACCATTTGCGGTGCGCCAAACTGAAAATGCCCAGGCCCAGATGGCATTCCATATGAGTTCTACAAAAAATATTTTAAATATATATCCCCATTGCTGCTAGCCTCACTCAACCAAAGCCTGTTGGAAACATGCCTCCTACCAGGAGGACATGAGGCTTTTACAGTCACACTCTTTAAGAAAGGGGATAGGCTAGACTTAGCCAACTGGCGCCCCATTTCTCTAACAAACACAGACACCAAAATTTTAACAAAAATCATGGCTAACCGTTTAGGGACTGTAGCATCTGCCACCATCTCTCCAGAACAATTCAGTTTCATCCCCAGAAGGTCGATTTGGGATAACGTGCACTCTGTGGCTAATGTGTGTCAGTCCACAGCCTCTGGGGCACTTGTATTCTTGGACCAACAAAAGGCCTATGATAGAGTAAACTTGGAATACCTTAGGGCCTGCCTCCAACAATTCCGCCTACCTCCCCACTTCATTAACTGGGTGATGCTGCTCACGGAATCTGCAACAATGGCTGTGCGCGGCCCAGATTTCCTAATGGAAGTAGTCCATCCTCAAAGGGGCCTGCGACAAGGGGACCCCCTCAGCCCACTCTTATACAACTTCAGCCTTGACCCACTACTGCGAAATGTGAATGCCCAACTCACTGGGGTCCATGTGCCAGGCCAAACCCCAGTCAAGATGATGGCATTTGCAGATGATTGCGTGGTGGGGGTGTCTAATAACAAAGATGCACGCGCGCTTGAAGCCCTCATCCAGGAATATTCCCGGGTAATCAACGCGTCACTGAATGCCTCCAAAACTGAAATCATCCTCCTTGGTCGGTTTCAGAACTGCTGGGCCACAGCAAGTAGTTCCCAACCCAGCCCAGCTGCTCGCCCAAGTCCACACTTTACTAACTCAAAACACACCGCTCCACTGGTGCTCCCCTTTGTGCCGCGACCTACCATAGGACCGGTACGCCATCTGGGCGTGTGGTTGGAGGCAGGAGGATACGCGTCAGCAGTAATGGAGGGCCATATACTGGACAACGTGCTGAAGCGAATCGCCTCTCTCAGAGCCCACCCTACTACCCTCACTGGCAGGGTTGTTCTTGCCAACTCTATGCTCCTATCCAAAGTCTGGTTTGGAGCCCACGCCATCCCCTTCTCCCCAAGCTTCTTCAAATCCCTGTATGCTTTGCTACAAGGTTGGCTTTGGTCAGGCCGCCCTCCACCAGTACGGCTAGAGGTCATGTTTGGCCCTCATCATCATGGTGGCATGGGCCTACTTGACTTCAAAGCCCATGCCGCCAAGATCCTAGGCACCTGGATTGCGGCCGTCACTGCTCCTACACTCCCATCCCAACACTGGTCCCGCGCGGCCCGCTCCAACTTCTCCCAAGCCTTGGGCCTCAACAATCCATCAAACCCCCACTCCCTGATGAAATACCTCGCATCACACACATCAGCCACAGGTCCTCACGGGACCAAAACCCACTACAAACGAATTCTACTCTCCATGCGAAGCGCAGAGTGGAGAATTCATATTAGTGGACATACAACCCGAAGAGGCCGCCCCTCTCCTCAGTTCACACAAGAGGTACAGGGGCTACCCATCCATGATGGCGTGATCCCCATTCGACCTCAAGTTCTATCCAGGGTGGACTACCTGGACATGATGGACATCCCTTATTCCACTGAGACCCAAAAGACTATCTGGAAATACGCACACCATCCTCTGTTGCAGCCTCAAGTCCGCTCCCATGTGTGGCGCTGCCTGAGGCAGGTGTATCGTACAGCTGAGCGCTCTAATGCTTCACACTCATCCTGTGTCGTGTGTGGCCAGTATGGAACGCTGTTTCACCGCCTGGAGAAGTGCCCCACCTCTAAAGTAATATGGCGCGAAGTCCAACGTCTGCTAGGCCAGGATCAAACACATCCCTTCAGTCTGTCAAGAGATATGTTTGCTTCATCAATGGCCTCCCCCTCCCACCCTCCCTTCGTGCTCTGGTGGTTGCAATCGCCATGTGGACTATCCACACGATTGTCTTGGATGCCATCGCCGGATCCATCCCCACCCTCCTGAAGCTGTCCACAGATTCCGGTCTCATTTGGTGGATCACTTTCAAGTGTGAATTTTTGGATATCTCCCACCACGTCGCCGGCAGCTGGTCTCCTCCTGGTTCCCAGTCTGGTTCATCAAATCAGACCCTTCCTCCACACGTGCTCAATAGTGGCAACGCCCCCTACACACGTTCCCTCTCCCTTCCCATAAGTGGCGTTCCCGCTGGCAACAAGAGATAGCATCGCTTCTCTGGGGTGCCTCACCTGGTACTAAGTTTTGTCTCGTCTGAGTCATATTCGGAAGTGTCCGTCCTATGGTCGGCCTTCCCCGCAATAAATTTAAAATTTAAAAAGATAGATGAGAACTCCTAGAAAAGGGAAAACGAATAAGAGATTACCAAGCTTAGGATGCATTCAGTTTGAGGGACCAAGATTAAAAGAGTTGAACGGAAGATTGAGAAGGAGGTCTTCTAGTAGGTTTTTTCAGATAAGTCTGCGATTATTAAAAGATTAATAAAAGGTCGATAGGGGCGATCACTCCATATATCATTATCAGGTTTTTATTAGAGTTGGCAATCTCTATATCATATGATTTGGTTGCTCAGTGGTTAATACCCTGTGCAAACCAACTTGGCAGAATCAAGCCTTTACGCTGAGAATTAACAGTGGTGCTCACTACAGGGGGCCACTGGTCAACTGTAGTTTATTGACGCTAGGGCAAAATGGCGAGCCCTCATTCTTTATGACAAAACTTGATCAGATTACATATGTGATATGCTGAAGAAGCGCGGGAAGCATCTAACAATGAACCAGTACTATTTACAGTAACCGAGCTGGGTGATTAAGATACTATGATCAATTTGCAATTAGAAACTTGTCCTAGGTTGACGGCTGACCAACAAGGTCGCTCTTATGAATGTGACCCCTCAGCAGCTGTGTGACATTATGGAATTGATTCTGTAGGGGTATTGACTCTATGAAGACGAGGTGGGGGAGCATGCTTATGAGTTTTTTATATAATTAACGGGACCAAGAAAACTGCTGCGCATTGTATATGCCCTATCTGGGTGTAACTACAATGTGGTTGTCTCATCGACTTAGTACCCAAAGAACCGAGGAGTTTCTAGTCACCTATGTGCAACCATCTATCCGCCAGCTACTGTGTGTGCTGGATCGCCATAGTATTAAGATAGAGGATTTAATGCAGTTTGTTCAAGCCCAGCAGAATGATACTTGCCTCCTGCTTGACTGCCTTGATCGCTTTTTTAGAGGTTCAGGGGGTGCTGGTACAGGTGGACCACCATGTTGGGAATGTCCGCCATTAATTGGACGTTTTGGTGCCACAGTTGAATCTAGAGTTACCCGGGTGATATGAGAACTGTTATATTGGAATGGCCTATCAGCGGAATGGATTTGGGATATAACTACATTGGGAAGCAATACCAAGTGCTTTATGATGGACTTAGAAGAATGGGCAGAGGTGCTTGAGCCACAATAGCTCAGATCAGGGAAAAGCTAACACTGATGGAACGCAAGTAACGGATCATGTCAGTTCTGTAGCAGCTAAATTTAGCCAAATTCACAACTGAAGTAATCAGTGGACAATAGATAATTTGCTCATCCTTTTGTTGACATCCCCCAAATATCTCCAGTTAATATGTCAGGTTATACAATTGGAAGTCATTATTCAGGCGGAGTGCAGTCAAGCCATTCTTTTTCTGTTCAGTGAGATGAGAGAGTACGCGGAAATGCAGGTATGACTAGATACCCTTTGATGGGCCAACGAAGAATTGGTGCGAGGAACAAGCCACCCTCATTAACCAAATAAATGATGCTAATCAACAAGCACGTAACGCTATCAGGCAGCAAGAAAGTATGCAGAACACCTTGGAGGATGTCCTCTTACAACTACAGGCAGTGGAGCAGAAACTGGACTCTAAGAGGGAATTTCATCGGGAGTTGCAACATCCATATGAGACACTGCAACAGGAATTTCAGGATGGACGGTGTAGATGCTATTTGATTAAAATGTAACAGATAATCAATGAACATTTTGCTGAGCACGCCTGAGCCAGGGGAAGTTTTCCAACTAGTGGTGATTTGGGGGAAGAATGCTATGGATCAGCCAACAAGTATCCCTTGGGGGTTGTGGTGTACCCTCCGCGCAACACTACTTCTTCTGAGTCCATTTTGGTAGATTTAATTTCATCCACCCATCTGTATGATAGTTCACAATGGGGTGGTTCTCCTAGTCACTCAGAACCCAATTCAACTGCTCCTCGCAGCTGGTTCCTGGAGTAAGGCGAAGCTGTTTGAATTAAGAAATTACCGCCCTTCAGTCATGATGGGAATATGCTCTGCTTTTTTAAGTGATTCAAATTCGCCATGGAAGGGGCTTCTGATCAGCAGAAAGTGAAACTGTTGCCGTCCACTTTGGATGTATAATGCGCCAATCAAGTTACCTGCTATCTTCCAAATAGCTCAGTATCTTATGATAAAGTGAAAGTGGCTGTTCTCCGGCTGTTTGGAGGTGTGTCCAAGATGGCTAAACAAAAGGCCGACTTCCTGACTGTACAGTTCCACTGAAACAAATCCCTGTTAGAATTCACTGAACGATTCTTAGTGGAAGCACCTGTGTTACTCAGAGCCAACATTGTATCCATTGAGGATGTTGGTATAGTGATGTCAAATCTGTCAAACCATATTAGGAATTACATAACGCTATATCTCACGTTTTGGATAAAGATGCAGGGCTTATTCAAGTCATGAACACCTTAAATCAACTCTCCACCACGTTCAGCACTCCAAAAGTACCACAAAAGACCCCTGCTGTCGCCATAGTATACCCCTCAGGATATGGGCCACAGCGACTGAGCTATCAACAGCTGGAACATATTCATCCATCATATATCAGCGGATCTTTTTTCAGTTTATGTACGCTTTGCTAGTTGATCCCTAACCTTTGAATAGTATGTTATTCTTCGAACTGGTCCTCCTACTGCAAGTTATATATGTGGACCCATTATGATTTTTTGCTTCCAGTGCGGACAAAGAGTGCATTATGAGGGCAATTGCCCTAGCAAACCGCAGGTGTATGCAATGCCATTTGAGAATATTGAGCAGGGAAAATCTCAAGCGGAGTAGAGATGGGATGCTCTACCTCTGCTAAGTCCAATCATTAATCCCTAACAATTCCCAAGCATCTCTTTGCATAGGACTTGGAACTCAACCAGATGACTTTCTATACCAACAGATTCTGTTGGATACCCCTGCTTCCAATTTGGAGAGTGATTATCACCCCCAAGCTCTGAGTTCCGTCAGGATGTGCAGAAGCCATATGCATGGCAGATCCTGAAACAAACCAGCATAAGCAACTTGGATCCCTCTATTGACTTTGCCTCTTTAGTAGGGGTTAATATAGCAATTCTGGTTGAAAAAATCGCTATGTAGTATCCTCATGTTGGTTTGGGCATATCCTCCTTTCTGAGTAACAAAAAGCCTTTGGATGTCCATGTAATAAACACTGATGGTTCTTCTTACTCGAAGTGCACTTACTGTAACATTTTTGAGAACACAAAAATCCGCACTATCATAGACATGAGGGGCCCCTGTGAATATAATTTCTACCTGGTTGGTGGCTAAGCTTCCGTTGAAGCCGGATGTGGACCTCTGAATAGTATAAAGGACAGCGGGGATGCAGAGTACTGTGTCTGAAGGAGCATATAGCACGTTTCCTTTATGATTTGGGTTAGTTAAGGGCCCACACCAGTGGTGGTTCTACCAAACAATAACTATGATATGTTAATCAGCTCATCATTTATGAGTAATTTGGATATGTGATAGAAATGGCAGAGAAAACTCTTAGTATTTTGGGACAAAAGATTACCATTTATTTTACCTCTTGGAATCCCAATGGATCTGTTCCTCTCCAGTCAAATCAATCTAGTGTACGGAGACAGAATGATTCCTGTTTGATATTGGCAAATAAAGCGGAGAACCAGAGCCCCTCCCAACCAGATTTATGAGTATAAAAGGATTCCGCTTTGAGCATCGAGCGCTTTGAGCCTACCATCTGGACATCAGTGCATAGTAGGAACTGAGCTCGAAATTGACATCTTTAAAGTGCTATATGAGGAGATTATGGGTTCTCACCAGCAATCACGGCTTGAACCACATGTGGCTCCAGGGCTACTGCTCCCTAGGAATGGAGAGGTGAAGGTATTGCTAGCGAATTTACAGAAGAAGATGATAATGATCCAGCGGCACCAAGTGGTGGCTTATCTACAATTAGCTCCTATAAAGTAAGTTCGCTGTATTCACAATTTCAGATCATGGGAGGATCTCAGGCTACTAACAAATTCATCATTCGGCATAATGGCAGTGGTTCCGTGAAAAGCACTAACTGGATTATTGGTGGAACAGCAAGATAAGGCTATAGCTTTATTGAAATATACCAGGATATTTTTGCATATGAAGATCATGATTTGGGGTGCGCCCAAGGGGTGGTCCATCGGATAGATATGGGGGATCACCCTCCCATTTGATTGTAGCCTATTAAACGTTCAAAGGCGGCGGAAGAGGTTGTCTGCAGTGAGGTAGTTAAACTTATTAAACAAGGGATGCTAGAGCTGTAAACAGTCCGTGGGCATTGCCAGTGCTCATTGTAAAGAAAATAAGATGGCACAAATAGGGTGGTTATTGACTATCATAAGCTCAATAGCATAACAAAAAAGGATTCTTACCCCCTTCCATGGATTGACGACGCATTGGATCGATTGAGAGGGGCAAATTATTTTTCTTCCATGGATCTGATCTTGGGGTACTATCAGATCAAATTGCCATTGGTGGAAAGGGAGAAATGTGCTATCATCACTTTGAAGGGGTTATTCCAGCTGACATGTATGCCACAGGGTTGTGCAATGCCCTGGCTACGTTCCAGCATGCTATGGAAACGTTTTTAGGTGAATTGAAGCTGTCCTGCATCTTATTTTACCTCAATGGTATCAATGTGTTCTTTTTGACGTTTAAAGAGCACCTTGCCCACTTGGAACAAGTGTTCTGCCGCCTAGCTAATGCTAATATCAAATTCAAGCCTTAGTAGTGGCACTTTTAAAGAACAATTAGATTACCTCAGGTTTGTAGTGGATTCAAAAGGGCTTAAACTGCAGCTGGCAAAGGTGGAAGCAATAAGCAAGATGACCCACCCAGGTAATAGACGGGATATGCAAGTGTTTTTTAGGATGGTCAGGTACTACTTATGGTTCATTCCCAACTTCAGTTGTATTGGGGCACCGCTTTTTGAATTGTTAAAGAAAAATTCATCTTTCCATTGGATGAACAATGGCAAAACGCTTTTGATTTTCTATGAACCGCATTAGTGAGAGCACCCGTTTTGTAATATACCAACTTTAGAAAAATCATAGTATAAACAGATGCATCTCTCTCCACTATAGGGGCAGTATTATCCCAAAAGGATGATGACGGTGTGGAGCATCCTGTTGCATTTTGTAGTCAAAGCTTGAACTAACACAAAAGAAACTGCACCATGACTGAGTGGGAATACTTGGCGGTGATTTACGCATACAAACAGTTTTGGGTATATCTACATGAGGTAAAATTCCAAGTGGTGACGGATCATTCTTCCTTACCTGGCTGCAGAACCTTTGTGAACCGGAAGGATGGCTCGCGCATTGGCCACTAAAGCTCCAGGCATACAATTTCGAGATTATACACCATCTGGAAGTAAAACACCAAAACATTGTCTTTCCTGACTACCAACAGTTGCTATCATGGCAGATTTGGCTGACATTATGTACATGAAGATGGTGGTGAACAAATATCATGATGAGCTACCACAAGTAATCAAAATACTAGATGGGATTAGGCAGAATACTTTCCTATGCAAGGGGGAACTATATAATTGGTTTGGAGACTCGACGCTGAGTTTCCCTAAAATTTCTGCTAGACACGCGATTATATGGATGTCCATCAGGCGGTAGGTCATGGAGGATTACGGAAAACGTTGGAGTTTTTGTGATCCTGCTACTACTGGGAGAGCATGCACTACGATGTATTAGAAATGGTAAGTTGTTGCCATCAGTGTCAAGGGAAAAAGCCATTCCACAAGAAGACCACATACCAGCTGGTTAAGCCCCAGTTCGCCTGGAACACCATTTTCCTTGATGTAGTGGGACCTCTGCCAACTAGCGCCAATTGATCTAAGTATAATCGTCACAATTGATTATTTGACAAGATATGTGGAGGCCAGGGCCATTAATGACTTGGAAGCGGTCACTACTGCCAAGTTTATTATGGAGTGCATTATAAAGCGACATGGCTGCCCACAGTTCATTTTAACAGACAATGGAACCAATTTCACTTTGCACATCTTGCCCAAGTTGAACAAGTTGATGGAGATCAACGAAGTTTTGACCACCCCCTCCATCCAGAATCAAATGGAATGGTGGAACGGGTCAATGGAACCTTAGTTAACATACTCCATAAGTTGGTAAAGGATTGACCCTTAGAATGGAGTACCCTCCTACCTACAGCTGTGTTTGTGTATAATATCAGCTATCATTTGTCCACTGTTAAGAGCCCTTTCCAACTGCTGTATAATCAACATCTGGCTCTTCCTGCCTTGCTTTACTCGTATGTAGAGGACACTGGTGGTGTGGACCCTCAGCGATATTTGATGAATCTTATGGAAACGCTGATTAATCTACAAACAGAAGCCTATTCCACCAGTTTGGCTAGGAAGAATTGCGATCAGCGGCTAACCAGAAAAGACAGAGTGGACTTCCCCATTTACTGTAGGAGATTATGTCTTATTCCATGACCAACTCGGATTTGGGCGGAAAAAAAGTTCTCTAAAATCTGGGCTGGGACATTTGAGATTTTTGAGAAGACTGGCATGGACGCCTACACCATTAAGGAACCTGCGGGGGGGTCAGATTATCAACTGAGTTCACACGAAGTTCCTTCAAGCATATAAGCAATAAGAGCATATCATCCACTCAAAGTGGGGGTAATGTAAAGAAGTTGATATGACTGGACGAAATGCTACACATTCCGGTGGATCAGAATGGGAATTGAGATGAGTCTCAAGTTTGATGGAAAAGATATATGTGTGAAAATAAAATTGATCAAAGTGTCAACCGTTTGGCAAATCAAGGGAAATTATGCTGCGATTTTGAGATAGATGAGAGCTCCTAGAAAATGGAAAACAAATAGGAGATTACCAAGCTGAGGATGCATTCATCTTGGGGGACTAAGATTTAAATAGTTGAACGGAATAAAGAAGGAGGTCTTTTTGTAAGTTTTTGCAGATAAGTCTGTTATTATTAGAAGATTAATAAAGGGTCATGAGCCGATCACTCCATATATTATTATCAGGTTTTTATTAGAGTCAGCAATTTCCATATCATCTGATTTGGTTGCTCAGTTACTAATACCCTGTGTAAACCAACTCAGCGGAATCAAGCCTTTACACCAAGAATTAACATCCCATACTCCCTAGAAACCCAGAAAGCAATCTGGAAGTACACCCATCACCCTCTATGCAGCTACAAGTTTGTTCCCATGTGTGGCTCTTCTTAAAACGGGTTTACCATACTGCAGAGCGATCCAATGCATCACACTCCTCCTGTGTTGTGTGCGACCAATATGGGACGTTGTTCCACCGCCTGGAAGAGTGCTTCCCTTCAAAAGCAATATGGAATGAGGTTCAGCGTCTTTAAGGAAATCTACGCCTTGTCCTTGATCTCCCTTATACAACCTTTATATGAGCCTTTTAGTTACAACCACTTTGTGGATTATCCACACGGTTGTCTTGGATGCCATTTCATGTTATACTCCCACCCTCCATGAAACTGTACACCAATACCAGTCGTATCTTATGGACCACTTTCAATCATGGTTGTTTGGTTATCTGCCATCCAGACAGCAACTGTTGTTCTCATCCTGGTTTCCAGTTTAATTCATCACTTCAGACCCTTTCCTTCATACATGCTCAATAGTGGCGCAAGCCTCTACTTACAATACCCCTCTCTCTTTAATTTGGCATTCCCACTGGCAACAGGAGACAGCATTAGCTTCTCTGGGGTGCCTCTAGCTAATATTAGTGCTTGATAGCTTTACATATTGGAAGTGTCCATCTCATGGCCGGACTTCCCCATATAAAGTTTAATAATTTAACAATTTAAAAATCTAAATATTTGGATAGCAAACTGTGTTATGTGCGCTGTTAAAGTTACAGGTCAGGGGATACATCCTAAAACATCTATTTCAACAAGCATAAGTGTCATGGAGCATGCTGACTTTAATAAGACTGCGCTGGCACTCAGGATGTTTTAACACCAAGAACACTATACAGAATACCTCTGGTATAGCCATCCATATTGTTTGATGCAAAATGTTAAGGCAACTGTCAGACCTTGGTGTCTGACTCAAAAAAAAACCTTTTAGAACCATCAATTCAGGCTGATTACCCTAACAACAAACTTTTTAATTATTACTTATCAACCATGCTTAAACTTGACTTTATAATCAAGAAATTGCCTTAAATCAATATCTAAATTCGCTTTTTAAATCCCATGGGCTAATAACAGCTATAGGATTGCCATCATATTATTGTAAATAAGTTTTCCAACCAATAGCAATATTTGTACGATGATGATCAAAATCAGCACAATAGCACTTGCACATATACAGCCTGAATGGTAGTACCTTGTGCTATTAAGAGGCCTGAAGACTTTCTAATCAGGGTTACATATTTAAACTTAAATTGATGCCAATTTTCTCAAGAATCATAATTTGTCAACTGTATGACAAAACCAAAGAAATGGGCTGACATTAGGGAAAATTTGCACATTTGAGTTGCAGTATTTTTAACTGAGACCTTCCTGATTTTGATAGCATTTTGCCACCAATAGTCCTAGTAAAAGATCATGGTTGTATCAGTCTTTGGACTAACTGAGGTGGAAATTAAAATCTGAAGAAAGCGCGTGCAAAGTATGGTCAGATGATGCCCTAGATATATAAATAC
The DNA here is from genome assembly GCA_022478985.1 of Massospora cicadina. Lineage (NCBI taxonomy): Eukaryota > Fungi > Entomophthoromycota > Entomophthoromycetes > Entomophthorales > Entomophthoraceae > Massospora > Massospora cicadina. Next base: position 82,359 of record JAKSZP010014501.1, read on the forward strand.
CAGCGCCTGGCCAATTAAGATGATGATAAAACATATAAAGATCAAACAAATGATCAAATAATATCTCTTAATAAAAAAATAATCTCTTATTTCTCTTAAATCAGGTTTTTTATCAGAGTTGGTTCCTAATAAGAGTGGTAACAATCTTTTAGAAAAGAATCACAAGCTTGTATCATGCATCTGTGTTGGTAAAAGTTCCCAAATTCTTAGGGTACTAATAGCTCAAGAAGACCATAAGAGTCATATAATTTTAATAAACTTAATGAGCTTCCAAACGGTCAATATAATGTAAGACACTGGCAAAAAAATGCGGCCTTCAGCTGTACTTCTTCCTGAAATACGTGCAGGATTTATAATAAACAAGTGTGTGATCGTCAAATTTTAACAATTGGTGCTCACTCAAATCCAAGTTACACTTTCAACAGAAACCACCAGAACAAGTGTTTTAATTCAATACAAAGGACATACAGTATAGCCTCAGTCAAGGGGAGGGGAGGAATATATTTTACTCTCTCAAATCATGCAGAAAGTTGTTTTATATAAACCCATTTCTCAGAAGATATACCAAAAATGCACTTCCTTAAGCACAAAATGATTTTCACTTAAGTTGATTTACAGTCTTCAGTATGTTAGAGCCAAAGAATAAACTGAACTAGATGAACCAGAAGAAAACCCAGATAATGGTGGTAGATTCTCTGATAAAAATGCGCTTGCCTCAGGTAATGGTAATTTCATCTATGACAGTTTTTAAGCACACTCAATATCCAATTTTATCTAATTGTCCTTAGCGTCATTCTAATGTGAAAAGAGATAACGCTTTAACCACTGTTGATCAGGCAAAGGTGAAATTGAACAAACTAAAATTGAATCTGTAATCAAGTAGGATCATATTGATTTCATGAGGTCATAATCAATTAGGAAGGGCTTCAGCCCCTACAATCTAAGTTAGATGTCATATTAAAAATGAAATTGTCCATGTCAAATTGCATTATCCAAGTTTTCCTAAGGATGATTGGCCATTATTACCAATCTGTTTCCAATTTAAATAACTTTAAGAACCATCCTTTCATTTGCTCAAGTACAAGGTACCATTTGACTGGAATCTGGATTGTCAAGAATCATTCAATCAGCTTTAATTAGCATTATTGTTGGCTCCAATCTTATTATATCCAGACTTTGACTGCAAATTTAATGTTTAGACCAATACATCACTTATGGAAGTTGGAGCCATATTATCTCAGAAAGGGGATAACGGTAAAGAACATTCTGTTGTGTTTGCTATTTGGATCTTAAACGTTCATGCTAGAAACTATACAGTAATGTAACAGGAATTCTTAATGGTCATATATGCTTGCAAGCATTTCAGGTCTATTTATATGGCACTCACTTCACAGCTATTGCCGATAATGCTTCCCTAAGATGGTTGAGCAAATTGAGGGAGCCTGAGGTCAAATTAGCCTGATGGGTGTTTAATCTCAAGACTATAATTACACAATTAAGCATCATGTGGGAGTAAAGCATCAGAATGTTAACTTCCTATCCTTATTGCCCACTATTGCTACACTTAGTTTGATTGATGAGGAGTTGTTTAAGAATATGATCAGTAGAAAGAAACAAGGTGATCCTGAATCAGTTCAAAATTATTACTGGACTTATGATAAGATACAATAATTTAAATGGGACACTTTACAACAATGTTGAGGGCAAAAATATATTTTCCTATTACCAATGGCTTAAACGGAAATCACAATGGCTTCCCATAAGACCATAGGGCATGGTGGATTTAAGAAGACAAAGGAGCACCTGAAGCGATTCTATTATTGATATTCAAGGCATTTCAACATCTAGGAAACGCTAGAGTGCTGTGTGAAGTGTCAAGGCAAAAAACTGTTCTGAAAAAGCACATTTTATCAGCTTGTTTGGCCCAAGTTACCCTGACATACCATATTTATCAACGATGTTGGGCCTCTTCCCTTTTAAAATTCAAAGTTTAAGTCCATCATTGTGGCTATCAACCTGATTTTAAATGGTCTGAAGCTAAGGCTATTTGGAAAGCAGTAGCAGTAAATATGGCCAATTTCATCCTCAAAAACATCCTCCACAAGCATGGGTGTCAGCAGATCATCCTTGCAGATAATTTAATTAAATTCACCGCCCATGTCTTCACCAAGCTCAACCAGTTATTGGGAGTAAGAGGCGTGCTTTCCGGTCCCTATCATCCCAAACCAAAGATACAGTTAAGTAACAAATGGGATGTTGGTGGTCATCATTCAAAAATTAACTTCAAACAAACCATCTGAATGGAGTACCTAGCTTAGTAAAGATGTTTTTGTCTACAACATCTCCTACCATTCAGCTACCAGGATGTCACCTTTTCAGTTGTTATATGGAAGACATTTTGCCTTAACATTGCTACTATAATTGGTCCTAGAGGATCCTGGTGAGAATAATTTTTAATATGATAAGAAACTTGCTGACAAACTAATTAAATTGCAAGTTCAAGCCTTTGACAACAGTTCTGCCGTTAAAAAAGCCCAACACAAAATGGATATGCAAAAACGCTAAAATTTGGCCAACTTCAAAGTAGGCGATGAAGTTTAATTTTGTACCATCCATGGATTGGGCTGATTACAAAAAATTAGATTGCATTTGGGTTTGCCCTTCTAGAAATTATTGAGAAGCTATCACACTTCACCTATACAATCAAGGAAGTTAGGATCAGCCATATATACAACTATGTTCAAGCAAAGTTTATAAGAAGATTCAACAAGTTGGCCAATTAAAGAATATATATATATAATAATAATAGCATAACAGTATAAAACGAAACTAAGTAAGTTTTAAGAAAAAAGGAGAAAACAAGAAAAAAATAAATAGATAAAGGAATATATATATATAACACATAAATAGTGAATAGCTATTATTTGCTCTCAAGGAGGGGAGGGAATCTAGCCCCAAATCCTTCAGCAATTTAGTCTAATCTTAAAGCTACGGGAATCTGGCCTTAAATATATACAATTCAGGTTGAAACCAAAGCTGTCTGTCAAAAATTATTGCAGACTAATTGGGAATCTCAGGGCTTATGTTCTAGTCAAGTGAGTGGAAATATCAGATTCTGTTGGTTGACTCAAAAAAAAACCTTTTGAAAACTATCAATTCTGGTCGTTTACCCTAACAACAAACTTGGCAATTATTCCCAAATAAATATGGATAAAATCAAATTTTTATCGAGAGATTTTCTTGAGATTGATACTTAAATTTGCTCTAAAACTACCATGGGCTATACTAACTATAAGATTGCATCCATATTATTGCAATCAGGTTTCTGTCCTATGGCGAGCTTTGTATGTCTATGCTCAAAGTCAGCATGATAGCACTTACACATGTACATTCCAAATGGCAGTACATAGTGCTATAAAAAGGACAACTGACATCCCAATTAAGGGTATGTCATTAACCTAAAATCAACGGCAATTTTCCAAGGGATCATATATTGTCAGATGTATGACAAAAATTAAAAAGGGCTGACATTAGGACATTTTTGCACATTTAAGTTGCAATTCTTGTATCTAAGACTTCCTAAGCTTAAAACACTTCTGCCACAATAGTCCTTGTAAAAGTCCATGGTTTTATCAGTTCTTGGACTGAACTGGGAGGAAAATAATATCTGCATAAAATAGCATGTACAAAGTATGGCCAAGAGATGCCCTAGAGGTATACATACCAGTTCCTGCTAATTAAGATTGGTGAGATTCTGATATGACTGGATGATAAGCCCTAAGTAGTTATGGCGGAATGGGTGAGGTTAGCTGAATTGAGTAGTATGATTATATTGATGATAGCGCTTTAACATAAGGTGATGAGGCGATGTTGACATACAATAAATAATTAGTAGATTGCCTCAAACTAAGGCTATCATGAATTTAAAGAATAGTAGACTCTGCAAAAACCAATTAGAATATGGCGGAACTGAACAGTCTAAGCAAAAGGGTCAGTATTGACTAAAGTCTCTGGATATAAGCGTTATAAAAAGATTGAAAGAAGAGGATTGTTGGTAGGAAGAAGCAAGCGGAGAAGAAGGGTTCTGCTATTATATTTTAAATGAATAAAGTGATGTGTCTGAAGTGATTGCTTCATACTTTTATTAAAATGTTTACATTTGTCTTGTGGGCCAAAGATCTACATATTGTCCATCCATTGCTCAGTGGGATTAACCCTTCATAAAACACTTATGGCGTATCTCATTAATATCGCCAAATTTATAACAGTGGTGCTCACTACAGAGGGCCCATTGAACAACCACTAATAAATTAAAATTCTCCAATCCGTGGCCATGGCGTATCAGGCTTGCCACAAAGTGGAATTGTCTTAAGCTGCTGCACTTGCCAAAACTGCGGAAATCAAACTTATTGTGGACGCAGTGCTCAAAAAACAAGAGGAGCTCCTTTAGGAGCGTGATGATGTGAAGAATCAACTTGAAATTTCAGTTGATCAGTTGCGGATACTTGGACAACAGAACAGGCAACAGGATAATTGCCTGGATGATGCTACTGAGTGACTACACTGCATATAGCAGAAGTTACCATCTAACTTTGACCCGCCTCATCCCCATTGGGAATCGGAAGAACAAGGGGTCACTCAGTAAGGATCACTTTATAATGAGTATGTGACTGGATACCCAGCTGGGGCAATTTTCGCTGAGCATGCAGGCAGCGTGAGCTGCTCGCTTTGTTTTGGCAGCTCTGGGGATGATTATGTTTCAATCCAATGGAACCCCCATGTGATGGCAGTCCTGCCCACTGAAGGACCCTACGCTAACCCTAGAGCCGCTGACCTTTTTGAGCCAGCTCCTTGCTGAGATCCCAGCTATGGGTCTCAACGAAATCAACAGTACACCCCTAAGGCTCGCAGTTATGAGCAGGAGGAGGAGGTTTTTAATGATAAGCTGCCTCCGTTTGACTGCAAGGAAACATCCACAGGTTCTTCAAACGTTTTGAATTTGTGGTGGAAGAAGCCTCCGATCAGCATAAGGCTAAATTGCTGATATCCGCCTTGGATGTTGGGAGTGCCGACCAAGCTACCTGCTATCTTCCAAGAAGTTCAATTACATACCAAGAAGTGGAGTATACTGTTCTGTAGTTGTAGGGAGGTACTGCAAAGATGTTGCAATGGAAGTCTGAGTTCTTGACCATTGGGTTCCAACATAATGAGTCCCTCACTGTGCTTGCTGAGCAAAGTATGATGGAAGCTTATGTGTTAATTGGGACGGGGACTCTATCTAGATCTTATGTGTGCATTGCAATGATCTTCTTGGTGAAACCATACCTTGAGCTTTACAACGTCATGACTCCAAATTTAGAGGATGGTGTGCCCCTGTTTAAAATTGTTCAGTTTTTGCACCAGTTATCCGCTACCTTTCAATCTGCCCAATACCAAGCGGAAACAGACCGCCACCATTGCCAGATCATCTTATTTGGGGGAATTCTCTCATCCTGTTCAGCTTCTGCCTAGTAACCCCCAGCCTTATTATAACTATGTGCCTTGTCCTCAGACAAGTTACCCCCAGCAGTTTAACTTCTGCCCAGGACTTGCCTATGATAATTGTCAACAGCCCAACTACCAACTTGGGCCTGATTATGCCAACCATCAGCAGTCGACTTATTGACCTGGACCTGATTACGCTGATTTCCCATAATTGAGTTATCATCCTGGGCCATCTTACAAAAACAAAGGATGTGGACCCAATAGGGTGAATTGTTCTTTATGCAGACACCCTGGCCACTTAGCCCAAAGTTGCCCCACCCATTGGGTCCACTAAATACAACAGGATTAAAGCTACCAGGGAAAAGAGGGAGCGTAATAGAGATGGGACTTTCTATCTCCACTGACCTAAACCCAAATGTCCCATCTGAACCCATTATAGATTATTTGGCGGAAGTCCCTCAGTATGATGAAGGTTTTTATGCCAGCAGCCGGTCAGAGGGGTAAACATACTGACACAAGCGCAAGCCAAGGCCACGGCAGAAGAAGGACCTCAGGAGCAACCAAAGCCATATGCCTGTCAAATGTTTGACCACGCTTCCTCAGATGAGCTGGACCCAGCCTCAGATGCACCTTCTTTTAAAGGTGTAAACATTGCCCTCCCAGTAGAAGCTATCTCTAAAGAATACTCCAAAGTTGGTGAGGGGATCATGAGCTTCCTTGGGAAAAAACCCCTTAAATGCCCACGTATTGTACAGTAAAGATTCTTCTTATTCTGAGTGTACATACTGTGAAATTTTTGTAGCAAAAACTCGAGTTTGCGCTATAATAGATACAGGCACCTCAGTCAACATAGTTTCCACCAAGTAGGTGGCGAAGTTGACGTTAAATACAGATGTAGAACATTTGGTATAAAAATTTCTTTTACCGCTTGAAATCACTTTTGAGCGATTTTAAATTTAAAGTTTTATTTATCCACAGCCGTCTGCCCAAACCTATTCTTTTATGTCCTTGGCTCCACCGCCTGCCACCCCAGTGTGGGGCAGCAGTGCACCCCCACCTAGCGTTTTCCGCCCTGCAGGCAAGCGCGTTTGGAAAGGCTCAAACAGCCCGCCCACTGCTTCCAACCGTTTTGTCCCCCTACGGGACTTAGCGCTCCACCTGGCGCGCGTCCACCCTTCTCGCCCCCATCCTCTCGCCCTCCCTCGCTCTGCCATTCGCTATTGCCTCAGAGTGGACTATGGTCATTTGTTCCCATATGCCGATAAGGCAATTATTGAGCTAGCCACTGCGGCATTTGCGCCAGCTGGCTTTATAGACTACCGCCCTTTTAAGGGCTACTTTGACGTTGGGTTCCAATCTGAGGAGGATGCTGAAGCGGCAGCACAAACTCCTCTAATTTATAAAAAACCCCATTCCCACAACCCGTACTCACCTCCCTTCAGACACCATGCTGGTGGTATCCTTTGCACATCTCCCATCCCATCTTCCACCCCAGGTTTTGTATGACCAGTTGGTCGCGGGGCTCATGGCTTATGGCACTCAGCCCAACCTCATCTTTGCCATTCCATATGGTGTGGAGCGCCTTGCTGCTCCTCGGGCAACAGCCACCATCATACCACACCACCCTACCATAGCCCAACAAATCCCACCCCGCGCTAGTGTGGCTGCAGCGCCTGATCATTTCTTTTGGGCTCAGGTCAATAATGGTAGGCAGATTTGTTCCCTCTGCTTTGGCCTCGATCATGCAAAAAGAGCGTGCCCTCAGGCCAATTCCGCTGCTGTGGCTTCTGAGCCTCCTTCTGGAGGTTCAGTATGGGGCGCTTTGCTGCCCCCTCCCACCCTCCAATCTCGTTCAGTGGGCCCACATGGAAAATCAGCCCCCCCCCAAAACCTCCAGCCTCACTCTCCCACATAAATCTACCCCAGCTAATCAGAGCAATGATTGGACCACCATTGGCACCCAAGCAGCTGCCCATTCGCCCAATCCCACCCACCCAAATTCGAACGCCACTATTCCAGTGAACCAAAATCCATGGGATCTATTGGCTGAAACTGACGAATCAGGTAATGTCCTCATTAGTAAGCATACAGGTCAACCTCTCTGCCAAGGCGATTATGGTCAGGCAGAATTTTTCCTTCCTGACTTTGATGAAAACCCTACCCCTCACCATTTCGCTCCTCTGCCCAATACAGCCCCCTTCCAAAGTGATCACCAGCTCGCCTTAGCTGCGGTGGCCTCTCCTCATTGCCCAAAACTACACAACGCGGTGGCCCGGTCAGTGGCTCAGCTCCAGAATGGCCTGCCCACCCTCTTCTTCCCCCAACTTCCCTGAATCTCCCTGCAGTGACATCTCAAAACCATTTGATGATGCTGAAGTTACTGTTATGAATGTTGCAACAATTGCTTCATTCAACCCCTCAGTCAAAAATCACCCGCCACAGTATCTCCCTTTTCACCCAACTTCCTGAAGCCCGCAAAGAAGCTGAAGTTCTCCTCGCAGATTTGTTGAAACACTTTACCGTCATTATCTTGATGCGGAAGAGGAAAACTCCTACTACGCTGACCTCAACCCCCACTATGCGGATGCCCCAACGCCCTGGCTCTCTGCTCTGATCCAGTACTGTAACCAACATCCCTTGATTGAGGTTGGTCTTTCTGAAAACCAACCCCCCGACCCTTCCTCACCCTCTGCCATGGTGGGTTAGCAGTTTTTGCTTCCCACCTGGTTAGTAGTTTTGTTTTGTCATTTTGAGTGTTGTGTTTGGTACTGTCCATCCCTTGGTCAGCGTACCTCGAATAAATTGAATTGAAACATTATATGGTATATGGGACCTCTGGAGTAGAAAGAACGGTCTCTGAGGGAGCGTGTAGCGCTCTACCCTTGCATTTTGTGTCAATTGTTGCTTTAGCTCCATAAATAGTGTTACAAACAGTAATTATGACCTGTTAGTTGGAACTGCGTTTATGCGACGCTTTGGGACCATCATTGATATGACAGCGGAGACCTTCAAAATTTTATGGGGAGCGGATCCCAATTTATTTCAACTCCAGCAGAGTACTGATGGATTTGGAGCATATGGGACATGTCAACCTCGCCTATAGTGATGTTGTAATTCTGGTGTGCTACCATCAATAAAAGAGGAAAACCAGACCCTCCCCCAGCAGATATATGAGTATCAAGGGTTGCCTCTCAGAGCTTATGAGCCTATCTCCTAACATCTGGACACTAAGTCATAGTAAACACCGAATTAGAGGTGGAAGTGCCAGCTGGACTTTATGGGGAGGTCATTGGGCCTTATCAGCAATTGCAGCTGGAGCCACATCTGGCACCAGGCATCATACTACTGGGGCATGGAGAGATTAAGGTCTTACTATTGAACCTAAAAAAAGAACAACTGCAGATACGCCAACACCAAATAGTGGCTTATTTACACTTGACCCCTGTTGAGGAGGTCCTTCAGGTTTATGAGTTTGGATCACTGGATGAATTTGTCCTGCCCATCAGACTGCAGCCTAGCATAATGGTGAAGGTACCTCGCAAAATTTAATGGGGCTATTAGAAGACCAGAACAATCAGGCAATAGCTTTATTCCAAAAATATAAGGAGATCTTTGCTGTTGACAACCACAATTTAGGGTGTTCATGGGGGTGGTTCATCATTTGGACGCTGGGGATCATCCTCACATCAGATCTCAGCCAATCCGCCAATCTGGGGCAGCTGAAGAAGTAGTTACCAAGGATAAAGAAAAGCTTCTGGAGCAAGGGATGCTCAAACCATCAAAGAGCCTCAGGCTTTTCCCGTTATTATTGTAAAAAAGAAGGATGGTTTTAACTGAGTAGTAATAGACTACTGGAAGCTCAACAGTATCACCAATAAAGACCCTTATCCCTTGCTGAGGATTGACAATGCCCTAGATTGGTTGGGAGGAGCTCACTATTTCTTGGTGATGGAAATGATATTGTGCTACTGGCAAATTAAGTTGGCTGCGGCGGAACAGGAGAAATGCACCATTATCACGTCCAAGGGGATTTTCCAACTGACCCTTATGTGATAAGGGCTGTGTAATGCTCCAGCTACAATCCAACTGGCCATGGACACTATTCTCGGTGACCTGAAGCTGTTGTGCATCTTTGTATACCTTTACAATATCAAGGTTCTTTCACATATGTTCTCCGAGCATCTTACCCATCTGGAGGAGGTCTTCTGCCAGCTTGCTGAAGCCAACACTAAGATTAAGTCCCATAAATTCTACTTCTTAAAAGACCAGCTAGATTACCTTGGGTTTTTAGTAATCACAAAGGGGATGCAACCTCAACTGGCCAAAGTGAAAACTATTTAAAATTCCTCACCAAGCAGCAAATGAAATGTACAGGTATTTTTGGGGATGGTTGGTTACTAACGACGTTTAGCCCCAACTTCGGCCTTATTAGAGAACCGCTTTTTGGAAACTTAAAAAGAATGCAACGTTCAAATGGACGGAACGTCAACAACACTCCTTTGATACACTTTGGATGGCATTAATCGGCGTGCTGGTGCTACGTTATCCAAATTTTAAAAAAGTGTTTATTGTCCATAATGATGCGTCTCTTTCTGCCGTTGGGGAAGTTCTATCTCAAAAAGAAAATGAGGGGGAGGAGCATCCAGTTGCATACTTCAGTTGTAGCTTGAACTGCCATGAATGCAATTACACTGTGAACAAGTGTGAGCGCTTAGCAATGATCTACGCATACAAGCAAATTAGGGTATACCTTCATGGGCTAAAGTTTAGAGTCAAAAAAAGATCATGCGTCATTAAGCTGGTTGCAGAATCTCAGAGAGCCTGAGGGACTTTTAGCACAAAGGGCTCTTAAGCTGCAGGCTTATGACTTTGATATCCTCCACTGACCTGGAGCAAAACACCAAAACGCAGATTGCTTATCAAGATTTACAAAAATTGCCGTTATGGCGGATCTCAGTGATGTAATGTATGACAATGCTCAGCAGGAAATATGATGACAAACCACCTCAAGTCATCAAGGTGTTAGACGAAATAAGGCCAATAAGTTCCAGAAGAACGGTGAATTGTACAAGTAGATAGGGGACACTACCGTGAATATATAAAAACCTTCCACCCAACCAAATATTATTATGAGCGCACATAGAGCAGTTGGACATGGTGGACTACATAAGACCCTGGAATTGTTGTGACCTAAGTACTACTGGGAAAGCATGCAATTTGACGTGCTTGAAAGAATTTCGTTCTGCCACCAGTGCCAAGTGGAGAAGCCATTCGCCAAAAGGCTTTGTATCAGTTATTGAAACCTCACTTTGCTTGGCATATAGTTTCTATTGATGTCGTGGGGCCCCTGCTGACTGGAGAAAACTGGTCCAAGTATATTTTGGTAATGATTGACCACTAAACCAGGTGGGTTGAGGCATGGGCAATACAAGATCTGGGGGCGGTCCTGGTGGCTAAGTTTATAATGGAAAGTATAAAGCGACATGGCTTTCTTCAGTTCATCCTTACTGACAATTGGACCAACTTCACCTCTCACATTTCACCCAAGCATGACAAACTGATGGCCATCCGTGGGGTTCTAACAACCCCATATCACCCAGAATTTAACGGTATGGTTCTACAGGTCAATGGAACACTGGTGAATATACTCCAGAAGCTGGTAATGGATAGACCCTCTTAATGGAGTACCCTCCTTTCCACTGCTGTCTTCTACAACATCAGCTATCACTCAGCAATGGGTAATAGTCCTTTCTGGTTACTATATGAACAGCATCCAGCTCTACCCGCACTGCTCTATACCTGCATGGAAGACACCAGCGGAATGGATCCTCAACGCTTCTTGACCAACCTAACAAATACACTGATCAAGCTGAAAACCAAAGCATACTTGTTCAGTTTAGCCAAGAAGATAATGAATCAGGATGTCAATCAGGTATGGCGTAGCAGGCTAGCTCAGTTCAAAGAGGGGGACATGGTTCTATTCCATAACCAACACAGGTTTGGTTGGAAGCACAAATTGGCCAGCATCTGAATTGGTCCATTTTAAAATAATTGAAAAAACAGATGTTGATGTCTAAGCTATCAAGGAACCCAAAGTCATGTTTACATGTCCTTATTAAGGGCACCAACAGCAAGGCCAAGGCTGGGAGGCAGGAGGTCCAAAGGGTTAAATTTCAGGACCTTCTAGACCTAAGCACACCTTAAATCAACGCTGGTTACAGGCTAGTTATGCCCAGGTTTGTACAAGTGAGGTGTCTAAAGCTCAGCCCCGTATTTTGGTTCTTGCAATAAAATAACAAGATTTAAATTAAACATTGATTGCTCAATATAGTTAATCATTGAACAGGGGTTCAAAACCCGTTATATTTATGGGATTGTGAGCTCAGGTCGGGTTCAACTTCAATTGATCACTTGATTAAGGTCAGTTTTATATATGTTACCCTGTCAGATGGAAGCGTGCACCTATTGGTGCACCAAGGCTTAGTACCACTTTCTCTGATTCATGATTTCCCTGAGTTGGCTTAGTTATGTTTGCTTGAGGCCAATGTTTCTCATTAGTTGTCTTCCCCAATAAACCACATAGTCTTTTTACATTTTTACATATGTTGACTTGGACAAACCTGCACGTGGATCTCTATGAGGAGGTCTCATGACATGTTAGCCAATTTATTTACTCTAAAATTATTACAGCCTCAGGTACACCGTTGGGCCTGCCAGGTTACCTCAAGACCAGGTCACCCATGCACTCTACCCCTTTACCAAACTTGGTCATGAACTGCCCTTTTGCGCACAGCCAAATTTTGATGATTGCTAAATATATTATTATTTTTACTGTGCTAAACTCCCTCGCCTTATGTCACTTCATCTCAAGGAACCTCTGCTGGGCTATTTTTATTATAATGATGACTACTAGTTCCCTAGCGTTAGTCCTGTGCACCGAGCATCACCACACTGGGATTTGGAGTGTTATAGATACTCTTGACATTAGACGATCAACCTCTTATCTATATGTGCACAGACTTTTTCAGTGTGGGACTTTCATGAAGTGCAAATGATGTACTGCAGCTGGTGGCCACAGCTGTGATGGGGCTCACCACTGTTTTAGCATTTTGCCAAGGGTTGGAGCATTCCAGCATTATTTTTGCTACCTCTGACTGGAAAGTACTCACCCTTCTTGCTGTACCTGGTGGATATGGATGCTTTGCAATCTGAGAGTTGTGATTCCCCGACTTTCCACCAAATTTAATATAATTGACACCAACAAATCATTTTTTCTTCAGCACCACGCTCAGACTGTGTTGGCGGGATCAACAACAAAAGGCCTGGGGGTGTTGGCCTTGGATAACAATGTACAACCCATCTCCAAAAAATGGGTATAGGGTTATTTGCAGCCCAAAACGCGTTTATAATGACGTTTCCATATATTCTACTGAGACATGCCTTTTCCCATATTGCTCAGATATGGACCTCATTTCAGTGTATCATATTACCCCAGAGAACCCACGCTTGACCACAACCATGATCCGTAGAATCTAGGAGGTGGAGAAGAAGTTACAATTACAATATAAGAACGTTTATGCAGTTGCTGAAGATATGGTGGGATATGTGGCCCCAGTAGTAAGAGTGGTCAAATATCCCTCAACATTCTTTGATGAAAAACGTACCCTGGGGATGCTAGATTCAGAAGAAAATTTTCTTGGTGAAATGTTTGCGTTTTCTGCTATAAATATCATTCAGGTTATTTTTTTATTAACTGCTACCCTTTCCTACTCTTTAGGGAAAATCAGCACTACTATTTTGGTGGATACTGGTGACTCTGAGAATTTTATTGACCAAGACCTAACCTACTACTTTGAGCTGAGTTACTTTCCAGGTAGTATGGTTAGAGGAGGGGCTTCCCAAGGTATTCCCACGCTAAAATAATGGGGTTAGTGGACTATCAAGTTAGCACATATCATTTTTCCGACCACTTCTAAGCTATCAAAAACCTCTTATACCCCATAATTTTTGGTGTAGAGCGGTGGCAAAAGTTTGACGTCAGAATCAACTTGAAAGAAAATACCCTATCCTTATCTTTGAAGAATGGTCACGATTTAATTGTCCCTTTGGCTGAAGCCAACTTTCAGGGTGATTTGCCCCACTGGCCCAATATTCACACCCTCAGCCTTGCTCCGTTGCCAAAACCCTCTTTGGAGGTTCCCTTATTTCCTTTTTGGAGGGGTTGGAATATTCATTTGATGCGGCTTCAGCCAATGTAATACCAGACCATTCAGAGTTTGATTGTGAGTTCAAGCTCACTGTTGATCTGGTGAATATATCTTCCTCTTTTTATCCATTGACTGTACAGGAGGAAGCAGCCTTAGTTGTGTGGGTTAAGGAGCAGTTATCCAAAGGCGCAATTTTCAGAATATCTCCCCTGTACATTCCCTACTTCTCTTTGTAGAGAAGGCTGATAATACTTACACCCATGCTTAGATTATAGAATCTCAACTATGTCATACTACTGGACTTACATCCCATCTCACTGGACTCGCAGATTGCACGCTATGTGGAGAAGGCGAGAGTCTTTTCCAAGTTGGATTCTTTAAGGGCGTTTAGTCAGATCCAGATCAAGAAGGACCAGTAGTGGTTGACCGCATTCCTTACCAGAAAAGGGATTTTTCAATTTCATGTTATTTCCTCTGGGATTAAAAATGCCCCTGCTATCTTTCAACACCGTATTGATGCGGCTTTGGGGATCAGCTGAGGGTATGCGCGGAAGCTTACATGGATGAGTTTTGGTATTTTCACCTGACAATGAGTCACATTCTGTACATCTTTGGCAGGTGGTGGAGCGTTTGAGGGCTGCTGACCTCACATTAAAAATAAGTAAGTGCGAATTCTTTAAGTCCCAGGTCACCTTCCTAAGAAATATTCATGTTTGCCAAGACCACATGGTAACTCTAGACAAGGAGAAGGCGATTCATGAGTGGCTCACTTCAACTTATGTTAAGGAATCGAGGAATTTATTGGGGACATGTACGTTCCTTAAGAAGTTCACGCCAAACCTTTCTGAAGTTGCCGCGCCTTTATATAAGGCGAGTGGTGCAAAAATGCTTCAGTGGTCCCCAACTTTTAAGGATGCCTTCCAAGTGGTAAAGTTCACCCTGTTGTCCACGTCCATCCTTAGCCATGTTGACTCCAATAAATAGTACATTGTTGCTTCAGATGCCTCCAACTTCGCCATAGTGGTGGCCCTCTTACAAGTAGGATAAGATGTGATAGAGCATCCGGTGGGATAATTTTCTAGGAAGACGCTTATACCAGAGTTAAACTACGCCTTATATGATAAAAAGTTATTAGCTTTGGTTGAGGCGCTGTCCTATTGGCGTCAGCACTTGCATGGCTCATCCCAACCAATCTGCATGCATATCACCATGCCTTACTTTACTACCACGCACCTCATGTCTTAACTCCATGGCAAACCCGCTGGCATGAGACCCTTGCCCCAATTTGCATTTCTTATAAGTTTACTAAGGGCAAGGAGAATGGTTTGGCAGATGCTTTGAGCTGCAACTCTGCATTAACTCCTAATCCTAAGGAGGTTGAGGTGCATAATACCCATTTGATGATTCCAATGGGTAAGATTGTGTCTCAACTTTTCTCTCCCTTGGCCAATGGGCCAGCACTCACTCCTCTGGAAAATGCGGAGAAATATTTTATGTTCAGAAAGGTAGTCCTTTCTCATCCTTTATCGGCCAGATATACTATGATCTTTGCCTTTAGTGCATTGAATCATGAGGACATCACCAGAGGTTATCACGTAAAGGATGAGATGGTGTGGTTTCAGGGGCGCCTATGGGTTCCTGCTGGATCACTTCTCCTGGAAATCATCCAGGACCATCATGACAGAATCACCGTTGGCCATCCTGGAAAGGTGAAGCTTTTGAGCTAATTTGCTGAAATTGCAATTGGAAGGGGTTAGCCAGTCAGGTAGGCAGATGTTGTAAAGAGTGCATGATCTGCAACCAAATGAAACCGAATTGCTAGCCTCTAGTGGGGCTAATGGTACCAGTTCAGAAGGCTGACGGACCTTGGACTTCTTTGTTGGTGGATTTTATTGTGGAATTTCCTGTATATGATGGCTACGATGCTATCAGGGTGGTGGACCATTTTATGAAGTTCGCCCACTTTATCCCTTGCAGAACCACAGTCACCGCAGATGAGCTGGCTAGGCTCTTTGTTACTCATGTGTTTGCTCTTCACGGGTCCCTCAAGGAATAATTATCAGTTGGTGACCCCAGTTTACCTCCATCTTTTGGGAAGAGTTGTGTAAGACTCTTCATATTCGCCCCTGCAGTTCAACTGCCTATCACCCTCAGAAAGTTGAGAAGACTGAACTAGTGAACTAGTGCCTTGAACAGTTCTTGCGGTGTTACACCGCCGCAGATCATTCAGATTGGGTTTCCATCTCTCCATGGACCAATTTAGTTATAACAATGACCAACATGCATCGATTGGTTGTTCCCACTTCTTTTCCAACTACAGCTTCAATCCCGCCTTCAACATGGAGCCCAGTTGTGGATCCAAGGTGGAAGATGTGGTGGATTTTGCAAAGGTAATCAAGAAATTACACCAAGGGGTGAACATCATTTTGGATGCGGCCATGCAGGCTTACAAGGAGAATGCTGATGGTAAGCGACAAGTTGGACCAGCATACAAGGAAGGAGATTTCATGATTATGGATGCTAAAAACATCCCAATCAAGCAACCATGCAAAAAACTAGTACCAAAGAGGATTGGTATGTACCACGTTGTCAAAAAGGTGGGCCACGCCTAATACTAATCGGATCTCCCCCCCTCATTTCAAATCTTTTCAGTGTTTCATGAGAGCAAACTCACGTTGTTTAAGGGCCCTCCTCCAGAGATTCCAGAGGCTTATCTTGTGGATGGGGCGCCAGAGTGGGAAGTGGATGAGATCATAGCTTCTCATTGGGTAAGAAGAAGACTTGAGTATCTTGTATCCTGGGAGGGATTTGCTGCAGCCAAGAACAGTTGGGTCCTAGAGTGTGACTGCTCCCATGCCCAAGCTCTAATTGTAGAATTCCACAAGCATTTTCCTGAGGCCTCAGGATCAAAGTTCAACCAAGTCGTTGCTGCCATGAAGTTGGCCCCTGCCCACAAAAACTTTTTCTTGGAGAATGCCCCTGGAGGGGGTGGAGCCCAAAAAAGAGGAGAGGGTAATGTCATGTTTACATGACTTTATTGAGAGCACCAACAGCAAGTCCAAGGCTGGGAGGCAGGAGGTCCAAAGGGTAAAACTCAGGACCTTCCAGACCTTAAGCACACCTTAAATCAATGCTGGTTACAGGCTAGGTATGCCCAGGTTTGTACAAGTGAGGTGTCTAAAGCCCAGCCCCTTATTTTGGTTCTTGCACTAAAATGATTGAATTTTAAATTAAACAATTATGGCTTGATATGGTTAATCAGTGAACAGGGTTCAGCCCGTTCTATTAATAGGATTGTGAACTCAGGTCGGGTTTAACTTCAATCGATCACTTGATTAAGGTCAGTTTTATATATGTTACCCTGTCAGATGGAATCGTGCACTTATTGGTGCACCAAGGCTTAGTACCACTTTCTCTGATTCATGATTTCTCTGAATTGGCTTAGTTATGTTTGCTTGAGGCCAAAGTTTCTCATTGGTTGTCTTCCCCAATAAACCACATAGTCTTTTTACATTTTTACATATGTTGACTTGGACAAACCTGCAAGTGGATCTCTATGAGGAGGTTTCATGACATGTTAGCCAATTTATGTACTCTAAAATTATTACAGCCTCAGGTACACCGTTGGGCCTACCAGGTTACCTCAAAACCAGGTCACCCATGCACTCTACCCCTTTACCAAACTTTGTCATGAACTGCCCTTTTGCGCACAGCCAAGTTTGATGATTGCTCAATATATCATTATTTTTACTGTGCCAAACTCCCTCGCCTTATGTCACTTCATCTCAAGGAACCTCTGCTGGCAATCTTTATTAAAACACGGACTACTAGTTCCCTTGAGTTGGACCTGTACACTAAGCACCACCGCGCTGGGATTTGGTGAGTTATAGTACTTTGTTTGACACCTATTAGAGGTCAGATCATTAACCAAGTGCACACAAATTTTTTCAGGTGTATAAACAATAAGAGACCTATTGTCCAGTCAGGGAGGTAATGTCAATATTATGATATGACTGAACGATAAGCCCTAAGTAGCTATGCCAGAATGGGTGATATTGGCCAAACTGAGTAGTATGATATATTGATGAGAACACCTTAACATAAGGCGATAGGCAATGTCAATGTATGATGAATAATTAGTAGCTTGCCTCAAACTAAGGTGATTTTGAACTTAGAGAATAGTAGACTCTTCCAAAACCAATAAGAATATGTCAGAACTGAACAGTTCAAGCAAAAGGATCAGTATCAACTGAAGTCACTGATATATAAGCAAGATACAAAGATTGAAAGAGGAGTCTTTGAAGGTAGAAGCGAGAAGAGAAGAAGGGATCTGATGTTATATGTTAAATAATAAAGTGGTGTGGCTGAAGTGATTGCTTCATATTTTATTAAAATATACGTTTGTCTTGTGGGCCAATGATCTACATATAGTCCATCTGTTGCTCAGTGGGATTGACCCTGCATAAAACCCTTATGTCCTATCTCAACAATATTGCCAAATTTATAGCAAAGATAATGATACAATCAAACAAGGATAAATTAAATGATCAAAATAATATCTCAAAAATAAAAATATATATTCCCTTACTTTACTTTTATCTGGATTTTTATCAATTTAGTTCCTAATAAGAGTGTCAACAGGCTGCTAAGACAAAAACCAACATCTTGTATCATTTCTTGTGTCATAGATTTTCCAAGTTCATAGGGGAAACTTGCTTAAGAAGACCATAAGAGTCATATAAATTTAGTTAAGCCTATTGAGCTTCCAAATTGTCAATATATCATAAGACACTGGCAAAAATTGAGGATCTCCAGCTGTACTCCTTCTTGATTATATGTGCAGGATCTATAATAAACAAGTGAGCGATTCTCAAATTTTAGAAGCCATGAGCACTAGCTAGAGATTAAAAAATGGTGTTTATAGTCACCAAATATCCAAAGGACTTCTTAAATTTTTAAAATAAGTTTAACTTTTTAAGGATCTCTCTTTTAAGCTAAAATATGGAATGGAAAAAATAGAGTGAAAGCAGACCCTGTAGGATCTGCTTTATAAGCTCACAAAAATAGTGAATGGAAATGATTTCATTCACCATCAGGGATAATTACGCAATTTGACTATGGTGGTTTGACACCCTAAATTGGTACTAATACCAATTCAGATCTGACCTGGACCACCAAATTAGCACTGAATTCCATTATGAGAAACTTTTCTCACCCCAATTGCACTTGGCACAATGATGACCCCTTCAGTGATCAGAAGGTTGTGCCCACGGCCAGGTCACATATGTGTGGTCCCATTGAGTAGTAAAAGGGTTTATCACTCCTGTACCTGTTGGGGACGGGCTCCTATGTGCTAACAATGGAAGAGATTGGTGGTTGAAGTTTTCCTAGCCCAAAACTTGCTTGATTGAAAATTTTTTTGCTGGTTAACTACTTAGAGTTATTAATGGAACTCAAACTGGCAGAGGCAACTTCTGGTGGAGGAGAATCGCTGCTACCCCTCTGCTGACAATGGCCTCTGGCCACCGCCACTTCCCAACTTATACCAAAAATTTTCTGTACCAACTCATAGGTAGTTACTAGAGGGTAAAGAGGAGCAATTTTCAAGGGGTTTGTTATGACCCACCTCTCATCTACCACATGGGCTAAATCGCCCATGGTGACAAGAGGGACGGCCACAAGCTTCCTCCCCTTCTCAATGAAAAGCTAAAATTCCTCATTATTAAGCTGCAGGGGTTGCTCCCCAATGCTTACAATAAAAACCTTGGTCTTATATCTCTGTCGCCTCTATTGTGGAACTCAATCCATTAATGAGATTCACACAATGATGATTGTGGTGGATAAATTCATCAAACTATCCCTATTTATCCCTTACCATTTAGATATCTCATCAATTAGAGACTGTAAAGCTCTTTGTTACTCATGTCTTTGCAAAGTTTAACCTACCCCTGGAAGTAGCAACTGATTGAGGTCAATAATTCACAGACCAATTCTGGAGCTCACAGTTAGCTATCCTAAAGGTCAGGACATGTCATTCTACTACTTATTATCCACAGTCTGATAGCAGATGGAAAGGGTCATCAGATCCTGGAGCAGTATCTTTGCTGCTATGCCTTTGCTACCCAGGACTCTTGGACTGGTGATTTACCCTTAACACAGTTCTCCTACAACAACGCCACTCACTCTTCCACTGGTTTCTCCCCATATGAGGCCACTTTTAGGATACAACCTCTCCTTCCAAATTGGCCCTTACCCTCACTTTGAAGTGCTGGCAGCTGAATCTCACTTTTTGCATATTGAGGAAACTCAAAGTCTGGTTTGCAAATATTTATTTAAGGCTATATCAACTACAGGGAGCTTTAAGATTTTATACGGCTTCCCACCCATAAGTTTAAGGAAGACTCATTAGTTGTGTTGGATAACTGCCACCTAATAATGAAGATCCTGTCAAAGAAGTTTTCAAGTAAGTGCTCAGGTCCTCATGTGGAGAAAGATCTTGATATTGGGGCTTTCTGGTTGATGCCACCTCCCTATTGGAAGCAACGTAGTGTTTTAAACTTCCCAGCTTTCTCCAAATAAGGGTAAAGGAATTTCCCTTCCTGTATTAGTATTGGTGAAGGATTCCAACTAGGCTGTAGTGGAAGCACTCCTGGATTTGCGGAAATCTCAGATTTTGTTCAATATCTGGTTGATTGGAAGAGTTTCCCCTCATACAAAAATACCTGGGTGAGCACCATAGATTGTGCCAAATGCAGGGAGTTGATGACAGCTTTTCACAAACCCTGCCCTGATGCATCCCATCTCCCCCAGAAAGTCTTAGCCCTCATTACAATCAAGATACTTAAATTATACAAATATCTTGCATTTTTACATATTTATGTGAAGGAGCGCTTCTTGTTCAAAAAGGAAAGGAATAATGCAAGTACCAGGGAGCAGCCCCTATGCCTGAACAGGAAGGCGTTCCCCCATAGAACCAAGAAGAGGCCAAAGAAAGCAGCTGTGCCTTTCACCAGAAAGGGTGATTTAGCCCATGTAGTGGATGAGAGGTGGGTCACAGCCTATTCTCTAAAAGTTTATTCCCTTCTGGTCCTTCCCACAACTAAGGAGTTGCTGGGAAGGATTAGGGGGTATGCAAAGAGGTATTATATGAGGAGGGCACCACCAGCTGTCAAGTTGCCTCCCTTACAACATAGTAAGGGTTGGTAAATAGATTCAAGTATCCCTAATGGGAATAAACTAATTTTGAATGCCAACAAGTTGAGCAAAGCAAGTTTGAGCTTGAAAACTTTCCCAGACATTTATAACTTGTGGGTTAGTGCGGCAAGGCCATCCCCTAATAGGTTTGGTCTTTATAAATCCATTCAATTTGGGTTAGAATCAAGCCTACCATCACTATCCATAGCCATCCCTACCCATTCCATCAATTGGCCCATTTGTCTGCCAAGTTGTGATCAGGTCACAAAAATAAATTTGTAAAAAGTTTGATAGCAGTGATCCAAATGAGGATCAGAGCAATCTGGGCTGTCTTTGAACTTAATGATATTAAATTTTAGTTAGTGTGTTAATCCTTGGATCATGCCATTTTGGGGATTGGTAGGCCCTATGCACACCCCACTTATTCCCAGAGAAGCTTATAAGTCAGCAGTCCCATCAGGTGTGGCTGTTGGTCTATTCCTTTACTTTCTCTTTTATTTTAAATAAAAAATATAAATATAAATTTTTAAAATTAAAAAGTTGCAGTGACCATTATCAGTTGTGTTATCTAGTTTCTGGAAAACTGAACCACACTGGCACTTCCTCCATGTAAGATAGGTAAATTGTTATGGTTGCTATACCATTGGTATCTTGGTTGTTGCTTTGGGTGGATACCCCTCTAAAATGGCAGCCCAGTCATACTTTCATCAGCATAATTCATGGCAACTACTGGCTACGCCACCATGACAGTTAATATTTAATTGCATCGTATAATAGAACTTTATGGGTTAAATACTGGGTGAAGATTTTTGACGGCTTAAGCTTTTCATCCAGTATAATTAAACTGTTCTAGCTTAAATCTGAATTTCATTGGGTTTGTGGTAATGCTAAAATAGAATTTTTGCCTTCTTGTAGCACATTTTTATGATAACAGCCGCTAATCAACAAATTACGAATCTAATTCGAATAATTTTAAAATCTTATTCCTACACGGAAGCAAGTTTTAATTAACCTAATATAATTTGTTGGGTGGCGTAGATTGTAATATCGATTATTAAATCTAGATTATGAAACTGACCTGAACCTAGCCACGGCTAGCTTTGTAAAAGCTCTGGCGCCTTGGAACGGCATCGATTTTGGATACCAATTCCAAGTGGCATACCCTTCATTTTCTGCAACCTAAAATTTGAAGATGGAATATGAAGACGTTCTTACCAATCAACCGGTTGTTATCGACAATGTAAGGGTTTACACTTTACTTGAGAATTTGTCAATTTTCTTACATAATGTTTCTAGGGCTCAGGGGTCATTAAAGCTGGGTTTGCTGGAGCCGGTTTGCCCAAGAGTGTTTTCCCTTCCATGTAACTCTCTTTTCTGAAATGCCCCTTTACTTCTTAGAGTTGGCCATCCTAAACATGTGCGCATAATGGCAGGGGCCGTTGAAGGGGATACTTTTATTGGCAAGAGGGCAGAAGAGCTTAGAGGCCTTCTAAGGGTTAGCTATCCTATGGAGCATGGTACTGTAATCGATTGGGATGATATGGAATCGATTTGGAGATACCTATACTCCGATGAACTGAAGGTTTTGCCTGAGGAGGTAAGTTTTCAGTTTACTCTTCTTTATCAGTTTTTAATTATTTGTCATTGACAGCACCCTGTGTTGCTGACCGAAGCTCCTTTTTCCCCAACAAGCATGCGCGAACAAGCTGCGCAAATATTTTTTGAAACTTTCAATGTCCCTTCCTTTTTAACCTCGGTTCAAGCTGTCCTTAGTCTGTAATCGTTCAACTGCTTTTCGCTACTTATATTTTACCAGTTATGCTTCCGGGAGAACAACGGGTATCGTATTGGACTGTGGTGATGGGGTTACACATGCGGTTCCTATTTATGAGGGGTTCTCCATGCCCAATGCTGTTAGGCGAGTGGATATTGCTGGAAGGTAAATACTGGGCTACCTACCGTGGGTAAACTTTTTTTTGTAAAAAGGGATGTCACTGATTACCTACAATCACTTCTTCGAAAGAGTGGCTATAATTTTCATACTACTGCCGAGAAAGAAATCGTCCGTTTAATAAAAGAAAAGACGTCCTACGTCAGTCTCTCACCCAATAAAGAGGCGAAGGAAAATTCCGGAAAGACTGCTGATTTCTTGCTTCCGGATGGACAGATAATCAAGGTATACATTTCAAAATTGTAGCAGGTGCTTAACTAGGTTGCGCTTTAAACTAGCTTGGCAGTGAGCGTTTTCGTGCTCCAGAGATTCTGTTTAATCCAGAAATATATGGATTGGAATATTCTGGCCTTCCGCAAGTTATTGTTGATTCTATTTCAAAAACAGACCTTGACCTCAGAGCTTCTTTGTACAGAAATGTGGTTTTATCAGGGGCTCTACCATGTTTAAAGGTAGGCTCTAAACTAAAGCAAACTTCTGTTTAACCACTACAAACACTAATGTCAATAGGATTTGGTGACCGCATGCTCCAGGATCTACGGCGGTTGGCCCCGAAGGATCTAAAGATTATTATTACTGCACCGCCTGAACGTAAATATAGCACTTGGATTGGCGGCTCTATCCTTGCCTCTTTGACCACGTTCAAGAAGGTAATAACTTATCTAAATATGGTTGATAATATTGCTTAGATGATGATCTCTCTTGAGGAATATCGTGATGACCCCAAAGTTCTCCATACGCGTTCCATCTGTTAACTGAGGCTAGCGTTTGTAATTAAATCTATTCGGCCTTTGTGTTTAGTCGAAAGTATCACCTCCTTCAAAACTTTTTATTTCCGTAGGCACTAAGATTCAAAATATTAAGGGAAATAATTGAAGGTTGCTTTAACTTTGTTAACACTGCATCAACTAATCAAAAGGTGCCTTTTCCTGGGAAAGCAAGTATAAATAAAACTTTATACATTTGATCTATAGTATTAACCTCACTCCTTATAGTTACAGCTATTAATGGGGACCTTATTCTAACTAAATCGTTGAATATCTATGATAGGGTGAAATATTAGACTTTATAAAGATTTATATAATATGGATTAAGGTATAGAAATATTGGTAACGTATATTTATTATATTTTTGCCATACGGTTTTTGATAAATGATATTAGGTTGTTGTCGGGACACCGGGCGATTGTGGTGGGGCACAGAATTCATAGTTATTTCATAGAACTTAATATACCAATCTTAATACGTCGGTGCAGGAATCATTGATACCATATAACCGACAAAATATAAGATTTAATAAATAGACCATCTTCCCCATTTGCTTTGTCTCAGGTCGCGCATCTTTGATTAAAAATTAAAAAAACATCAGGTATTTAGCTAATGGCTATATAGGATTTAATAGATATAATCTGCTATTTAGATGGTTGAAATATTATTATATATACGTTTATCTAGGAGTGTTATATATAAGTGGGCCTCTGTTCTGAATAGTTTTTAGAAAGGCTCTCTAATATAGACTTATTTGGGATTTGGGGCAAGCAGTAATTTAAATTAAGTATGCTTTTGTTTCTGAAGCTTCGACTTAGTCTCAGTCTGAAAGGTTTATAGCAACCCTGCAAGGATGCATCTCAATCTCTAAAACCTCAGACATTGGAAAACATTACCTTGCCAGAAAAATTAACTTGACTATATATCAATTCTATAGAGCAACATGTACTTTGACAACGTAAAAGTTAACTCCCAAATCTCATCTTGGGCAATAACAGCTTTATATAAAATTCATGCACATGTTTCTTTAAAATACTATGAAAGTTATGATATGTAAAGTTCACTTTTAGTAGTTTTATTACAGAATGATACAGATGTTAAGCTTAATGATCTTTATTTCATCATCCAAAACATCTATGGCTAAGTTCTTAAGTATTGCTTCAGTAATTTATTTATAACTTTTACTTACTGTTTGAGGACCTTATAGAGGATGATACATTTTTAGTGCAATTAAAATTTATATTATCAAAAGCTTTTAATATAGCTCAGCCATTTCTATTGATGGAGAATTTAGGTATCCTAAGATCTTAGCTAATTGATTTTTGCTGTAGTATAAAAAGATATGTTGATAACCTGGTCGTGAACGTTTCGGATTGTGCTGCTAAAAGTAAGACTGAGAAACCATTCCATGTGAGCAACCAACCAGAGCACCACCCAGATTACCATAAGTATAGCCACCTACAGAAGTTTATCTAACTGATGGAGAAAAATAAACCGTGCTATGACTTCCAAGAACTGGAAAATTATAACTGAAAGTAGATATGGGACTAGTTTTAGAGAAATAAAAATTTGGATTTCTTATAGAATTTATCTAATAAAACATGAAGGATTGAATAGACTGGCAGCAGGACCTATTGGGGCCTGCTGCCTTATTACCTCTTAAGGAATAAATAGGATGCATTAAGGTCAATAAATCCCTAGCGCATTGCTATTCAAGGGTTGTCAAACTAACTAGCAATTACTAATGTTGGGGATTGAGTTCAGCAGTCCAGATCATTTTGAACCTTGCTTGGAATTGCTATAAAATTCTTTTTCCTAATTTTTTTAAAAACTTGGTTGCAACTTGGCAGACAGGTGGGGCATTCAGAGGGATACGCAGGAAATGCTAAGGGCAGGGTTAGTATGTTCAATCATAAACTCTATTAAATGGGTTATAAAGCTCAAACCTATTGGAAACACTTTGCTCCAATAACCTTATAGTTGGAAAGGGCGGAAATAGTTGTAAAGCTTTGATTAGTTTCCTTGGCATATTAACAATTAAAATAAGTTTAAATCTCTTAGAAAAACTTAAGCCTATTTCCTGCCCTTTGCTGCATTATAAGGGGGACAACCTGGTACCAGGTGTTATACCAGACCTCAACTACTGCCTTGCAAACCCTTCTAATCTTTTCCAATAGCTTCTTAGTGGTGGTTGTAGAAAACCAGCTGATTCTGCTTGCTGGTGCTTTATGCCTGCTGGTTTCCACAAAAGTTTTGGAAAAAAAAAACATTTATATGAGGCACTAAAAATTGAGGTTTAATAAATTTTATTATTAGTGCAATAAAAATGAAAAACAACCATTTTTGATATCTGACCAATCAGTATTTAAACTGCATCAAAGGTCAAAGGGAATTTGAGGATATGTTTAGAATAGCTGAGATGCATTTTAAATTAGTAAATATGGTATACTATCCTATCAGATCTTTGGAAATTTGAGTTACTTTTTTGGCAAAACAACTGATGGGATGGGGTTTTGGGGCAGAATGTACTCATGCAGTAATGTTTTGATGTACTTCAACCAATCACCACTTGATAAAATACTTTCACCTTGGGGGACCTCTGCTACACCTATAAAAGGGTGTGGTCCCCACATAGATGCTTGGAAGGACCTGGTTGTGGCTGGGGAGTACCATCCAATAGTTGCCCCACATTTGTCATATAGCCAGAGTAATCTGAGTAATCAATTTATGTTTTTTGCCCATGCAGGATTCAAAATGGTGTTACCCCAAATTAATAAAGTTCCACTAAGAATTGGCCAGGGTCTTATGGCTGATATCAGCATTATCATTATTTAAATCATTTGAAACATCATTGCAAACATGCAAATGGCAAACATATTATATTTTTGGCAAATTTTGACCCAAAACTTTTTCTTTTGAAACTGGGAGGGCAAATGTTCAACATCACCCCCCTCAAAAATGTTAAGGGGAGAATAGGGCATTAGGAATCGGCCATTTACACAATAGATGATGATCCCAGTAGACATGTACTTTATAGAGCACTCATTTCCTCTCTTGTAGGTGATGGTGAAAGGAACCTCCCAAGTTACTCCAAGTTTGCCACTTCTAGGAGTGATGCGGTTATTGTAGTGTAATACCAAGTCAGATACTTGGAATGTAGCAGGGGGTTCAGAGCTCATTGGCAGCCTGTCCTTATTTAGTCACCATTTTCGCTAAGTTAGTCATAGCCTCAGATTGGAGTTGAATGATACACTGAGCCAATATTCTCATAATTTTCTCTGGATCCTCAACTCTAGAGGAGAATATATCTTTTGCTAGAAGGGCAGGTATTCCAGGTTCCACCCATACAAGACCTGTAATGGAGACATTTTTAAGATCCAAGGATAGATAATCCGGTAAGCTATCAGAGCACTGGGGTAGGCAATGATCCCAGTGAAGAGGATCAGAGGAGGCAATTTTTCAAAAGATGGAAACCAAGGTTCCTTTCTCTTTCCATGGTCCCATTAGTGGAGGGATTATATAGAGCTAAGAAAAGTTGTTGGGCTCCCATGGATGTGGCCAGGAATTTACCTACTCTGGAGGTGAAGTTTTTACTATTATCACAGAGTAGTACTTGGGGACAGCCATGTTGAGTGAAAATGTTTTGATGTATAAATGTGGCTGTGGCCTTGGCCGTTTGAGCATTGAGAGCTACGGCTTCCTCCCACTTAGTGAAGTGATCAATAGCTACTAGAATAAATTTGTTTCCACTAGTAGTCTGAGGAAGGTGACCTACTACATCCAAACTGATGGTGTGGAACGGCTGTTGAGGGGTAGTTGGTTGATATTGGTATCTAGTCTTGAAACCAGATTGCTTCTTACATGTAAGGCAAGCTTCCAATATGTCAACAATAGATTCCATCATTCCATCCCAATAAAACTGATCCTTAATCCACTCATAAGTTTTCTTTGCCCCCCCATGACCTAGGGTAAAGTGAGCTTCTAGGATAGCAGTTACACATTCAGAGGGCCACAGGTAAGGCAGCCATTTTGCCCCCACCTGTATATTTAACTTCCCATTCTCACTTTGGTGTTATGGGAGTGCTGGGCTAACATTTTCTGTACAAGCTCATCCTCATCCTCCCAGTCATTGGGGGTCATTAAGGGGTCATGTAACCTCTCCGCCTCACTATTATCCAAGTGAAGGACTGGTAGCTGAGTCAACCCATCAACATTCATGTGACGGGTTCCAGCACAGTGTTTGATTTTGTGCCATAAACCTGGAGCTTTAGAGCCCAGCGAGCTAGCTGACCGGTAGGATCCTTCATGTTCTGCAACCATTTTAAGGAAGCGTGGTCTATAACCACAGTGAAGGCAGTCCCTTATAAAAAAGGGAGGTAGTGCTTTACAGCTAATAGAATGGCAAGGTACACATTCTCAGTTACACTATAGTTGCGTTCCGCTTTTGACAGCATCTTACTAAGATAAGATACTGGATGTCTACACCATTTTCATCTAACTGGGCTAAGATGGCCCCAACGGCATAGTCTAAGCGTCAGTAAACATGATAAATGATTTATTGTAATTGGGGTGCCTCAGGATAGGACGTTATTGTAGCAGTTGTTTCAATGTCTTAGAGCGGCCTTCTGTTCAGCGCCCCAATAGAAAGGGGTATTCTTAGTCAATAGGCGAGCGAGCAGTTCGCTAAGCTGGGCAAACTTAGGGACAAACTGATGGTACTACCCCATCATCCCTAAGAATACTTGAATATCCCATAGATTTTTGAGGGGATGCATTTTCGAAATTGCTTCAACCTTACCTTTCATGGGTTGTATTCCTTCTCAGAAAATGGAATGTCCAAGGAAATCCAATTTCCTTTGGAAGAAGGTACACTTTGAAGGCTTCAATTTAATATTTGACTTGCGTAACTGTTGAAACACCTCTTTCAGGTGATCAAGATGTTTGTTGAAGGTTTGTGAAAACACTGTGATATCATCAAGATATATGATGACACAAGTTAACTTCAGGTCCACATAATGTGGTCCATCGCACGCTGGAAAAATGCAGGTGCATTACACAACCCTTGAGGTAATTAGGTTGGCTGTAAAAGACCCTCACTACAAATGTGAACACATTTCTCCTGATCTTCAGGGGAAAGATCCATTTTCCAATAGCCTCTAGCCAAGTCCATGGCGGAAAAGAAGTTAGAGCCTGAGAGTTGGTCCAGGGCGTCATCAATGTGGGGGATAGGATAGCTATCCTTATTTGTGAGGTTATCCAACTTTTGGTAGTCCACAACTATCCAATGACCTCCATTTTCTTTTTAATAATCAACAGAGGAAATATCAAGGGCTTTGTGAAGGAATCAATAACCCCACATCTAGCAACTGCTGAAGCTCCGCCCTCATCGCTGTTCTTCCATTTTCAACTTATGATAAGGTTTGGACCTAGTAGGACGGCCATCACCCACATCAATGGAGTGACACCAGCCTTTCATGTGGCCATAGTCATTGTCTGATTTGAATAAAATGTAGCTGTATTCGTCTAATAAAGTATGAACTTTTTACAATTCTTCTGGAGTTAGCTCATCCAAAATATTTACATTGGGTAGGGTACACACAAGGTTATTCATAGGCAAGCCCAAATCCGCCATAGAGCTGACAGAATGGATAAGTTCAATATCCTCCACTGGAATTAGAAAGCCTCTTTCAATCTCCTGGTGTTTTTGAATGACCATGTCTTTTCCGGTGAGGTTTTCCAGCAGAAGGGTAATAGGCCTCTGGTAGGCTTAGTCTAGTATCCCAGGCAGTACCTGAGGCTCCAAGGGGCCTAACGCCCTCAAGACTTGTTATATACATTAGGCAGTGGTGTGGGATTTGGAGCGTGCTTTTAGCATCAACCACATGTTGTTCACCAGGCTTATTTAATACCTCAGCTGCAGCATAAAAAGGATACCTTCCCTCGCATCCACTGAGTCAGAAAGTTTCTTAGTGTTGCGCCCAGAGGTGGAATAATGTAAAGTCATAGCTGAGAAAGGGTATTCTATCAGGAAAGAGTATTTGTGCTTGCTGGGTTCTTTATTGTATAGGACTAATGGGACTTCATAGTTGAGTAACGAGAGGTATATTTGCTTTTTGTTTATTATTCCCTCGTACTCAATCATAAACTGAGTGCCAATTAGCATATCATATGCTTTGTTATACAAAGCCACAGCAGGGGCTGATAAAATAAGCTTCCCAATTCGAATGAGAAGGGAAGAGTATGTCCCAATTGCATAGGTATTATTTGGGCCAGCGGTTTCAAATTCTTGCGTGTACTCCAAGTCAGGTGCTAGCTTTATCTTCTTAATAAGCTTTGTGGAGATCACGTTAACTGGGGAGCCAGTGTCCAGGATGGCCAGAATTTGGACCTCTTGAATGACTACTTCACCTTTTATAATTGTTCCTCCAAAGTTATGCGACAAAGCTAAGACCTCCTTGAGCTGAAAGGTGGAGGTTAGTTTTTTTTAGCAGTCTCAGTGTATTTATCCAAGATTGATTTCATGGGATGCACCCGCTGAAAAGTGGAATCAATTTAGCTAAGAATTATTCACCATCTCTGGCAGTGTCAATAACTATTATACACCCCAAAATTTGGCTGAGGTACGTTTCCTCAGGAATGGTTTCATCTACTCCTCCAGCGTCCAAATAACCAGGAACCTCTACTTCTTCAGAAGCTCCCAATATATATTAATCAATGTCATCACAACCCCCCTCAGATTCTTCCCCAAGGGTGTTCTCAACAACGGGTGAGGTCACTATGGAAGTAGGGGAAACGGCCATAGGGGATTGATTGCCTTAGAGGTGCTTAATTACTAGCTAAACTGGAGGGAGAGGCCTAGCGGCTTTAGTGAGCTTGTGCATGCGTATGGTTTTTACTACCTTACTGGTCTCTAATTCATAAGACGGAATGATATCTTTTCTAAGTGGTACTGATGAAACAGGTTTCATAGGGAGAATTTGCAAAGATGAATTTACTCCCAACTGTTCACAGGCGGAAGCTCCTCAATGGTTAGAGTCAAAGATTTCACATTAACTTCTTTTGTTGTGGCACATAAATGAATTTTGGCCACATCTAACAAAGCCTCTGTCACAAAATTGACCCTGGGATCCACTAGTGTGCCAGGCAAATTAGTATGAAGACTGGTGGCCCTTTGCTGTTTCGCCTTCATTGGCATACCAACCCCTATAAGTCCTTCGTCCAACCCACCAACTAACCATCAACGGCTTCACCTTTAGCCCCAGGCGTCCTCATCATGTGCCCTGGAAAGTCCTGCCCCCTTCCTGGGCGGCTTAGGCACTTCTGCTTTGCCCCACCCTCACGACCCTTCACCAACTCATCTGGGCATGCCCTGGCAAGTCCATCACCCTTCTTGGGCGGCTATGGCACCTCCCGCGCTGCACCCCTATAGGGTTGGTGGCTATGCAGCTCATCCGCTGGTAGCCAGCTGGCCAGGTTCCTGCTGGTTCCTCATAGAGAGGAGGCATGGGAACTGGAAGCGCTGGCCACTCCAGGCGTGATCACCCGCACCTATTGGGGATTTCCTATCCCAACTTCCCCACTTTAGTTGCACTAAGCTACTTCAAACAAACAAGAAAAATGGGCAAACGAGAGATGTTATTTAGGAGGGAATGAACGACTATTTATACTACTTTCAGGGATACTGCGCCCGAGTGCTCTTTGGACAATCAACTACTGGAAAACTCATCAGCCTCTTGATTCCAAACCTCTATCAGATTTTAAACTATTCATTCATACTTCATAGCAATTTCCTCCAGATCCACTCATCTGATCACTATATTATTATTATTAGGTCAATCCATCCTCAGCATAAGTCGCTGGTTGATCATATATAAATTCACAATTAAAATAGGACTTTGAGCATCCTCAGCATGAGTTGCTAGTGCTCTAAATTAGTCAGCAGAACCACTTCAGACGATTCATAATGGATTCATCAGTTTTCCGCTGAAAACTCCCACAACAATCTTTGGACAGCATTTTGGCAGCAAATGCAGCTTCCGCTGAACCTAAACTCGATCAAACATATAACATTAAATAGTATCAAACTAGGCGATTAGCCAGCAATTACACCCAACTAACCAAAACCCCTAATTTGGATACTATCAGAAGGATTCATCTGGTTAAAATCCTGACATTGCCCTCCACTTAACCAGATGATATCCTTCAGTGTGACCCACCCCAATGGTGGGTCAAGGCCTCCCAGCGCCCTCACAAAGGAGCGCTGGTCTTAACCAGTGGCAAAAGCCACTCTGTAACCAAAACCTCCAACTACTCAAGCAGCCCACTAGCGAAACCCCCTGTAATGAGCACCACTGTCGCGAAGTTGACCCTGGGCTTCGCTAGTGTTCCAGGCCAACCAGTATGAAGACTGGTGGCCCTTTTCTGTTTCGCGTTCATTGGTGTACCAACCCCTAAAAGTCGTGCGTCCAACCCACCAACTAACCACCAACAGCTTCACCTTTAGCCCTAGGCGTCCTTGGTATATGCCCTGGCAAGTCCTTCCCCCTTCCTGGGCAGCTCAGGCACTTCCGTGCTGCCCCACCCTTGCAACCCTTCACCAACCATCTGGGCATGCCCCAGCGAGTCCATCCCCCTTCTTGGGCGGCTATGGCGCCTCCCGCGCTGCACCCCTCTAGGGTTGGTGGCTATGCAGCTCATCCGCTGATAGCCAGCTGGCCAGGTTCCCGCTGGTTCCTAATAGAGA
This sequence comes from Massospora cicadina, assembly GCA_022478985.1. Taxonomy (NCBI): domain Eukaryota; kingdom Fungi; phylum Entomophthoromycota; class Entomophthoromycetes; order Entomophthorales; family Entomophthoraceae; genus Massospora; species Massospora cicadina. The sequence continues at coordinate 114,705 of JAKSZP010014501.1, forward strand.
GGAGGCACGGGATCTGACAGCGCTGGCCACTCCAGACGTGATCACCTGCGCCTATTGGGGATCTCTATCCCAACTTCTTCACTCTAGTTGCACTAAGCTACTTCAAACAAACAGGAAAGATGGGCAAACGAAAGATGTTTATCAGGAGGGAATGAACAACAATTTATACTACTTTCAGGGATACTGCGCCCATGTGCTCTTTGGCTAATCAACTACCAGAAAACCCATCAGCCTCTTAATTCCAAACCTATATCAGATTGTAAACTATTCATTCATACTTCATAGCAATACCCTCCAGATCCACTCATCTGATCACTGAATTATTAATATTAGGTCAATCCATCATCAGCATAAGTCGCTGGTCAATCGTATATAAATTTGTAATTAAAATAGGACTTCAAGCATTATCAGCATGAGTTGCCAGTGCTCCGAATTAGTCAGCAGAACCATTTCAGACGATTCATAATGGATTCATTAGCTTTCCAATGGAAACTCCCACAACAATCTTTAGATGGCATTTTGGCTGCAAATGCAGCTTCCGCTGAACCTGAACTCGATCAAACTTATAACATTAAATAGCCTCAAACTAGGTGATTAGCTGGCAATTACACCCAACTAACTGAAACCCCTAATTTGGAACTATTAGAAGGATTCATCTGATTAAAATCCTGACAGCCTCTTTTATGTCAAATATCTTTTTAAAGTAGGGTTTACTGAGATGATATGCCTTGCTAGAGAGGGATGAGAAGCTAACCCAGTTAACAGGGTGGCAATAGCATCATCACAGGTGAGCATGTTAGAGGTGGATAACCTCTGCACAGCGAGCTAAAATAGTTCAGCAAAAGCAATGGTGATTCACCTTCATACATACTAAGGCGCAAAAAATCATGTTTTCCCTTTTTAGACTCTGCTTTGATCTGAATTCAGCCAAAAGTGTCGGGTAAACAGAAAGTTAACTTTAGATCAGCCTGCCAGTTTAAGTGCTGAAGCACCCAAACGGCAAACCTGAATGCCAGTGGCACTGCTGCTGGTATGACGGTTATGGAACTAGGAAGGAGTTCCGCCATTAAGTACCCATGTGCCATAATTGTGTATAGGCACCTAACAAAATACCAGATGAACACAGCCATAAACCCCAATAGTTGTTGGAATACTGAGAGAAAAGGAGGTTTAGTTGTAAGCATAAAGAAATTGAGTTGGGTAAAGGGTTTTATGAAAAGAAAGATAAAGAAAATTGACCAACATTTTTCTCAATGCAATTCAACTGATTAAATAGTGTTTGATTTGTAATGGGTCAAAGCAGGGATCAGGTCCCTCAAATTTGACCTAGCCCAGTGAATTTTTGGGGGAGGGGGTGGATAATTTCAATTGGAACTGACATCAAAGGATATGGTGGCAGGCCAAGTCGCTATCAATTTGTCCACAAACGCCTGGTCCAATGCTTGACTTTATTTACGTCAGTTGGTGAAATGGTAATTGGCCTGACAAGCAACAGTAATTCCCTAGGGACACCCCACATAGGGGCAGTCCCAAAAGTTGGAAATGGGGTTGGGATGGCCAACCCACCCATGCCTTGTCGCTGGGGCGTTCATTCAGCAAATGAGTGGTGTTGTAAGTCCAGGGGAACATCCCCTGTGCGTGGATCAGGTGATCATCCCATTTCCAAATAAAAAGGGTTTGAAGAGGGAGCTGTACCCCTCATCACTCAGGGTGACCTTGCCCAGATGGTTGATGAGTGGCGGGTAACAGCCCTCCCTCTTCAGATTCCTCCCCCGGTACCCTCACTACCTCATCCAAACTTGTCTGCTGAATTGAGGCAATCTGTGCCAAGATTAATGAATCAAAGTCAAAAGGTCTGAAGCCGGTCAGAATAAAGCCGGGCGATCAGAAAACATATAGTCAAAAAAGGTCAAATATCGAATTATCAGCCAGAATTTCTGGTGGTTTTTACTTGGCCAGCAGTACAATTGCTAATGCCAACCACCCCTCAAAATTGTCAGGGATGATCCTCAATGTGAAGATGGTATCTTTGGGAACTTTCACAGGCAATTTAAAAACACTATATTAATGAATAAGGAGTTGTGGCTGACATAACTCATTTGACTGAGCAAATTCCCCAGCGGCTGGGCATGGGTGGGTTGGGCATCCTAAACTCGTTTCCAACCAATTGGTACCGCCCCTATGTGGGGTGACCCTGGGGAATTCCCATTTCTTGTTGGGTCAGACGCTGTTGCACCAACCAATGTAAGTGCAGTTGAGCACCAGAACAGGCATTCTCGGACAAACTGATAATGACTTGGCCTGCCACTGAATCCTTTGATGTCAGTTCCAATTGAGATTATCTGCCTCCTTCTCCAAAAATTCGCCAGGTTAGGTCAAATTCGAGAAACCCAATCCCTGATTTGACCCACTACAATTGAACACTATTTAATCAGTTGCATCACACTGAGGAAATTGTTGGTCAAATGTCTTTATTTTCCTTTCCAATAAATTCCTGCTAAAGAAACATAATTTTTACTTTATTTAAATCCTTATTGCTGAAGTTCCAATGGCATTAATCTGGTGGCCTATTGGTCCTTACACTGGATGGGCTTTTATCAGTTTTGTTGATTACAATATCTCCCATCATCATCAACTGGATTCACCGTGTGAGAAACTTCTGGCAATTTAACCCCATCATTGAACCTATCCACTATCAATATACTGGGATCTTGTGGCCTTACATCCACCATTTCCAAGCAAGGATCCACCCCCTTTTCTCTACAATCGAATTGAATCCACCCATTATAAACCCTGTAGAAGCCAACCCAATGGTACAATCCCCTGCAGCAAGACCCCCGGTGTCTGAGGGTTGTTTCCATTTGGTTCGTTTTAGGTTTCTTTTCACGCTTGTTCTACATCAATGAGTAGTTGTTTCCCAATTTGAGGCTCCATACAGCATTGTAAAAGCAGCAATGTCACTGGCATTCTGGCTTGCTTTTTGGTGCTCACGCATCCTGACTGGCAGGCCAGTCTGAACTGCTTCTGCCGTTTTCATGAAATAATTGACTGACCATTGTTTCCTGCAATTTCCACCCTTCTTTTCGACCTGGGAGCCACAGTGGTTACCCTTTACCAAATGAATGCGCGGTCAGTAGTCTGCTTACTGTTGTTTGTTTGGTCACTCGCCAATTTTGTGGGTAGTATTTGCTATACCTTGGAGAAACTCCTTCAGGGCAGCTGAGCCACATGGATAACTATTTATCTCCCTCCTAATATTCATGAAGGGAATCTAAGTGTTCCCTTCTGAGATATTGTCAATCAAGTTCTCAACGCCCTTGCTGAGGTGCAAATGCGTTCTGCTAATGCCCTTAACAATGCTGCTGCGCTATCCTATACCCAATAAGGGGTCACCCTTTTGGATGCGGTAGAAGGGGATGCCTATTGGTGGGTACAAGGACTTCTGCAATATACTATGCAAGTGGGAGATTCCACCTCGCTGGTCGCGGTAGTATTGGCTGCTTTGAAGCCTCCTGTGTCGCATTCCAGATCATCTATTCCAATTGCTTTTTACTATGGCCAAAGCCCCCAGCTTGGCTTCCATCTCAACCTTCCACAAACAGGCTCCTGAATTTGAGTTCTCTAGATATGCTCCAAGCAATCTTTAGATCAGGGTTAGATCCTGCCTCTTCCCATCACGAAGTTTGGTCCACCCCTATAGGGACAGTGGATCAGATATGTAAAGCTGTGACCAATATCAACGCCTCCCTTGCCATGGTTCCCACTATCAAGGGAGAAATTATATCTGATCAGACTACCTAAAGATGACTCAGATTCAGTTCTTACCATTGAACCAGTATTAGTCCCAGCCTCAGAGCCTGTCAATACCCCTGCGTCTGAGTTGTGTGTTATCCTGGTTCATCTATTAATTAATCAGTAAAAGCCCAGATTAGAGTAACTGGTTCTCAAGCCCTTGCTCTTCCCAAAATAACTCCAGGAAAGGTCCCCGACCTTCCCCTGATTTACTTTCCATTTCTTCAGTTGCAGCAGAAATGACTGAATCTACCAATAAACAAAACTTTGCTTATTTCATATTACCTATGAATATTAGTATTAGGTCTCACCACGTCTCTTTTGATGCTTTGGTGGATACCAGAGCCGCGGGTAATTTTATGAGTTTTGAGTTAGCCCACAATTGGAACTGGACCTAGATGTAAGTCCTTCGTTGATGGTGGCTTCTTAAGCCTCCCAAACATTGTATATAGTCTGTTGGCCAGTACCTTTTTTGGTACATCAGTTTAGCTTTTGCAATCAGTTTTCTGCAATGCGAAACTTAGTGTTTCCTTTAATCTTGGGGGTCGGATGGTGGCGCCAACAACATGTTAGAATCCACCTGGAGTCAAATATGTTTTCATTTGTTAATGAATAAACAGAGGGGAAATTTCCTATAGTTGATACCATCAAAAAAATCAAGAAAGCAGCTCCATCACTTCCCTCGTTTCCCATGCAGGCCTCCCGTCTGATTTTCCTGAGGAATTAATGCACTATTGAAGTATCTTTGACTTAAAAAAGGTGGACCGTCTCCCCCTCACACTAAATTTGACTTAGGATTCAGAAAAACGGTACATTTGGTGAATATCAACTGCTTGTTGTATCCACACACAGCGGAGGATGAGGTTGCACTTAACGCTTGGTTAAATGATATGCTTAAAAAAAGGTGGTTGTTTACAGAGACATCACCAGTTGCGTCCCCATCGTTTTTGCCAAAAAGGCCGATGGTTCCCTCCATCCCTGCATGGATTATGGACATTTAAAAAAGTTGCAGTTCACAATCCCTAACCTCTGCCCCAAGAGTAAACTATCAGTCAATAGATCACTAAATCATGTGTGTTCCCTAAGCTGGAACTTGTTAATGCCTTCAACCAGATTTGGGTGATAAAAGGGCAAGAATGGCTTACCGCAATATAGATGAAGTGAGGTTTTTTTAATTCCGCGTAATTCCCTTTGGGTTGAAGAATGCGCCCACTACATTTGTAAATAATGATTGGCAGTGTACTGGGTGACCTCTAGTTTACTTGCACATTCGCATATATTGATGACATCTTGGTTCACTCCCCAACTCATGAACAACATGCTAAAGACTTGGAAGCAGTCATGGCTGCTTTACACAAGGCGGTCTTGCTTGTCAAGCCTTCAAAATGCGAGTTCTATAGTAAGGATGTTACCTTTCTCAGGAACCTGGTCCTCAAAGATGGTTATGCGATTCCCCCAACAAGTTGGACGCCATCTGTGAATGGCCAACTCCAACAACCCATAAACAATTACAGAGTTCCTTGGGCACCATTATTTTCCTGAAGAAATTTTCCCCGGCCCTTTCCCAGTCAGCTGCTCTGTTCCACTCCCTCACAGGCAAAAATGTGCCTTTTCATTAGACACCTGATTGACAGCAGGCGTTTTAGTCAATCAAAGAGGTGTTTTTATCTTCCCCCATCCTAAAACACTCAGATCATTCCAAACTGTATACTGTTGCTTGCAATGCCTTATCTGTGGCAGTGGGGCGGTTCTGCTCCAGAGACATGATGGCTAGGAACATCCAGTCGCCTACTTTTCTTGGAAATTTTCCTCTACTGAGCAATATTGGGACATCTATGATAAGGAGTTGGCAGCCATAGCATGTGCGTTGATTCAATGGTTGTATCTGTTACAGGGTGCCCAGCATGAGTTAACTGTGCGTTGGATCGCTAAGCTCTTTTGTATTTCTGCAAACCCTAGAAATTGGCACATTGGCAAGCTCACACCTATTCGGATTTGTGCAGTTTCAATTTCAAATATGAATTCATGAAAGGCGCGGTTAACATGCTTTCTGATTTTCTTAGCTGCAAACAGACCCACTGTCCTCAGACAAAGATGACGTGGACCTTGTTACTGTGATCCCTTCCACTCAAATCTTGTCTATTGTTCCTCCCGTGGTCTCATCAGTCGCCTTTGCTCCTGAAGCTCCTCTCATTTCATAGGTTTTAGCAGCCCAAATGACCTATCCCAAAGGAATGGAGTTATTTTATCAATTGTCCCTTCAAACTCAAAAACATTCCCTATAATCCTTGGTAGAGGGTCTCATCTATTTTAGGTCTCAGGTTTGGGTTCCTCCTCTCTTTATAGTTGAGGTGTTTTGAGCGCATCAAGATCCCCCCACAATCGGCCATCTGGGAAATAAGAAATGCATCAGATTGATCAAGCGGACTTATAATTAGGCGGTTTTAACTATGTAAGTTCTTGCCTGGATTGCCAATTGTGTTACCTGTGCATGGGCCAAGTCAAACCTTTCAGGAAGAAATGGTCTCCTACATCCTATGCATCAGGCGGAGGGTCCATGGACATTGATGGCCTTGTTCTTATTATCAAACTTCCCTGTTCTGATGGGTTTACAGCGATGATGGTGGTGGTCGATTAATTCACCAAATTTTCCCTATTTATTCCCTGTGATTCCACAATTACGTCAGAAGAAACCGCTTGTCTCTTTGTGAGCCATGTGTTTTCACTGTTTGGTCTTCTGCAGGAAATCATCAGCGACCATTGTTCACAGTTTACAGCGCAATTCTGGAGTGAACTATTATCCATTTTAAAAATTTCCCCTTGTTACTCCATGGCATATCATCCCCAGTCTGATGGACAAACAGAGCGAGTTAACCAAATCTTAGACCAGTACCTGCGCTGTTATGCTGCAGCCGCACAGGACATCTGTGCTAACAACCTTTCCCCAGCTCAATTTGCCTACAACAACGGAATTCATGCTTGTAAGGGGTTTTCTCCTTATGGAGCGATGCTATGGTATAATCCCTCATATTTGGTCAGACCCTGCTTGTGGCCTGAGGTCCCAGCTGCCACAGATCATGTTGAGCATATTAGGTCTACTCAGTACTTAGTGCGGGAGCATTTTTTACTAAAGCTTTCAATGACTATAAGCAGTTTGCGCATCAAAAATGACTTCCTGGTCATTAATAAAAGTGGGTTCATATGTTATGCTCAATACAAGCCATTTGAGAATGCAGGTACCCTCCCGGAAGTTTGCAAGTAAGAATTTGGGTCTCCACTTGGTGGAGGAAGACTTGGGCAATGGTGCTTTCCAGTTAAAACTACCAGCTCATTGAAAACAGAACCACGTCTTCCACGTTTCTCAATTGTCCCCATTTAAGGGGACTGTTCCTGCAGACACTGAGATGATTGTAATTGAGAATGTGGAGGAGGCCGAGTTGGAAATCATCTTAGCATCCTATAAATCTTGAAGGTCTGTTCAGTATCTCGGGGCCTGGAAAGGCTATCTGGCCTACAAGAACAGTTGGGTTAAGGTCCATGATTGCGCTAACTGCATGGAAGTGGTTGAGGTGTTTCATGAGTCCCTCCCAATGCTCCCAATCCCCCCCCCCCAAAAAGTTGTCACTTTAATGGTGATAAAGTTTCCCAAGGCTCACAAAAATGTAGCCCTTGTGTAGTTTCCTGGCAGTGGAACCCTACTTTGGAAAAAGGAAAGGGTAATATAAGTCCAGAGGAACGTCCACTGTGCATGGATTGGGTGATCTTCCCATTTCCAAATAAAAAAGGGTCCAAAGAGGGCAGCTGTACCCCTCGTCACCCAGGGCGACCCTCACCCACATGGTAGACGAACGCTGTGTAACAGCCCTACCTCTTCAGATTCCTCCTGGTACCCAAGCTCACCTCGGCTAAACTTGTCTGCCAAGTTGAGGAAATCAGCACCGAGATTACTGAATAAAAGTTGAAAGGTCTGAGAAGATGGGATTAAAGTCTGAAGATTAGAAAACTTATAGGAAAAAAGGGTTAAATATCGAATTATCAGCCATAATTGCAGATAGTTTTGACTCAGCCAGCAGTGCAATTGCCAATGCCAACCACCCTTCAAAATCATCGGGGATGATCCCCAATGTGCAGATGGTATCTTTGGGAACTGTCGCAGGCAATTTGAAACCCCTGTTTAATGAATTGGGAGTTGCAGCCAATGTAACTCATTTGACCAAACAAACGCCCCAGTGACCAGGCACGGGCAGGTTGGGCATCATGAACCCATTTACAAACTATTGTCAACGCCCCTATGTGGGGTGGCCTTGAGGAATTCCCGTTGCTCATTGGGTCAGATGTCATTGCACCAACTGATAAAAACTCTGTCAAGCCTCAGTTCATGCGTTTGCAGTCAAGCCAATAGTGACTTGGCCTGCCGCTGAATCCTTTGATGTTAGTTCCAATTGAGATTATCTGCCTCCTTCTCCAAAAACTCGCCAGTTTAGGTCAAATTTGAGAAACCCAATCCCTGATTTGACCAACTACAATTGAACACTATTTAATCAGTTGCATCACACTGAGGAAATTGTTGGTCAATTCCTTTTTTCCTTTCCAATAAATTCCTGCTAAAAGAACATAGTTTTTAAATTTTAAATTTTAAAATTTATTGTGGGAAGGCCAACCATGGACGGACACTTCCGAATATGACTCAGACGAGACAAAACTTAGTACCAGGGGAGGCACCCCAGAGAAGCGATGCTATCTCTTGTTGCCAGCGGGAACGCCACTTATGGGGAGGGGAGGGAACGTGTGAAGGGGCCGTAGCCACTATTGAGCACGTGTGGAGGAAGGGGTCTGATTTGATGAACCAGACTGGGAACCAGGAGGAGACCAGCTGTTGGCGATGCGGTGGGAGATATCCAAACATCCACGCTTGAAAGTGGTCCACCAAATGAGACCGGAATCTGTGGACAGCTTCTGGGAGAGTGGGGATGGAGCCAGCGATGGCATCCAAGACAATCGTGTGGATAGTCCACATGGCGATTGCAACCACCAGAGCACGGAGGGAGGGTGGGATGGGGAGGCCATTGATGAAGCAAACATATCTCTTGACAGACTGAAGGGATGCGTTTGATCCTGGCCTAAAAGACGTTGGACTTCGCGCCATATCATTTTAGAGGTGGGGCACTTCTCCAGGCGGTGGAACAGCGTTCCATACTGGCCACACATGACACAGGATGAGTGTAAAGCGTTAGAGCGCTCAGCTGTACGATACACCCGCCTCAGGCAGCGCCACACATGGGAGCGGACTTGAGGCTGCAACAGAGAATGGTGTGCATATTTCCAGATAGTCTTTTGGGTCTCAGTGGAGTAAGGGATGTCCATCATGTCCAGGTAGTCCACCTTGGATAGGACATGGGGTCGAATGGGGATCACGCCATCATGGATGGGTAGCCCCTGTACCTCTTGTGTGAACTGAGGAGAGGGGCGGCCTCTTCAGGTTGTATGTCCACTAATACGAATTCTCCACTCTGCTCTTCGCATTGAGTAGGATTCGTTTGTAGTGGGTTTTAGTCCTGTGAGGACCTGTGGCCGATGTGTGTGATGCGAGGTATTTCATCAGGGAGTGGGGGTTTGATGGATTGTTGAGGCCCAAGGCTCAGGAGAAGTTGGAGCGGGCCGCGCGGGACCAGTGTTGGGATGGGAGTGTAGGAGCGGTGACAGCCGCGATCCAAGTGCCCAGGATCTTGGCAGCATGGGCTTTGAAGTCAAGCAGGCCCATGCCACCTTGATGATAAGGGCCAAACATGACCTCTAGCCGTACTGGTGGAGGGCGGCCTGACCAAAGCCATCCTTGCAGCAAAGCATACAGGGATTTGAAGAAGCTTGGTGAGAAGGGGATGGTGTGGGATCCGAAACAGACTTTGGATAGGAGCATAGAGTTCGCAAGAAAAACCCTGCCAGTGAGGGTAGTAGGGTGGGCTCTGAGAGAGGCGATTCGCTTCGTCACGTTGTCCAGTATATGGCATTCCATTACTGCTGACGTATATCCGCCTGCCTTCATCCACACGCCCAGATGGCGCACCGGTCCTATGGTAGGACGTGGCATGAAGGGGAGCACCAGTGGAGTGGTGTGTGTTAAATTAGTAAGGCGTGGACGTGGGTGAGCAGATGGGCCGGGTTGGGAACTGATTGCTGGGGCCCAGCAGTTCTGAAACTGACCAAGGAGGATGATTTCAGTTTTGGAGGCGTTCAGTGCTGCGTTGCTTACCCAGGAATATTCCGGATGAGGGCTTCAAGTGCGCGTGCATCATTGTTATTAGACACCCCCACCATGCAATCATCTGCAAATGCCATCATCTTGACTGGGGTTTGGCCTGGCACATGGACCCCAGTGAGTTGGGCATTCACATTTCGCAGTAGTGGGTCAAGGCTGAAGTTGTATAAGACTGTGCTGAGGGGGTCCCCTTGTCGCAGGCCCCTTTTGAGGGTGGACTACTTCCATTAGGAAGCCTGGGCCACGCACTGCCATTGTTGCAGATTCCGTGAGCAGCATCACCCATTATATGAAGCGGGGAGGTAGGCGGAATTGTTGGAGGCAGGCCCTAAGGTATTCCCAATTTACTCTATCATAGGCCTTTTGTTGGTCCAAGAATACAAGTGCCCCAGAGGCTGTGGACTGACATACATTAGCCACAGAGTGCACGTTATCCCAAATTGACCTTCTGGGGATGAAACCGAATTGTTCTGGGGAGATGGTGGCAGATGCTACAGTCCCTAAACTATTAGCCATGATTTTGATATAATTTTGGTGTCTGTGTTTGTTAGAGAAATGGGGCGCCACTTGGCTAAGTCAAGCTTATCCCCTTTCTTGAAGAGTGTGACAGTAAAGGCCTCATGTTTTCCTGGTAGGAGGCGCATTTCCAACAGGCTTTGGTTAAGTGAGGCTAGCAGCAATGGGGATATATATTTGAAATATTTTTGTAGAACTCATATGGAATGCCATCTGAGCCTGGGCATTTTTAGTTTGGTGCACCGCGAATGGCTGTCCATAATTTGTTCAGAGAAATAAATTCATTATTTCCGGGTATTGGAAAATGGTGCAGATATGAGCTCGGTCAAGAAATTCCACTATTTTGGCTGGCTGAATTGGTTCAGCTTAGTATAACTTGGAGTAATATTTTTGCGTTTTGATTGCCACTTTGGCCAGCGTGTCCACAATGGAATTATCCGATCTTTGCACCTGTGAGCAGGCCACGCTCTGGCGTGGTGCAAAATTTTTTTAAAAAAGTATGCGGTGCACTTGTCGCCTTTAGTGATGCATGTGGCCCTGTATTGGACACAAACCTGATGTTTGTGTTGCCTTTCGAGTGCATTGAGGTGGGCGGCTGCCTCCGCCCACTTCTGGCCCCATGCAGGGCTGTATCCTGTGGCTGGAATGTTGGACTCCAAGTGGGCCAATTCTGCCAGAGTGCACGAGATAACCACCAATGTGGCTCATGAGCATCTGGAGGAGAGATGGCGATAGTGGCGGATGGTGTCCTCTTTGAAAGTTGCCCATGTGGAAATGGGGTCCGCATAAAATGGTGCAACAAATGTTTTCACCAAAGTTGCCTCTTCCACCCACGTGGAAAATCCTGGCGACGCGAGCTCAGGGGGCAGATTTCGCACCAATGTGGGGCCTTTGCAACTGTGACGGGTAAGTGGTATGTTATTGAGACCAGTCAGTGGTCAGAGAATTCCATTTTCGTTGTTTTGAAGTGGGAGATGTGGGGTTGGAATTTCGCCAGCATTAGAATAAGTTCGATGCGGGTCATGGAACTTAATTGGCCATTGTAGACATGGGGACGCATCATGTTTTTGAGCAGTGGGGCATGTCGCGGCAGCACATCCATTAACCAAGGGTGGCTTTTAGAACGCATAGTTCTACATGACCTTGTGGGGCGTTGGGTGAGGGTGGCCACTGGTCTGTTGGTGAGGTTAGCCAACAGTTCATGTCACCAACTAGGAAAGAATCAGGGGGTAATGGGAGGGATTTGACTGACAAGAAAAATTCCTGACGCTCATGTGCACCATTTGGGGCATAAATGTTGACGATTGTGTGTGCAACATCAGCCCACGAGAAGGTGACGACGAGCACTTGGCCATTTAGGAATGTTTCTGAGGATGTGAATTTGAAAAAAATTATTTTTCTGAATTAGCACCCCACAGTGCTTCGACCAAAAGGATAGGGATGGAAGGAGCATTGTTTTCCAAGCTTCCTTGGAACCTCGTGGACAGTGGGACTCCTGGATGGCCAGGATATCCACGGGTAAATTGTGTTATAAAAAATTCAGTTTCCTAGCCCGGGATGGGGAGGCCTTGAGTCCAGCAATATTCAGCGTCCCTAGAGTGAAGGTTTCCCCCATCGCACCTTAGGTGCAAGGGGGTGGGCCCCTGGGCCCACCAGTCTCTTCAAGTTCCCCACGGGCTTTCACAGCAGTGTGGGTGTTAGCAGCAACACTATCAGGATTTTTATTAATTTTTGCAGAAAGAGTCGCGTTGGCTTTGCCCTTCACTTTTTGTTTTCCCGACGTCGGAAGAATTTTTTGCGGTGCGGAAAAGTTCAGTGCACCATCGAGCGGGGCAAAATTTTTTTTCAATTGGGATAGGTCCCAAGTCGGTTTCAACTGGAGCTTGGGTGCAGCGATTGGGTGAGATCAAATCTCCCATTGGATCCTCAGATTAAGTGGCCCTCTCAGCATGGGCCTCCCAATCTGATTGAGTGATGGATTCCTGAGTCACTTCCGCTGTGAAGGTCTCCATGTCCTCCTGGCGTTGTGAGTGTGGGATGGTGGTGTTGGCCTTGGCCACTTCCTTGGCTGTGGCTCTATGGGCCTGCTTGGCCTTCTTCCGCTCCTGCGGGGAGTTGGGCTTTACTAATAGGTAGCAGCCTTGTGCTCCTCACAGGAAAGCCTCCTTGGTGCTTGCGGTTGGTTCATAGTGCGCCTCTCCGCTGGCCATGGCCGCTGAGGGGTGCTCTTGGAATGTGACACCCTCCTTGATGGGGCATGCGTGCGGCATATGGCTGAACGCATCACAGTGGGTGCAAATGGGGGGCGCGCTGTCCACGGTTACCCAGAATGGGTGGGTGGTATGCCCTGCAATATCAATAAAAGTGGAGTGCGGGATCTGGGTTAGGTCCTTCATGATCTTCTCAGTTGGGGTCAGAACTGCGATGGCTTTGCAGGTGCACAGGTGTGGCATCAGCGTAAAGCGTTGCATTTCAAAAGATTGTATTATGCTGTATACAGCGAGACCATCTTTCAGGTGTTGCTCCAAAATGTCACGTTTTACCATAGTAGGCAAAAAGTCAAACGTGAGGAAAATCTGTTTGATTTTGTCCATCTGGTGCATTTGGTTTTGAAGACCCATTGCCCTTCAGGGAGGTCGACCACTATGCGCACCGCTGCAGCCTTGTCTGCTGCTATTTTGATTTCGAAACCCAGGTCCAGCCAACCGCGCAACATGGAGTGAGGTGCAATGTACACTGCGGTTGGGAAAATTTTGTGTACATCTTCACAAAATTTTTCCCATAAGGCTGTTTTTTGGATGTACAGATACACATGGACTCCAAATTCCACCGACGAAAGTGGCTGAGAGTATGGCGTGTTGATGTACTGGTTGCATCATGCTTGCCATGTGAGTATCTCTGGGGAAATTGTGACCGCCAGTTTTTTGAGATTTTTTTCTATTCCACCAGATTCTCCGGGGAGTTTTTGAACATCCGAGGCCGCGGGCCTTCCGCCTGCTCCTCTTGCCTTGCTTGCCCAACTGCTCCCAGACATGGGCGCAGACTAATCTCCTCTATGAGATTATCAAACTAGATTAGTCTTGAATTGAATGGGTTGCAAAAGTGTTTGCAACGAGGAAAGAAAAGTTTCAAAAGAACATAGTTTTTACTTTTTGTAAATCCTTATTGCTGAAGTTCCAATGGCATTAACTTGGTGGCCTATTGGTCCTTACACTGGATGGGCTTTACCAGTTTTGATGATTACAATATCTCCCATCATCATCAACTGGATTCACCGTGTGAGAAACTTCTGGCAATTTAACCCCATCATTGAACCTATCCACTATCAATATACTGGGATCTTGTGGCCTTACATCCACCATTTCCAAGCAAGGATCCACCCCCTTTTCTCTACAATTGTATTGAACCACCCACCATCAACCTGTAGAAGACAACCCATTGATACAATCCCCTGCAGCAAGACCCTCAGTGTCTGAGGGTTGTTTCCATTTGGTTCATTTTGGGTCTCTTTTCACGCTTGTTCTACATCAATGAGTAGTTGTTTCCCAATTTGAGGCTCCATACAACATTGTACAAGCAGCAATGCCACTGGCATTCTGGCTTGCTTTTTGGTGCTCACGCATCCTGACTGGCAGGCCAGTCTGAACTTCTTCTGCCGTTTTCATGACAGGTGTCAGATGCAACTCCAATTCTTGAACTTACGGTTTTTGAATTATTGGCAACAATCCCTGACAATTCTATAGGGGATTTAGCAATGGCGATCATATCACTTGAAGGCTAAATGTTATCCGCAATTCTGGCCAATAGTTCTCTTATGGTATTTAACCATATATTGGGTTTCCAATCATTGGGTTTTATTCCTGTTGGTTTCAGACTTTTTGACTTTTATTCGGTAATCTTGGCACAGATTTCATTAATTTGGCTGACAAGTTTAGCCAGGGTGAGTGCAGGTACCAGGGGAGGAATCTTAAGAGAGAGTGCTGTTACCCAGCGCTCATTTACCACATGGGCGAAATCTCCCTGGGTTACAAGGGGTACAGCCACCCTCCTTGGACCCTTCTTGTTCAGAAATTGGAAAATCGCCTGATCTATGCAAAGGGGACATTCCCCTGGACTTACATTACCCTTCCCTTTTGCCAAAGGAGGGGCACCACTGCCAGGAAACTGTGTAAGGGCTACATTTTTGTGCGTTTTGAGCAACTTGATTGCCATCAAGGTCGTAAACTTTGTGGGAGGACAGGGAGCATCCAGATGGGACTCATGGAACACCTCAACAAGTTCCATGCAATTTGTGCAATTACTGGCCTTGACCCAACTGTTCTTTTAGGCTGGATATTATTCTAGGTGACGGAATACTGATCTGACCTCTGAGATTTATGGGACGCTAAGATGTTTTCCACCTTGGCTTCTTCCACATCCTCAACTACTATTGGCTCAGGATTGGTGGGAACGGTCCCCTTATATGGGGACAACTGAGATACGTGGAAGACGGGGTGCTGTTTCCAATGAGCTGGCAGCTTTAACTGGAAAGCTCCATTACCCAAGTCTTCCTCCACCAGGTGGGGACTTAAACGCTTGTTGCAAAATTCCGGAAAGGTATCTGCAACTGCAAATGGCGTGTATCTAACTTAACATATGAGCCCACCGCTATATCATGGCCAGGAAGCTGTTTTTAATCAAAAAACTGCTTATAATCATCGATAGCCTTTGTGAGATGCTCCCACACTAAGAACTGGGTAGACCTAATATGCTCAACATGATCTGTGGCAGCTGGGACCTCAGGCCACAAGCAGGGTCTGACCAAATATGAGGGATTATACCTAACGTTGCTTCATAGGAAGAAAACCACATAGGTTCTTGAGTTCCATTATTATAGGCAAATTGGGCGAGGGGAGGTTGTTAGCCCAGGTGTCCTGTATGGCCTCAGCGTAGCAGCGCAGGTACTGTTATAAGATTTGGTTAACTCGCTCTATTTGTCCATCATACTGGAAATGATATGCCATAGAGTAACAAGGGGAAATTTTTAAAATGGATAATAGTTCACTCCAGAATTGCGCTGTGAACTGTGAACAATAGTCGCTGATGATCTCCTGCAGAAGACTAAACATTGAAAACACATGGCACACAAAGAGACGAGCGGTTTATTCTGATGTAATCATGGAAGAGCATGGAATAAATAAGGAAACTTAGTAAACCAATCAACCACCATCACCACCGTAAATCCATCAGAATAGGGAATTTTAACAATAAAATCCATGGACACTGATGTCTATGGACCCTCCGCCTGTTGTAAAGGATGAAGAAGACCCATTATTCCTGATTAATACGACTTGGCCCATGTGCAAGTAACACAATCAGTGATCCAGGATGGTACTTCTTTTGATAAACCCGCCCAATTAAAAGACCTCTTGATCAACTTAATACATCTCTTATTACCCGGATGGCCAATTGTGGAAGGGTCTTGATGTGCCCAAAATACCTCAGCTCTGAAGAGAGGGAACCCAAACCTGCGACCAAAAATAAATGAGACCCCTCACCAGGGTTTATAAGGAATGTTTGTGAATATGAAAGGACAATTGGTCTAATAACTCCACTCCTTTCCAGGAAGGTCATCTGAGCTGCCAAAACCTGAGAATTAAGTGGAGCATCAGGAGCTAAATCTACTGATGCAACCATGGGCGGTAATTTAGATAAAACTTGGGTAGTGGGGATCATGGTAACTAGGTACACTTCCTCCAAGTCCGTGGGGTAATGAGACAGGTTGCAGCTAAGGAAGTTAGGGAGCATATTTAATGCACCATTCATGAATTCGTATTTAAAGTTGAAGCTGCATAAATCCAAATAGGTATGAGCATGCCTATGTGCCAATTTTTATAGTTTGCACAAATAAAAATGAGCTTGGTGGTCCGTATGCACAGTTAACTCATGCTGGGCACCCTGTAACAGGTACTGACAATGAGTCAATGCCCATGCTATGGCTGCCAACTCCTTATCATAGATGGCCCATAATTGCTCAGTAGAGGAGAATTTTGGGAAAAGTAGGAGACTGGATGTTCTAAACCATAGTGCTTCTGGAACAGAACTGCTTTAACTGTAACTGATGAAGCATCACATGCGACGATATATGGTCTGGAGGGGTCAGCGTTTTTTGGGATGGGAGGATATAAGAACACTTCTTAGTTGACTTGAACGCCTGCTGGCACTCGGGTGTCCAATGGAAAGGTACATTATTACCCATGAGGGGGTGAAGCAGAGAGGCTAACTGGGAAAGGGCTGGGGAAAATTTCTTCAGGAAATTAATAGTGCCCAAGAAACTTCTTAGTTGTTTCTGGGTTGGAGTTGGCCATTTGTGGATGGCGTCCCACTTGTTGGAAGGAATCACATAACCATCTTCTAGGACCAGGTTCCCAAAAAAAATAAATTCCCCTTATAAAATTCACATTTTGATGGCTTGACAAACTGGCCTACCTTGTGCAAAGCAGAAACAACCGCTTCCAAGTCTTTTGCATTTTGTTCAGGAGTTGGATAATGAAATAAGATGTCAGTGATATATGCAACCGCACATGTAAACTGAGGTCGCCCAGCACACTATCAATCATTCTTTCAAAAAGTGGCTGGCGCGTTCTTCAACATGAAGAGCATTAAGCAAAATTGAAATATACCTCATTTTGTTTGAATTGTTGTAAGCCATTATTGACCTTCCATTTCCCATATTTATTCGAAGGCATTAACAAGATCAAGCTTAGAGAACACACAAGACTTAGCAATTGTTTAACTGATAGTTTGCTCTAGGGGTAAAGGGTAGGAATCACACACTGATTTTTATTTAGGCGTCCATAATCCACTCAGGGACGGAGGGAGCCATCAGCCTTCTTGGCAAAAACGATGGGAGAGGCAATTGGTGACGTCTCTTTATTCAACCACCCTTTCTTTAGCATATCATCTAACCAGGTGTTAAGAGCAGCCTCCTCCTCCGCTGTGTGTGGATACAAGGGGCAGTTGATGTACACCAACTTTACTATTGTTCAGAATACTAAGTCAAAATTATTGTGAGAGGGAAGATGATCCGCCTTCTCAGAATCATAGATACTTTGATAGCGCATTAATTATTTTGGAAATTCAGATGAAAGGCCCGCAGGGGAAACAAGGGAATTGATGGAGCTGTGGCCTTTAGTTTTCTTAAGGGGTATTAACTAAAGGAAATTCTCCCTCCGTTTGATCATTAACAAATGACAACATATTTGACTCCAGGTGAATCGTAACATGTTGCCAGTGCCATGATCCAACCTCCAAGATAACCAAAAACAACAAGTGTGGCATTGCTGAGAACTGATCGTTAAAATCTAAACTGATGTACTGAGAAAGGAACTAGACAACGAACTATATATAAGGTCTGGGAGACTGAAGAAGCAACCATCACTAAAGGACCTAGGTCCAGGCCAAGCTCCAATTGTTGGGCTAGCTCAACACTCACAAAATTACCCGCAGCTCCGGTATCCACCAAAGCCTCAAAGGAATGTGGTGGGACCTGATACTAATACTTTATGGGCAATAAAAAGTAGGCGAGATTCTCCTTATTGGAAGTTGTAAATGCATCCATTGATACAGAAGAGTGGGTATTAGGATCAGGGTAAACCACTAGGTTCATACTATAAGGAAACCCTTCACAAGTCGGGCTTCCAGAACATACTGACATGAACATAATGGCTGTGGCAACTATGGGATATGGTTCAGACAATTCGAGAGGTACTAGACTATCATGACCAGAGTAAAATTTATTCACAACCTGGTTCAGCTGAGAAAAAGGACCATTGCTATGCTAATATCAACGAGAAAGGCGGAAATTGTTAGGAATGATGGTTGGTCAATTATGTCAGGCAAACAGAAAGTTATTTTTAGAACAGCTTTCCAGTTTAAGTGCCAAAGCACCCAAACGGCAAACCTGAATGCCAGTGGCACTGCTTCTGGTATGACGGTTATGGAACTAGGAATGAGTTCCGCTATTAAGTACCCATGTGCCATAATTGTGTATAGGCGCCTAGCAAAATACCAGATGAACATGGCCATAAACCCCGATAGTTGTTGGAATACTGGCAGAAAAGGCGGTTTAATTGTAAGCATAAGAACTTGAATTGGGTAAAGGGTTTTTATTGGAAACATATATGAAATAAAATCAACCAACAATTTTATCAGTGCAATGCAACTGATTAATTAGTGTTTGATTTGTAATGGGTCAAAGCAGGGATCAGGTCCCTCAAATTTAACCTAACCCAGTAAACTTCAGGGGAGGTGGTGGATAATTTCAATTAGAACTGACATCAAAGGCTTTAGTGGCAGCATAAGTTGCTATCAGTTCATCTGCAAACGCTTGGTCCAATGCTTGACTGCGTTTATGTAGTTGACATGATGGCCATTGGCCTGACAAGCAGCAGGAATTCCCCAGGGCCCACATAGGGGCGGTCCCAATTGGTTGGAAATGGGTTTGGGATGGCCAACCCACCCATGCCCAGTCACTGGGGCGTTCGTTCAGCCAAATGAGTGGTGTTGAGCACAACTCCCAATTCTTGAACTAGGGGAATCGAAAAATTGGTGATAATCAGTGATTATTTTAAAGGTAATTTAGCAATGGCGATATCACTTGAAGGCTCAATGTTATCCACAAATATTGCAAATAATTCTCTTATGTTCTATTTCTGAATATTGGGTTTCTGATTGTCAGGCTTTATTACCATTAGTTTCAGACCTTCCATCTTCGATTTGGTAATCCTGGTGCAGATTTCCTCAATCCAGCTGATAAGTTCAGCTGAGGTGAGCGCATGTACTGGGGGAGGAATCTTATGATGGAGTGCTGTTACCCAGCGCTCATCTACCACGTGAGCAAGATCGCCCTGGGTGACGAGGGTTACTGCCACCCTCTTTGGACCCTTCTTGTTTGGAAATGGGAAAATCGCCTGATCTACGCAAAGGGGACGTTCTCCTGGATTTACAAAAAGAGCCTCCTTCACCTCTGCCTAAGTGTGCGAAGGGTCCAGGTAAGGAACTATCATCTCTTGCGCTAGGAGACTTAAACAAGAAAGGATGTATTGAACCTTTTGTTTGTCCATTGCCTCATACATGGAAGCTTCATAAATGTACAAAAAAGTAGCAATGCATTCTTTGCCAGGAATGTACTTGTCTGTAAGACGTGGTTTTAGTGGTCGCTGCTCAAGTTCATTGAGACGGGATATAGAGCTTGCTAGTTGCTTTTCAAGAGCAACTAATCTGGTTATACAGAGGTCCTCTGTAGTGAGAACTAGTATGTAGGAAACCAGCTGATTCTTGCCCACTGGTTTTTTACATCTTCTGGTTTCCACAAAAGTTTTGTAAATAAATTTAAATATTTAAATTTAAATTTATAGCGGGGAAGGCTGACCATGGGATGCACACTTCCGAATATGACTCAGACGAGGCAAAACTTAGTACCAGGGGAGGCACCCCAGAGAAGCGATGCTATCTCTTATTGCCAGCGGGAACGCCACTTATGGGAAGGGGGAGGGAACGTGTGTAGGGGACGTAGCCACTATTGAGCACGTGTGGAGGAAGGGGTCTGATTTGATGAACCAGACTGGGAACCAGGAGGAGACCAGCTGCCGGCGACGTGGTGGGAGATATCCAAACATCCACACTTGAAAGTGATCCACCAAATGAGACCGGAATCTGTGGACAGCTTCAGGGAGGGTGGGGATGGATCCAGCGATGGCATCCAAGACAATCGTGTGGATAGTCCACATGGCGATTGCAACCACCAGAGCACGGAGGGAGGGTGGGAGGGGGAGGCCATTGATGAAGCAAACATATCTCTTGACAAACTGAAGGGATGTGTTTGATCCTGGCCTAGCAGACGTTGGACTTCGCGCCATATTACTTTAGAGGTGGGGCACTTCTCAAGGCGGTGAAACAGCGTTCCATACTGGCCACACACGACACAGGATGAGTGTAAAGCATTAGAGCGCTCAGCTGTACGATGCACCCACCTCAGGCAGCGCCACACATGGGAGCGGACTTGAGGCTGCAACAGAGGATGGTGTGCGTATTTCCAGATAGTCTTTTGGGTCTCAGTGGAATAAGAGATGTCCATCATGTCCAGGTAGTCCACCCTGGATAGGACTTGGGGTCGAATGGGGATCCCGCCATCATGGATGGGCTAGCCCCTGTACCTCTTGTGTGAACTGAGGAGAGGGGCGGCCTCTTCGGGTTGTATGTCCACTAATACAAATTCTCCACTCTGTGCTTCGCATGGAGAGTAGGATTCGCTTGTAGTGGGTTTTGGTCCCGTGAGGACCTGTGGCCGAAGTGTGTGATGTGAGGTATTTTATCAAGGAGTGGGGGTTTGATGGATTGTTGAGGCCCAAAGCTCGGGAGAAGTTGGAGCAGGCCGCGCAGGACCAGTGTTGGGATGGGAGTGTAGGAGCAGTGACGGCCGCAATACAGGTGCCCAGGATCTTGGCGGCATGGGCTTTGAAGTCAAGTAGGCCCATGCCACCATGATGATGAGGGCCAAACATGACCTCTAGCCGTTCTGGTGGAGGGCGGCCTGACCAAAGCCAACCTTGTAGCAAAGCATACAGGGATTTGAAGAAGCTTGGGGAGAAGGGGATGGCGTGGGCTCCGAACCAGACTTTGGATAGGAGCATAGAGTTGGCAAGAACAACCCTGCCAGTGAGGGTAGTAGGGTGGGCTCTGAGAGAGGCGATTCGCTTCATCACGTTGTCCAGTATATGGCACTCCATTACTGCTGACGCATATCCACCTGCCTCCATCCACACGCCCAGATGGCGTACCAGTCCTATGGTAGGACATGGCACAAAGGGGAGCACCAGTGGAGCGGTGTGTTTTGAGTTAGTAAGGCGTGGACGTGGGCGAGCAGATGGGCTGGGTAGGGAACTACTTGCTGGGGCCCAGCAGTTCTGAAACCGACCAAGGAGGATGATTTCAGTTTTGGAGGCGTTCAGTGCCGCGTTGCTTACCCGGGAATATTCCTGGATGAGGGCTCCAAGCGCGCGTGCATCTTTGTTATTAGACACCCCCACCATGCAATCATCTGAAAATGCCATCATCTTGACTGGGGTTTGGCCTGGCACATGGACCCCAGTGAGTTGAGCATTTACATTTCGCAGTAGTGGGTCAAGGCTGAAGTTGTATAAGAGTGGGCTGAGGGGGTCCCCTTGTCGCAGGCCCCTTTGAGGATGGACTACTTCCATTAGGAAATCTGGGCCGCGCACAGCCATTGTTGCAGATTCCGTGAGCAGCATCACCCAGTTAATGAGGTGGGGAGGTAGGCGGAATTGTTGGAGGCAGGCCCTAAGGTATTCCCAGTATACTCTATCATAGGCCTTTTGTTGGTCCAAGAATACAAGTGCCCCAGAGGCTGTGGACTGACACACATTAGACACAGAGTGCACGTTATCCCAAATCGACCTTCTGGGGATGAAACCAAATTGTTCTGGGGAGATGGTGGCAGATGCTACAGTCCCTAAACGGTTAGCCATGATTTTGGTTAAAATTTTGTAGTCTGTGTTTGTTAGAGAAATGGGGCGCCAGTTGGCTAAGTCTAGCCTATCCCCTTTCTTGAAGAGTGTGACCGTAAAGGCCTCATGTCCTCCTGGTAGGAGGCGCGTTTCCAACAAGCTTTGTTGAGTGAGGCTAGCAGCAATGGGGATATATATTTAAAATAGATTTGTAGAACTCATATGGAATGCCATCTGGGCCTGGGCATTTTTGGTTTGGTGCACCGCGAATGGTAGTCTATAATTCGTTCAGAGTAATTAAATTTTTATCCGGGTATCAGAAAATGGTGCAGATATGAACTCAGTCAAGAAATTCCGCCATTTTGGCCAGCTGAATTGGTTTAGCTCAGTATAACTTGGAGTAATATCTTTGCGTTTCGATTGCCTTTTCAGCTGGTGTATCCACAATAGAGTTATCCAATCTTCGCACCTGTGTGTATGCCACGCTCTGGCATGGTGCAAATTTTTTTGAAGAAGTATGCAGTGCACTTGTCGCCTTTAGTGATGCGTGTGGCCCTGTATTGGACACAAACCCAATGTTTGTGTTGCCTTTCAAATGCGTTGAGGTGGGCAGCTGCCTCCGCCCACTTCTGGCCCCATGCAGGGCTATATCCTGAGGCTGGAATGTTGGACTCCAAGTGGGCCAATTCCGCCAGTGCGCGCGATATAACCGCCGATGTGGCTCGTGAGCATCTGGAGGAGAGATGGCGATAGTGGCGGATGGTGTCCTCTTTGAAAGTTGCCCATGTGGAAATGGAGTCCGCGTAAAATGGTGCAACAAATGATTTCACCAAAGTTGCCTCTTCCACCCACGTGGAAAATCCTGGCGACGCAAGCTCAGGGGGCAGATTTCGCACCAATGTGGGGCCTTTGCAACTGTGACGGGTAAGTGGTATGTTATTGAGACCAGTCAGTGGTCAGAGAATTCCATTTTCGTTGTTTTGAAGTGGGAGATGTGGGGTTGGAATTTCGCCAGCATTAGAATAAGTTCGATGTGGGTCATGGAACTTAATTGGCCATCGTGGACATGGGGACGCATCATGTTTTTGAGCAGTGGGGCATGTCGCGGCAGCACATCCATTAACCAAGGGTGGCTTTTAGAACGCATAGTTCTACATGACCCTGTGGGGCGTGGGGTGAGGGTGGCCACCGGTCCGTTGGTGAGGTTAGCCAACAGTTCATGTCACCAATTAGAAAAGAATCGGGGGGTAGCAGGAGGGATTTGACTGATGAGAAAAATTCCCAGCACTCATGTGCACCGTTTGGGGTGTAAATGTTGATGATTGTGTGTGCAACATCGGCCCATGAGAAGGTGACAACAAGCACTCAGCCATTTAGGAGTGTTTCTGAGGATGTAAATTTGAAAAATTGTTTTTCCAAATTAGCACCCCACAGTGCTTCGACCAAAAGGATAGGGATGGTAGGAGCATTGTTTTCCAAGCTTCCTCAGAACCTCGTGGACAGTGGGACTCCTGGATGGCCAGGATATCCACGGGTAAATTGTTTTGTAAAAAACTCAGTTTCCTAGCCTGGGATGGGGAGGCCTTGAGTCCAGCAATATTCAGCGTCCCTAGAGTGAAGGTTTCCCTCATTGCAACTTAGGTGCGAGGGGTGGGCCCCCAGGCCCACCAGCCTCTTCCAGGTCCCCACGGGCTTTCACAGCAGCGCAGGTATTAGCAGCAACGCTATTGGGGTTTTTGTTAATTTTTGCAGAAAGAGTCACGTTGGCTTTGGCCTTCGCTTTTTGTTTTCTTGACGTTGGACGAATTTTTTGCGGTGCGGATAAGTTCAGTGCACCATCAAGTGGGGCAAAAATTTTTTTTTGGTTGGGATAGGTCCCAAGTCAGTTTCAACTGGGGCTTGGGTGCAGCGATTGGGTGAGATCAAATCTCCCATCGGATCCTTGGATTGAGTGTCCCATTCAGCATGGGCCTCCCAATCTGATTGGGTGATGGATTCTGAGTTGCTTCCGCCGCGAAGGTCTCCATGTCCTCCTGGCGTTGTGAGTGTGGGATGGTGGTAGTGGCCTTAGCCGCTTCCTTGGCCGCGGTCCTATGGGCCTCCTTGGCCTTCTTCCGCTCCTGCGGGGGGATGGGCTTTACCAATAGGTAGCAGCCTTGTGCTCCCCATGGGAAAGCCTCCTTGGTGCTTGCGGTTGGTTTGTAGTGCGCCTCTCCGCTGGCCATGGCCGCCAAGGGGTGCTCTTGGAATGTGACACCCTCTTTGATGGGGCATGCATGCGCCTTATGGTTGAACGTGTCACAGTGGGTGCAAATGGGGGGCGCGCTGTCCACGGTTACCCAGAATGGGTGGGTGGTGTGCCCTGCGATATCAATAAAGGTGGAGTGCAGGATCTGGTTTAGGTCCTTCGCGATCTCCTCAGTTGGGGTCAGAACTGCGATGGCTTTGCCGGTGCACAGGTGTGGCATCAGCGTGAAATGTTGGATTTCAAAAGATTGTATTTCGCCATATATGGCGAGACCATCTTTCAGGTGTTGCTCCAAAATATCACGTTTTACCGTAGTAGGCAAAAAGTCAAACGTGAGGAAAATTTGGTTTGATTTTGTCCATCTGGTGCATTTAGTTTCGATGACCCATTGCCCTTTGGGGAGGTTGACCACTATGCGCACCGCTGCAGCCTCATCTGCTGCTATTTTGCTTTCAAAACCTAGGTCCAGCCAACCGCGTGACATGGAGTGAGGTGCAACATACACCGCGGTTGGGAAAATTTTGTGTACATCTTCACAAAAACTTTCCCATAGGGCCATTTTTTGGATGTCCAGATACACACAGACTCCGAATTCCACTGACGAAAGTGGCTAGGAATGTGGCGTGTTGATGTACTGGTTGCATCGTGCTTGCCACGTGAGTATCTCCGGGGTAATTGTGACTGCCAGTTTTTTAGATTTTTTTCTATTCCGCCAGATTCTCCGGGGCGTTTTTGAATGCTAGAGGCCGCGGGCCTTCCGCCTGCTCCTCTTGCCTTGCTTGCCCAACTGCTCCCAGACATGGGCGCAGACTAATCCCTCTATGAGATTATCAAACTAGATTTATTCTTGAATTGAATGGGCTGCAAAAGTGTTTGCAACAAGAAAGAAAAGTCTTTAATAAATTTAAATATTAAGCACTAATAAAATTGGGTTTTATAAAATATTATCAGCGCAATAAAAGTGAAAAACGACTATCTTTGATAACTGATGATCAGTATTTAAACTGCATCAAAGGTCAAGGGGAATTTGAGGATAGGTTTGGAATGGCTGAAATGCATCTCAAATTAGGAAATATGGTATACTATCCTATCAGATCTTGAGAAATTTGAGCTAATTTTTTGGCGAAACAACAGTTGTGATGGGGTTTTGGAGCAGAATGTACCCATGTAGTAATATTTTGATGTATCTCAACCAATCACCATTTGATAAAATACTTTCACCTTGGGGGACTTTGCCACGCCTATAAAAGTGGGTTGTCCCTGCATATGTTCTTGGAAGGACCTGGTTGTGGCTAGGGGGAGTACCATCTGATGGTCACCCCATGGTCCATCAAGTGGTTGGAGTAATCTGACTGCTTAATTATATGTTTTTTGTCTGTACAGGATTCAAAATGATGTTACTCCGATTAACAAAGTACCACTTAGAATTGGCTAGGTCTTTTGGCTGATAGCAAAATTATCATTATTTAAATCATTTAGAACATCATCACAAACTGCAAATGGCTGACATTTCCCCCTTTCAGCATATTTTGGCAAAAAATTCTTCTTTTGCAGCTGGGAGAGAAAATGTCTGACAGTGGTAAGGACCAGAGGGGAAGAATTTTACAGAGGGTAGACTGTTACCCATCTTTTATCCACCACTTGAGCCATATTGCCCTTCCTGGTGAGGGGAACAAACACACTCTTTAATCCCTTTTTGTTTCTATAGGGGAACACCTCTCTGTTAAGGTGTAAGGGTTGCTCCTGGGACTTAAAGAAAAACTTAGATTCTAAGGTGCTACTATGGTAAAATGCCAGCAAAGACGGTCAGAGGTGCCATTAATACCAGTATTTTGCATGCTTATATACTCCACATAAGGGAAGAAAGTTGCAGTTGAATACGTTTGAAAAAAATTAAGCTGCTCTATCTTTTACTTGGAATAAAATTAAACTTTGATAAAAAGGTCACCATATATAAAAATCGATCTTAGGTGAAGCACTTTTAAATAACAATAAGAAACTTATAATTAGAGAATGTCTGACTAATGTTTACTTTCTTATCAATTGGGTGTGAGTTTAAACACAACACGTCAAAAAATCCTCAAAATGATATAATTGTCTGTCAGCCCCCCTAATATTTTAGCATAAACTATTAATATGGCCTTATATATAGTACTATCAGCGTATAATTAGCTCCTAGAGGTTTTCATTAGCTAACATTAATTTACTTAAGGGAAAGATACTATGTTTAAGCTTTATATCACTAGTAGACCAGTTTCCAACTTGCATATCAGCTAGATTTATTTTAAACCTCATAAAGGAGCGTTAAAAACCCATATTTTGCTCAATTATAAGAAACTTTACTATATATTTTAAGGCCCCAATCGCCATCTATCAAGCTGGATAGGGCCTTGCACCCCTTCAAGGCAAAAAAGGGTAGCAACCCAAAGGCATTACCTCTTACTTTGTTAACTGATATGGGGGCATACCCTGGATGAGAGAGAGTAGTGAAAGCTCCCTGTCTGGTTTCCCCATCCCAAAGTCCCTCCCCAGGCTAAAGCAATGATTGTTCGTAAAACTTCTGAGCAACTAGTGCAGAGAATTCAGAAATTCTGCCAAAAAATTTTGAAGTATCATTAGCACATATGCCACGAGGGCAAATCCTATATGTAAGAATAAGATGCCAAGAGGTGCACAAATATTTGAAACAATTGACTTTTAATAATCTCAGAGAAAAATTGTTTACTAAAGAACCTTTTGATAATAAAGTTTTAAGGGAAAGTGCACCAGATATGAGTTTTAATTTAATAAGTTCTGAGGCAAACAAAAGTAATTCAATTAATATGAAACTCAAAATTGTTTGATTGTTTTATTAATATAAATACTCAGAGCGCAGGTGGTATCCTAAGATCTGTAACCCTATGACCCCATGCTTCCCCACTACTAGTATAAGAACCAACAACCTTCATCTAGAATTTTGCTTGATTATTTCTATTCTTTTTTTTATTTAATAGAAACAATATCTCTGTAAAAAAGAACTACCTTTTATTTATTTTAATAAATTAAATGGTATCTGGGAACTAATGCTCATTTTCAGTCCCTTTCAGATTTTACTTAGTATGCGCTTTTCCTTAACCCTTCAGACCTATGGTGCCTTGTGGATTATGGATGCCACTATGGGTTCTTGCATACCCACACTGAAATCCAGGTAATTACTTATCACTAAGGGTTCCTGACATTATAACTTAACCTTTAAGTACAGAAGTGAGGCTGTTGATTCAAGTTCTTCTGGCTTTAAATGATTCTGCCACCAACCAACGCTTATTTTCCTCTTAAGAGCACTCCTCACCTGTTGGCCTAGGAACACTCATATTAAAGTCGTAAAGCAAGTCATAGTAGCTTGTGCGTCACAATCCACAATCCCTAATCTACATTATTAGGCTTAATTTTTTTAAGGGTTGATGTTTCATCTAGTCTACCTGCATTAGGAAATAGTCTGGTGTTAAAATTGAATAGTTGTAAAGAAACAATGGTAACAGTAGTAAATTCCTCTGAGGAGGTGATGACTCCACAATATAGACTATTGCACCACTTGCCTTTACTAAGGGAAATTTTTAAATACAGTACAAGTTATAGGATTAAGCAATCATAAGGAATAACTAAGATATCTCTCAGAGGCCTATTCTACCCTTTTCAAGCTGTTGAAGAAGCCATAATGGTTCATTTGGACCAGTCTCACTATGAGGAATCATCCTAATGCCATAATATCTTGAATGGCACTCTAGTAATAGTTGTAATTTCTTTTAAACCCGCGGTTCCAGATATTGAAGATTATCACATCTCTCTGGTTTTCCAAGTGGAAAAACAGCACCATGTAAACCCAGTTTAAGGGGATCTTTCAGCCGTGCGTCCTTTATCAGAACACAAAGATCCTGGTCTCTCCTTTATTTAATACTTGTTCAGCGGCTATGCCCACCCTTTTCATTTCATTTATTGCGGGGAAGGCCGACCATGGGACGGACACTTCCGAATATGACTCAGACGAGACAAAACTTAGTACCAGGGGAGGCACCCCAGAGAAGCGATGCTATCTCTTGTTGCCAGCGGGAACGCCACTTATGGGAAGGGGAGGGAACGTGTGTAGGGGACGTAGCCACTATTGAGCACGTGTGGAGGAAGGGGTCTGATTTGATGAACCAGACTGGGAACCAGGAGGAGACCAGCTGTCAGCGACGCGGTGGGAGATATCCAAACATCCACGAGTGAAAGTGATCCACCAAATGAGACCGGAATCTGTGGACAGCTTCAGGGAGGGTGGGGATGGATCCAGCGATGGCATCCAAGACAATCGTGTGGATAGTCCACATGGCGATTGCAACCACCAGAGCATGGAGGGAGGGTGGGAGGGTGGAGGCCATTGATGAAGCAAACATATCTCTTGACAGACTGAAGGGATGTGTTTGATCCTGGCCAAGCAGACGTTGGACTTCGCGCCATATTAATTTAGAGGTGGGGCACTTCTCCAGGCGGTGAAGCAGCGTTCCATACTGGCCACACACGACACAGGATGAGTGTAAAGCATTAGAGCGCTCAGCTGTACGATACACCCACCTCAGGCAGCGCCACACATGGGAGCGGACTTGAGGCTGCAACAGAGGATGGTGTGCGTAATTCCAGATAGTCTTTTGGGTCTCAGTGGAATAAGGGATGTCCATCATGTCCAGGTAGTCCACCCTGAATAGGACATGGGGTCAAATGGGGATCACGCCATCATGGATGGGTAGCCCCTGTACCTCTTGTGTGAACTGAGGAGAGGGTCGGCCTCTTCAGGTTGTATGTCCACTAATAAAAATTCTCCACTCTGCGCTTCGCATGGAGAGTAGGATTCGTTTGTAGTGGGTTTTGGTCCCGTGAGGACCTGTGGCTGATGTGTGTGATGCGGGTATTTCATCAGGGGAGTGGGGGTTTGATGGATTGTTGAGGCCCAAGGCTCAGGAGAAGTTGGAGCGGGCCGCGCGGGACCAGTGTTGGGATGGGAGTGTAGGAGAAGTGACGGCCGCAATCCAGGTGCCCAGGATCTTGGCGGCATGGACTTTGAAGTCAAGTAGGCCCATGCCACCATGATGATGAGGGCCAAACATGACCTCTAGCCGTTCTGGTGGAGGGCGGCCTGACCAAAGCCAACCTTGTAGCAAAGCATACAGGGATTTGAAGAAGCTTGGGGAGAAGGGGATGGCGTGGGCTCCGAACCAGACTTTGGATAGGAGCATAGAGTTGGCAAAAACAACCCTGCCAGTGAGGGTAGTAGGGTGGGCTCTGAGAGAGGCAATTCGCTTCGTCAAGTTGTTCAGTATATAGCACCCCATTACTGCTGACGCGTATCCACCTGCCTCCAACCACACTCCCAGATGGCGTACTGGTCCTATGGTAGGTCGTGGCACAAAGGGGAGCACCAGTGGAGCGGTGTGTTTTGAGTTAGTAAGGCGTGGACGTGGGCGAGCAGATGGGCCGGGTTGGGAACTACTTGCTGGTGCCCAGCAGTTCTGAAACCGACTAAGGAGGATGATTTCGGTTTTGGAGGCGTTCAGTGCCGCGTTGCTTACCCGGGAATATTCCTGGATGAGGGCTTCAAGCGCGCGTGCATCTTTGTTATTAGACACCCCCACCACGCAATCATCTGAAAATGACATCATCTTGACTGGGGTTTGGCCTGGCACATGGACCCCAGTGAGTTGGGCATTCACATTTCGCAGTAGTGGGTCAAGGATCAAGTTGTATAAGAGTGGGCTCAGGGGGTCCCCTTGTCGCAGGCCCCTTTGAGGATGGACTACTTCCATTAGGAAACCTGGGCCGCGCACTGCCATTTTTGCAGATTTTGTGAGTAGCATCACCCAGTTAATGAAGCGGAGGTAGGCGGAATTGTTGGAGGCAGGCCCTAAGGTATTCCCAGTATACTCTATCATAGGCCTTTTGTTGGTCCAAGAAAACAAGTGCCCCAGAGGCTGTGGACTGACACACATTAGCCACAGAGTGCACGTTATCCCAAATTGACCTTCTGGGGATGAAACCAAATTGTTCTGGGGAGATGGTGGCAGATGCTACAGTCCCTAAACGGTTAGCCATGATTTTGGTTAAAATTTTGGTTTCTGTGTTTGTTAGAGAAATGGGGCGCCAGTTGGCTAAGTCTAGCCTATCCCCTTTCTTGAAGAGTGTGACCGTAAAGGCCTCATGTCCTCCTGGTAGGAGGCGCGTTTCCAACAAGCTTTGTTGAGTGAGGCTAGCAGCAATGGGGATATATATTTAAAATATTTTTTGTAGAACTCATATGGAATGCCATCTGGGCCTGGGCATTTTTGGTTTGGTGCACCACGAATGGTATTCCATAATTCATTCAAAGTAATTAAATTCATTATTTCTGGGTATCAGAAAATGGTGCGGATATGAGCTCAGTCAAGAAATTCCGCCATTTCGGCTGGCTGAATTGGTTCAGCTCAGTATAACTCAGAGTAATATCTTTGCGTTTCGATTGCCACTTCAGCTGGTGTGTCCACAATAGAATTATCCGATCTTCGCACCTGTGTGCAGGCATGCTCTGGCATGGTGCAAAAATTTTTTGAAGAAGTATGCGGTGCGCTTGTCGCCTTTAGTGATGCATGTGGCCCTTTATTAGACACAAACCCAATGTTTGTGTTGCCTTTTAAGTGCGTTGAGGTGGGCAGCTGCCTCCGCCCATTTCTGGCCCCATGCAGGGCTATATCCTGAGGCTGGAATGTTGGACTCCAAGTGGGCCAATTCCACCAGCACGCGCGATATAACCGCCAATGTGGCTCGTGAGCATCTGGAGGAGAGATGGTGGTAGTGGCGGATGGTGTCTTCTTTGAAAGTTGCCCATGTGGAAATGGGGTCCGCACAAAATGGTGCAACAAATGATTTCACCAAAGTTGCCTCTTCCACCCACGTGGAAAATCCTGGTGACGCGAGCTCTGGGGGGCTTATTTTGCATCAATGTGGGGCCTTTGCAACTGTGACGGGTAAGTGGTATGTTATTGAGACCAGTCAGTGGTCAGAGAATTCCATTTTCGTTGTTTTGAAGTGGGAGATGTGGGGTTGGAATTTCGCCGGTGCTAGAATAAGGTCAAGAAGGTCATGGACCTTAATTGGCCATTGTGGACGTGGGGATGCATCATGTTTTTGAGAAGTGGGGCATGTCATGGCAGCGCGTCCATTAACCCAAGGGTGGCTTTTAGAATGCGTAGTTCTATGTGACCCTGTGGGGCGTGGGGTGAGGGCGGCCACCGGTCCATTGGTGAGGTTAGCCAACAGTTCATGTCACCAATTAGGAAAGAATCAGGGGGTATCAGGAGGGATTTGACCGACAGGAAAAATTCCTGACACTCATGTGCACCGTTTGGGGCGTAAATGTTGACAATTGTGTGTGCAACATCAGCCCATGAGAAGGTGACAACAAGCACTCGGCCATTTAGGAATGTTTCTGAAGATGTGAATTTGAAAAATTGTTTTTCCGAATTAGCACCCCACAGTGCTTCAACCAAAAGGATAGGGATGGTAGGAGTATTGTTTTCCAAGCTTCCTCGGAACCTCATGGACAGTGGGACTACTGGATGGCCAGGATATCCACGGGTAAATTGTTTTGTAAAAACTCAGTTTCCTAGCCCAGGATGGGGAGGCCTTGAGTCGGTGATATTTAGCGTCCCTAGAGTGAAGGTTTCCCCCTTCACACCTTAGGTGTGAGGGGTGGGCCCCCGGGCCCACCAGCCTCTTCCAGGTCCCCAAGGGCTTTCACAGCAGTGTGGGTATTAGCAGCAACGCTATCGGGGTTTTTGTTAATTTTTGTGGAAAGAGTCACATTGGCTTTGGCCTTCGCTTTTTGTTTTCCCGACGTCGGACGAATTTTTTGCGGTGCATATAAGTTTGGTGCTTCATCAAGTGGGGCAAAATTTTTTTTTGGTTGGGATAGGTCCCAAGTCAGTTTTGACCGGGGCTTGGGTGCAGCGATTGGGTGAGATCAAATCTCCCATCGGATCCTTGGATTGAGTGGCCCATTCAGCATGGGCCTCCCAATCTGATTGGGTGATGGATTCCGAGTTGCTTCCACCACAAAGGTCTCCATGTCCTCCTGGCGTTGTGAGTGTGGGATGGTGGTGGTGGCCTTGGCCGCTTCCTTGGCCGCGGTCCTATGGGCCTGCTTGGCCTTCTTCTGCTCCTGTGGGGAGATGGGCTTTACCAATAGGTAGCAGCCTTGTGCTCCCCACGGGAAAGCCTCCTTGGTGCTTGCGGTTGGTTCATAGTGCGCCTCTCTGCTGGCCATGGCCGCCGAGGGGTGCTCTTGGAATGTGACACTCTCTTTGATGGGGCATGTGTGCACCTTATGGCTGAACGTGTCACAGTGGGTGCAAATGGGGGGCGCGCTGTCCATGGTTACCCAGAATGGGTGGGTGGTGTGCCCTGCGATGTCAATAAAGGTGGAGTGCGGGATCTGGGTTAGGTCCTTCACGATCTCCTTGGTTGGGGTCAGAACTGTGATAGCTTTGCCAGTGCACAGGTGTGGCATCAGCGTGAAATGTTGCATTTCGAAAGATTGTATCTCGCCATATATGGCGAGAACATCTCACAGGTGTTGCTCCAAAATGTCACGTTTTACCGTAGTAGGCAAAAAGTCAAACGTGAGGAAAATTTGGTTTGATTTTGTCCATCTGGTGTGTTTAGTTTCGATGACCCATTGCCCTTTGGGGAGGTCGACCACTATGTGCACCGCTGCAGCCTTGTCTGCTGCTATTTTGCTTTTAAAACCTAGGTCTAGCCAACCACACGACATGGAGTGAGGTGCAACGTACACCGCGGTTGGGAAAATTTGGTGTACATCTTCACAAAATTTTTCCCATAGGGCCATTTTTTGGATGTCCAGATACACACAGACTCGGAATTTCACCGACAAAAGTGGCTGGGAATGTGGCGTGTTGATGTACTAGTTGCATCGTGCTTGCCACGCGAGTATCTCTGGGGAAATTGTGACCGCCAGTTTTTTTAGATTTTTTTCTATTCTGCCAGATTCTCCGGGGCATTTCTGAATGTTAGAGGCCGCGGGCCTTCCGCCTGCTCCTCTTGCCTTGCTTGCCCAACTGCTCCTAGACATGGGCGCAGACTAATCCCCTCTATGAGATTATCAAACTAGATTTAGTCTTGAATTGAATGGGTTGCAAAAGTGTTTGCAACAAGAAAGAAAAGTTGTTTATGCCCACCCATTTCATAAACAGCAAAAATGTTTGGAAGATCTCTAAAAACAAGAAATCTGGTCCAACACTTTGTTCTCACAATGAGTTGAATATATTTGACTGTGCTTATTTATTTTTTTTATTCACATTTAAGTAGGACAGTACAAGGTAATAGTAACAGCTCTTATGGAAACTGGTGCCAAAGGGAATTGCAATGATTTTAAGGTTGTGCAAGAGTAAGAACTTGATGTTACCCTAGGTTTGCCTGTCATGAGACATCTCAGGTTCCCATGCTTATATTTCCCCTTTGTAAATCTTTGCAGTTCATTACCCATGAGTATAAGTTTTTAGAAAAATCTGCAGCAATTTCATAGTTATTATACCTGGAAATTTTGGGTTAGGATGGTGGCGCCGCCATTTATTTAGTATAAACTTAGAGTGTAACTCGTTGGCCTTCACCTACAATTATCATACAGGTAAATCCCTCTCTTACCCACGCTTCCACAGGCAATGTGGTAGCAGCAACATTGGAATACTCTTCTATGGATATTGTTAGCGAGTTGCCCACTTTTCTTATTGTCCTTGTGCCATTTTAATATGTCTTTTTTTGATGGTGCTAATAAGCTACCAAGCCACTTAGATCTGGCTTGAGTTTTCAGCTAATGATTGATCTAATTAGAATCATTTTTTTTACTTTATTACTACACGACAGAGGAGTACCAGGCGTCAAAAACCTGGACTAAAGATATAATATTGAAGAGGTGGATGATCAAGAAAACCTCTCATGTATCTTCTCCCAATAGGTTTTGCACAGAAGACTGATGGGACTCTGAGATTGTGCAGGAATTATAGACACTTGAATAATTTGATGGACCCTGATCCATATCCATTAGCCGTGGAGGCAGAAATTTTCCAGGTAAATTCTAAATACAATTTTTAAATTGGTTTGTTAGAAGCTTTCCATCAAGTGCATGTCAAGTTTGGCCAAAAGAGTTAGTAGCAATCCTCACATGGTATGGAATATAATTGTCAAGTTTATTTCATTTAATCTGAAGAATGCAGCTGTTTTCCAGCGCTAAATTGATGATTCCTTGGGGGATCTCAGGTTCTCTTGTACAAATGCTTATGTGGATGACATCTTAATTTATTGCACAATGCGGAGAAAAACATTAATATTTAGTCATGGTGACTGCAGCACTCCACAAAGCTGTTCTAGTTGCTAATCCATCCAAATGTGAGTTTACCAAAGATAAAGTTCTTCTCTTAGGTAACATGATACTAAAAGAGGGAAATGCCTTTGCCGCCTTTCAAAGTGGAGGCTATCTGCCCCGCAGCACTCCAGTAATGCTGAAGAAACTGTTCAGCTTCATGGGATCTTTCATTTTCCTTAAGAAATTTTCACCAAAATTTCAGAGCTTGCCTCGCTCCTTTACCCCCTTACAGGTAAGAAAGCCCCATTTTTTGGACTCACATATGTTAACAGGCTTAAAAAATAAAAGTTTATACCACCACCCCAGTGCTTTTTTCATGTGGATGAGTATAAGCCTTTTATTGCGGCTTGTGATGCCTCTGAAACCATGGTGGAGGATGTCATTTTGCAAGAACATGAGGAGCGGGAACATTTGGTAGCTTACATATTAAGAATTTAGCATCATGGAGCGCGCATGAGTCATCTAGGATAAAGAGTTAGAACAGTTTCATGGCATTGATGCACTGTCATGCCTTTCACAGGGTGCTAAACATGCCTTTATTGTGCGCGCAGATTATAAATCTCTTATTTATTATTTTAAGCCCAAAATGTTGGCCCACAAGAAGATTAGAACTCACTGCAATCTCCTAATCTTCAACCTCAAATATGATTTTGGAAAGGTGCTGCCCATATTTACTAGATATTTAGATCTGTAATCCCTTAAATGGGTACCACTTTGGATATGTACTCTGACTTAATCACAGTGATTCCCCTTTAATAAGTCAACACTCCTCCACTCCAACCATTTCCACGGGTTTCCTCCACTCCAGAACCCAAGTTTAAACTCAATCCAAATCCTGCGGTTCCAAAGCCCCAGTATCCATGTTTATCTTCTAAGCTTGCAATTAAAGTTACTTTTCTAACACAGCCCTGGCATCATATGTAAAGGAAGGTTCTCTCATTGATGCTTTTTTTCATCCCAGTCGTCTGATCCTAATGCTTTTGAACTCATTACAAAAATTGATGCTGGATAATCCCCTTTTGAGTAGTTTTCTCCAAAGCATAGTGTATTATTTTTTTGACAAGGTATAAGTTCCTTCTGCCCTGCATTCTCACATTATAAGAAAACATAGTAATCCTCTTACTATGGGGTACCCTGATGCTTGAAATGCATTACACTAAATAATTGAAAATATGACTTGAAAGGACTGTCAAAAGAGGTTCCCGCCAAAAATTAAACTATGCTTGATCTGTACTCATTCTAAATCTGATAGGGAAGAACGTAATGGCCTCCTCCAATCATTCCAACAAATGGAAGGACCATTGATGTCACTTTATAAAGAATTTAATTGTAAGTATACCAAAGTCATGTGAGCATGACGAGATTATGGTGATTGTAGACAGCTTCACAAACTATGCCATCATTATCCCTTGTTTCTCAACAACTACAGCTGAGGACATGGTACCGTTGCTTGTGGTGCACCTCTTTGCTCTGTTTGGGGTTCCCAGGAAATGATTAGAGACAGGTGCCTCACTTTACCTTGTGATTTTGGTAGGCCTTGTGTGACATGCTAAAGATTAAGTTATGCAAATCATTAGCTTATAAACACCAAACAGAAGATCAAACAGAGCTTACTAATTAGTCCTTGGAATAGTATCTCTGATGCTATGCTACTGCCTCCCAGGATCCATGGGCAGCCAACCTTCCTCTGGCCTGGATTAATATACAGTAATCCCTCCATTCCTCAATATTGATATCACCAATGTATATTATCCTGGGGTATACCCTGCTGTCAGGATTCGCCTGATTTTTCATCTTTAATTCTTTTACTCCAAATATTCCCCCGCTGGTTGCTGAGGAGGAAATTAGTGATTCTGATCTCATCAAGGCATCTAAGAATGATCAGGCTTATCCCACTCATAAAATCATAGAAGATTTAAACTCTCAAAAATTAAAAAAGATTAGATCAGAAACGGACTACCACAAAACCTATGGATATTAAGTCTTTGCTTTATAAAAACTAGTCTTTATGAAGGACTTTACATAATATTTTTTCTTAAATTCCTTTGTTTCTGGAGATTCTACCAAAGTAAATTTTAGAAATACCTGGCAATTTTAAAGTGTAACTTATGACTTTAAAAGTGGTTCTCTTTACAGTGGCCCTCTGAGTTACGCACTTGTGTAAACGTCTATCACTAAGTTATATTCTCCTTTTTCGCCAATAGAGTCTTAAGACCATGAAACAGGAAGTATTTTGAACTGGTTTCACCTCATTAGGAGAGAAATCCCAAGAATCCCGTCTACGTTGGAGTTTTGAGCCAATTTAGAGCTTAAAAGTCCCAACTTAAGTTTTATTAGAAATTCCAAATGCAGCCTGAAGCTTTTGCAAGAGGCCATCCAGCAACTAGTCTATGTGATAGCTTTTTTCCTGGAACCATTCTACTTGGTCCAGGGCCAGTGCTATGCCTTTATGATGAGGGACTATATCAAAACTCTCAATTGCCCAGGATTAGTACCAGACTATATTTGCACCACTTTGTGCATCACACTTTATACCACTTATTACAAGTATTGGGAATACATTATCAGGGGGTATAAAATCTATTAATAGGTCTTCAATACCTGAGTAATTATGCCTCTGGGTTTTACCATATAGCCTCTGAGCCTAGCTGAGATAATTGCTATGCATGTATTAGTGACCATAATCTTCTAAATGAAGTACAATAAATCACGCTGCTTGACCAAAAAAATCTAGCTTCATTAACACTCAGTTGGTGGAAGGATTTCTGTAAGGAGATTGTCTGTAACTCTCCCATTCTTAATGAGGTGGTGCGAGATGCACAGCCACACCGCAAGGGAACCAGTTGCTAAGAGTTGGTAAACAGGGCACTGCAGAGGGTGCCAGAGCTAAAGTAACCCAGGGCAAGGGTGTATAAAGTGATGTATAGTAGTTTGTGAAAAATAAAAAAACAACACTTGAGTGAACCCCAAAGGGGAGTCCAAACCCAAGCGGAGATCTGTGCTGGAGTTCTTGGGCACCTCAGTCTGGAGGGGACCAGGGGGCCCAGCGGTACACAAGACCCAGTAGATAATTTTATGTAAAATAAAACGTCCAACGTTGTTAGAGACTTCTCCAATGAGTTCTGCGCCAGGTTTTCCATAAACATATTTTAAAAAACGTAAACTAACGGGAATTATATTAAGGAAGTCAACCAATTAGGAAAGATGGTCTCATAGAAACATACTTAAACTAAAGAGAACGGATTGTCAATTGGGGGAAATGGTGCTAAGTCTAAGAGACCCAAAAGGCACACTCAACCATCAACCATGGTACTGTAGCTCGAGACTGACTGTACTGGAGCTATATATTGCAGGCAAAGCTGACCTGATTTTGCAATTCTATAAATTGAATGGGTTGTAAATCCCATTCACCGAGCAACTTAAGTAAACCATCGTTATTGGTTATATAGATGGTGCGTTTTAATGCCCTTTCTGCAATGTGGGGCGAGCATCACACATCCCCAGGACCAACCTGTGCATATTTCGCCTGCACACAGCGTTGATCCAGGGTATATTTAAAGTCAGGAAGGCCTTGCAATTTGACCTTTTTGGCCTCCTGACGACCAGCTTTATTCTTGCAATTAGTGCCCTCAATTATGTCATGGAGCCATGACATTACCATCTTTATTTTGGGGCTCCACCCACAGGGAAATTATCAAGGAAAAGTTCTTGTGGGCTTGGGCCAGCTTCATGGCGGCGATGGCTTGCTTTGACTTGGATCCTGCAGCCTCTTGGAAACTATCGTGGAAAACTTCAATAATATCTGGGAATGGGCGCAGTCCCATTCTGGTACCCAAATAGTTCTCTGCTGCATCAAATCTTTTCCAGGATACCTGATAATCAAGTCTTCTTACCAGATGGGAGACTACTATCTCCTCCACTTACTACTCTGGCGCCCCATCCACGAGATAAGCCTCAGGAGTCTCTGGTGGGGGCCCTCAAACAACATAAGCTTACTTTCATGTAAGACTAAAAAGATTTGGAACAAGGGGTGATCCAACTAGTATAAGGCGTGTACCACCTTTATGACAACGTGGTAAGTCACAATCCTCATTGGTCCCAGTTTTTTCATGAGTGCTTGATTGGGATGTTTTTAGCAACCAGCATCACAAGATCTCCTTCATTGTATGGTGGACCAACTCGTCTCTTGCCATCAATGTTTTTCTTCTATGCTTGCATGGCAACATTCAAAATGATGTTCACCAATGGTGTATTTTCTTGATTGTCTTTGCAAAGTCCACAACATCTTCCACCTTGGATCCACAACTGGGCTCTATGTTGAAGGTGGGGTTGAAGCCATAGTTGGCGAAAAATGGTGAACAACCAATTGATGCATGCTGGGCGTTGTTATAGCTGAATTGGGACATAAGTAGATGAGAAAACCATATCTGAATAATCTGCGGCAGTGTAACACCCCAGGAACTGTTTTAAGCACTGGTTCACTAGTTCAGTCTGCACATCTGATTGGTGGTGGTAGGCAGTTAAACGGCAGGGGCGAATCTGAAGAGTCTTACACAACTCTTCCCAAAAAACAGAGGTAAAATGGGGCCCCCAATAGCCAATTATCGCATGAGGGGACCCCATAAAGAGCAAGCACGTGTTACATGAAGAGCCTAGATATCTCTTCCGCGGTTACTGAGGTTCTACAAGGGATAAAGTGGGAATACTTTGTAAAATGGTTCACCACTACCATGATGGCGTCGTAGCCTTCAGAAGCAGGTAACTCCACAATAAAATTCACATTTAAGGAAGTCCAAGGTCCCTTGGCCTTTTGAACTGACACCAACAATCCTGTGAGGGGCTGGCGATTTGGCCCATTTGGTTGAAGACCAGGCACTCTTTTAAATAACTGGCAACCTGCACGGTTAATCTCTTCCAAATGTAAGTGCGGCAGACAAGCTAAGAGTCTTTGCTTTACCAGGGTAGCCAATGGTAATCCCATCATGATGATCCCAAATGTTTTCTAAATGAAGTGGTCCTGAGGTAACCCAGAGACGTCCCTAAAACCACACCATCATGTCCTTATAGCAGTACCACCTGGTAATTTCTTATTGATTTAACTCGCTCTTGGTGAGGACCATGGAATACTCAGCCAACAACAGCTGTGAAAGGACTACCTTTCTGAACATACCATATTCCTCTGAATTTACCTAGTAGCAAGCTCTGGCCCATGGGCCAAGAGAGGAAGTTGAGACTCAATCTTGCCCGACATAATCACAAAGTGAGTGTTGTGTACCTCTACCTCCTTAGGATCGGGAGCTAGTGCAGGGTTATGGATCAGTGCATCCGCCAAACCATTCTCCTTGCCCTTTGTAAACTCATAAGAAAATGCAAATTGGGCCAGGGTCTCATGCCAGCGGGTTTGCCATGGGGTCAAGACATGAGGTGTGCAGTAGTACAACAAGGCACGGTGATCAGTACCTATGCATAAGGGTTGTGATGAGCCATGCAAGTGATGACGCCAATAAGTCAGAGCCTCAACCAATGATAATAACTCTTTATCATATACGGCGTATTTTAACTCAGGCAGAGATGTCTTCCTGAAAAATATCTCACTGGATGCTCTATGCCATCTTCGCCTACTTGCAATAAGGCTGCCGCTATGAGGAATTTGGAGGCATCAGAAGCCACAATAACTCCTTTCTTGGGCCGACTTGGCAAATGACGGACGTGGACAACTGGGTGCAATTTACTGCTTGGGAGGTATCCCGAAAAGTTGGAAACCACTGGAGCACTTTTGCCCCACTCATCATATACAAGGGCGCCGCCACTTCAGTAAGATTTAGTGTGAATTTATTAAGTAACGTACACGTCCCTAAAATCTCCTCAATTTTTAGCCAAAGTTGGGGTGGGTCACTTGCCTATTGCCTTCTCCTTGTCTGAAGTTATCATGTGACTTTGGTCAAACATAACGTTGCCCAGGAAGGTGATCTGGGATTTAAAGAACTCACGCCTACTGATTTTCAGCGTAAGGTTGGCTTCCCTAAAACTCTCCATCACTTACCACAAGTGTAAAGCATGAGACTATTAATAAAGGAAAACACCAGGATATTATCAATTTAAGCCACCGCTCACAAACCCAGAAGGTCCCCCAAAGCCACATCTATATGGCGTTGAAAGATAGCTAATGCGTTTTTCAACTTAAAGGGCATATCTCGAAACTGGAAAATTCCTTTTCAGGTGTGAACGTGGTTAGCCACACCTAGCCCTTCTTAATCCAGATCTGATTGAACGCATTTAAGCATCCCAGTTTAAAGAATACTTTTTGCCTTCTCCACATAGCGAGCAATTTAAGGATACAACAGGATGGGATGCAAGTTTGGTAATGTGACGTTGTTGAGATTCCCATATTCTACACATGGGAGTAAGGTAACATATGACTTTTCCACAAAGAGAAGTGGAGAGCATACCAGGGAAATACACTGAAATATCACGCCTTTAACTAATTGCTCCATATACCACACATCTAAGGCCACTTTCTCCCGTACAGTCAAAGGGTAAATGGGAGAAGATTTAACACAGATAAACGGTGATCTTGAACTCACAATCAAACACTGAATGAGCTGGTAGTACATTTCTGAGGCTACATCAAACGAAAATTCCAGCCCCTCCAAACAGGATTTAAGGGTACCTCCAGTGAGGGCTTCAGCAATGGAGCAAGACTGAGAGTGTGGATATTGGGCCAATGGGGAAGATCGCCTTGAGAGTTTACTTCAGACAAAGGGACAATTTTTTCATAAAATTCTTTAAAGTTAAGGACAAGGTATTGTCT
Source organism: Massospora cicadina (assembly GCA_022478985.1). Lineage (NCBI taxonomy): Eukaryota > Fungi > Entomophthoromycota > Entomophthoromycetes > Entomophthorales > Entomophthoraceae > Massospora > Massospora cicadina. The sequence goes on from JAKSZP010014501.1 coordinate 156,258, forward strand.
CTCAAGTTGGTTCTCACGTCACCTTTTTGACACCACTCTACACCCAAAATGATGTGGTATAAGCGGCTTTAGATAGCTTAGAAGTGGTCAGCCAAATGGTATTTGCCAACTTGATAATCCACTAACCCCAGAACTTTCAGCGTGGAATGCATTGTGAAGCCACTAACCTGACCATACTGCCTGGCAAGTAATTAAGATCAAGTTAGTCAGCCAGGACTTGGTCAATAAAATTCTCAGAGGCTCCTGTATCCACCAGAATAGTTGTGCTGATCTACCATAAAGGGGAAGAAAGGGTAGCGGTCAACAAAAAAATCCTGATTGATTCTTATTCAAAGCAGAAAACGCCAATACCTCCCCAGAAAACTCTTCATCAGGCATAAGCCTGCCTCTAGGGTATGTTTCCAAATCATAGAATGGAGAGGTATAGTTGGCTATTCTTAATACTGAGGTCATATAACCCACCATATCTTCAGAAATTGTATAAACATTTTTATATTGAAGAAGTAACTTTTTTACACCGCCTGTGTTCTGTGAATCATAATAGGAGTCAAGCGTGGGTTCTCTGGGGTGATCTTGTTTACTGAAGGGGATCCAAATTAGAGCCACGAGAGATGATATTTGGCCATTTTGCATAGAAATTGTCGTTATAAAACGAGTTTTAAGAAGTGAACAACCCCATACCAATTTTGGTGGTAGGTTGTGCATCGTTATCCAAGGTCATCGCCACCAGGCCCTTTATCAATGATCCCACTTGCACTATTCAAAGGTAATGCCAAAAAATTATTTTAATACTATTGTTTTTTATAATTTTGGGGAAAGTTGAAGAATTAAAAAACTTTGATTACAAAACATCCAAAACCACCAGGTACAACCAAGAAGGGTGGACACTTCCCAGTTGGAGGTAGCAAGAATAACTCTGAGACTCCCCAATCATTGGCCAAATGAGAAAACGGTGGTGAGCCCCACCGAGGCTGTGACCAACAGCTGGCACACCCAGTTCACACTTTGCAAAAGTCCCACATGAAATAATTTTAGTGCGCATAAAAAGAGTTGGTTGGTCACCTAATGTAAGGAGATTGTCTGTAACTCTCCCATTCCCAGCGAGGTGGTGCAAGATGCACAGCAACACCCTAGGAACCAGTTTTTAGGAGTATGGTAAACAGGGAACTGCGGAGGGTGTCAGAGCTAAAGTAATCCAGGGCAAGGGTGTACAACGCGATGTATAGTAGTTGGTGAAAAATAAAAACAACACTTGAGTGGACCTCAAAGGGGAGTCCAAACCCAAGCGGAGATCTGTGCTGGAGTGCTTGGGTACCTCAGTCTGGAGGGGACCAGGGGGGCCCAATGGTGCATCAGATCTGGTAGATAATTTTGTTTAAATAAAAAGACCAACATTGTTAGAGACTTCCCAATGAGGACTGCGCCAGGTTTGCCCAACAATATTTTAAGATTGTAAACTAATGTGAAATTTTATTAGGAGAGTTGACCAACAAGGAAAGTTAGTATCATAGAAACATACTTAAACTAAGGGGGCATTTTGTCAATTGGGGGAAATGGTGCTAAGCCTAAGCGACCCAATAAGCACACTCTACCATCGGCCATTGTAATTTAGCTTGAGATCAACTGAACTCAAGTTATGGATTGCAGGAAAAGCTGACCCAATTTTGCAACTTTGAAAATTGATTGGTTTTGAAACTCCATTTGCCAAGAAACCAAATTAAACCGTCATTTACTGGTGATATAACTGGTGAGTTTTAACGCCTTTACTATAATGCAGGAGCGAGCATCAAGCACATCCCCAGGACCAACCTGGGCATATCTCACCTGCACCCAGCGTTAATCCAGGGTATGTTTCAGGTCAGGAAGGCCTTGAAATTCGACCTTTTTGGCCTCCTGACGACCAGCTTTATCCTTGAAATTAGTTCCCTCAATTATGTCACGGAGACATGACAATTTCAGGAAATTCACGCTGAGTGGAGAGATAATCTTACCTTCCTCTCTAGTTAAATTCAGTTGGTGGAAGAGGAAATCTAAAATCGCATCTTCCAATTGAAGCGAATATACTTAAAATTAAAAATCTGCGTCAGCAAAGTAGAGGAAACCCTGGGATTGTGGGTCCCCTTTGGGTTCAAGGTCATCCCTGACTAGTGGGTTCCCATGGACCTATTGGGCCAAATGGCCCTATGGGACCTAGAGGGCCAACTGGACCTCCTGGTTTAGCCGGACCACCTGGCCATGTGGACCCACTGGTCTTGAAGGTCTGCCTGGACCTCCCAGACCCCCTGATACCGTTGGGCCTCCTGAGCCTCCAGGAACCCTTTAACACTCAAGCACCGTAGGTACTAATTGTCCATCTGATCCTAATCCTAGCTTTCTCTCTGACATAATTGAATGGTTGCAAGTTCAATTTCATAAAGTAGCCAGAGTTTGTAATCTAACTCCAGATGAAACACCTATTGAACCCTCTTGTTGCCCCATTCCTTATCCAGAGAGTTAAATAATTTGGGCAAATGGGCCAAGGACACTGATATTTCGCTACAGATGTGTGAACGCTAGGGGGATATGCTCCAAACGAACTTTAATTCCTTGAAACTTTAATACCAGGCATAACAGGAGCAGATTCCTGAATTAACCCAAAAATTGGATTCTAAAGTAGGCCAGTATGAACTAAACCATCATATTAAAGAAATTTGCACCAATATTGTCAACTTACACATGCAGCACTCTTCTCAAGCCTCAGACTCTAACTCTTTTTTTCCACAAACTGGAGCAGCCTTGGGTTATGTCTTATCAGATAATGCCCCAATGAGTTTAAACCGGTGTTCAAGGATAAATATTCTCTTTGGGAAGGGAGTATTATTTCTTTTCTTTATTTATATTAGAAGACTCTAATTGAGACAACAGACCTTCAAAAGGTAAATTAATCACCTAATTGTCTTGCCCGTTTATCTCAGAATATCAGGTTCCTCATTTGATGATTTGTACCACTTGGTCTTAAGTCAAAGAGGCTTTGCTAAAGGAATTTTGGAGTGAACAAGATTTATCATCCAAAAACAGGCCTTTATGGGGATTCAGCACATTAATAACGAAGCTATCAAGGACTTCGCTCAACAATTCTTCAGGAAAGATCAGACTTTGGTGGCCTGCGGCCAGTTTAAACTTGACTATGTCATTACAGCCGTTATTTCCGCCTTCTCTTTAAGAAATCACTGCAAGTTATCTTATCAGTGTGAAGAAGAACTTTCAAAGTATCCTAGATATCAAGAAAGCCTTGTTGGAATTACCATCTCAGTTATTTGAAAGAGCCCAAACCTATGAATCCCAAAGTCCTCTTGTACTAAGGTCTACGCTGTATCTGATAATGGTTAGGCTATCCAATGCAATTATTGCCATCAGTATTTCCATACCAAAAATCGTTGTTTTAAGGAGATAGATGAGTAGATTTAAGAAGGCAAAATTACCAAAATCTAATATATTGGTAATGATTTGGGTAATAGTCAAGATGTCTAAAGTCCTAGCTGATTAAATAAAAATGAACATTCTTCTTATGCCTTGCCCTCCTTAAAACATTACCTTCTCAATTTGGGGGTGTGATTACTTGGACCAAGCTCCGAGTAAGGCAATTTAAAGTTAAAGTTATTATCAATACTGGCTCCCCAGTGAATTTAGTCTCCTCTAAAATGGTAAAGAAAATTAAGCTTATGTCTGATATTATCCAATTTGAGGAATATGGTACCGCAGGACCACAGATTACGCGGTCAATTAAAGCTTTTTCATCTCTTCCTTTGAAGATCAGGAAGCAAACTTTTACAGTACCCAGTTTTATATTAGATGATATTAAATTATTACCTACATTTGGGGACCCAATTTTTAAAGGAGTTTGATTGGATTATCATTTATCCTGACTCCTTTTTATCTCTTTTGGGTCATTGAGTCCCCTTACTTTCTCCAAACGTGCTAAGATTCAACATACCAAGCGTTGGGTTTGTCTGTTGTAAGGGACAAAAAGGTCTTATTCTATTCAATACCATGTGTAAGGACCTCAGACTACTCATTCTTCCAAGACAGCTGACATTGAAGAAGGTATGTCCATTTTCCCCAAATTTAATTGTTATTCCTCCAAAATCCCAAGTTATTATTGACACCTTTTTCCATTTTTCTACGCTAAGGGACAGTTATTACATATTCAGGATGTTCCAAAAACTTCTTAAGGAGATTTTACCATGTCCCAGGGTGTTGTACTATGATTATATGGTAGCACTACCCATCTTAGCGGCAAATCTTACTGATAAGCCATAAACTGTGGATTAGAATAACCCAGTACCTATGTTAAGCTGCTACCTTTGACCTTGTCTATCATGTTATAACCTTCAAAAGTTAACAAGAGTTTGTACTGAAGCCCAATAATGAGATTCTTACTGTGGGTCCTGCAATCAGAAAGCACCTCACTAAAGATCAAGATAGATTAGTCTACCAATTACTTATGAATATTCCGAAATTTTTGTGAAACATACCTTTGATTTTGGTAAGATGAGTAGGGTAACGCATAAAGGTGAAACTGGGGAACAACCTTCTATTTGTGCTAAACCTTATAGTAAATCTAAGTTTGAGTAAGTTCAAGTTACTAAGGGGTTTGTAAAAATTTACTCTTGGTTGATTATTGGTCATCAACCCTAGTAATCTTTTTACTGCACAGGTTCAGTTTCCTCATGCACTTCACGTTGTAGAGAATGTATTATCTTATAATAGTATGGATACTACTATCCATAGTTTAGTTGAACTATTATTAGGCCCAACGCTTTGTCCAGTACTTCCAATTTATTACTCGATAAGTTGTACTCATAGGGATTTGTTCCCTATATTCCTGTCCACCTGATCTTTGTCCAGATACCCTGGTGACAGTCTCTTTAAGCCCAACACACAGTTAGCAGCTATCCCTTATTGTGGTTCCCTTTGTCTCTAGATCCCCTCTTAGATCTCTACTCTTCTCTCTGAGAGTCTTCCAATTATTGCCTTCTGCAATAATATCCCTGAGATGGAACAACACAATGAAAGCTGATAGTCTAACTATACATCGAATTGACAATATTATTAATAATATAAATGATGTTTTTCAATGTTTTTATTATATTGAATCCTAGGGAATTTTATTATAGGGGATTCAGCTGTCTAACCCTCGGTTGACACCTATTTGATTAATTGGCAGCCGTTGCCATTAAATTATCCTTCCTTGTCTCAGCAGTGATGGTCTTCCCCATCCTGGCTAGGTTTTCTGTCATTGGACTTCTTCAAGACCTCAAACGGAAAGAGTCAAAAAATATGTCCCTAAGTTTTCCTCTCAATCCAAGTGAACCAACCATAATTGGCTAGCGACCTGCTTAGGTAATGGGACTTTTTACCCATTATGGCAGGTCACTTCACCAACCAATTGATTTGCTAGTTGCAGGTGGCATCACTCACCACGCAACTCATTAAACATTCCCAATCAGTTGGTGATGAAACCCGACTGATCTCAATAAAGTACACCTGATAATTAATCACTATCAGATGCCCCTATTTTGACAGCCATTCCACCAGATGAGATATCAGGTATTCATCTGGATCGATCTTCAACGGATATGACCAGGTGAATATCCCAAAATCCCCCAAATGTAGTTCCTCCAAAACTCGGGCTAACCAATTTCTGATTCACTTCACCTTAGGGAATTTTCCCCTAGCGACACCAGGTAATCTAGCAGGCTGGGAATATGGGCAAAAATCCCAACACATCCCCCCTCTTGCCTAGATTTGCAGCGAGAAAAGGACCAAGGCATGAGAATACCACTTCAGATACCTGGTCAAATAATTTTTTGTTTCAAGCGGAGTACACTCATCAATACTCAAAGCTGCTTGGGATGACCTTCAGCATATGGCGTTCTTTCTCTTCCTCCTCGCTACCGCCTTCTCAGAGTGCAGTCCCCACGACCTTTTGTCATGCTGAGCTGATCAATTTACTCGTGACAATATTAGTCCTGGGATTCAGTTTTCCCTCTGTCAGGGTATATGACCCTCTGTCATATTCAGGATTCTTGGTCCGGCGTCTTTGATTTCCTGATTCTCTCCTCATCCTAGACAGGAGACTCTTGCTGTTGATGTTCATTTCATGGCTTAATTAAGTATACTTATTTTTATTAGCCCTCGTTATTTTGCTCATAACCTCTTGGTTGTAAGTCATTCATATTTCTTCACCTTGGAAAGCTTATCTCATTAATTTTGAGATTAGTTTCCTTGAAATTGGAGCCCAATGGATTATAGAGTGCATAATGTCAACTTCTATATAAATCTGATATCCCCCTCTAGTTTAGCTCATATGTCAAATTCAGAATCTCGCTACCAGAAGCTTCTTAACAGTCTGTCAGATCTGGACCTCCATCTCTTCCAGCAGATGAGTCAGGGTGCTTGACGGAACCTCTTCTATGGTCCCTCCAGAACTCATACACCTAGTCTGGTACAAGTGACTAGTCTTTCCATCAAATTACTAGAAACGGTAACCAATCCCTCCAAAACCAGGTTTGCCATCATTTCAGACAACTCTCAGCTGACTCTTCCCTAGCAGTCAATTTCCGAGTTGGACTTTGAAACCCTCCTGGATTCTGCTCCTTTTGCTGATGCTCCAAACATCATCGTCAATGCTCTGGAGATCATGACAGTTTCTCTGGATCATTTGTTCTTGGCCGGGTCAGATTTGCTCCCTGAGTTCCTCTTCTGACTCGGTCAATTCTACAAACCCAAAGTACTGGTTTCTGAGCTCTCAAATGGGAATAGCATACACTTTGAGCTCCCCTACACTGAACTCCAGGCCCAAGTCACCGAGGCGTTGACATAAGCACTGAATCCCTCTGATCTGGACAACCTTCTGGATTGGGATACTGCCGCTTATGCTCTTCACTTTTCTTGCCAAGTTCTTCAAAGTTGGTTGACGAAGCTTCCCGCCTCGCCTGGCTTCCACCAGTCATTCAGCTTTAGCTTCTGTGAAGCCTGTAGTCATCATTTTCAGTATGCAATCCTCTCTCTGCACAACTACCTCTTTTCTGGAGCTTCCCATCACTATCTTCCGTTGATGGCGATAATCAGGGGCATGATTCATTAACCCCAATCAAGTATTCCTTCTTTGCTGCCAGCTCACATGTCTGGTGTCCTTGATGAATCCTGTTGGCAGGCGCTCAAGACAAATCTTTCAGCTTTAGTGCCTTATCAGGATTACTCAGGGTTATTCGCTGATTGCCTCTTTCTCTATTGCTGTTTTCCTCCCCACTCTGAGGTTTCATGATTGTCATCTTCCGACATATCAATTTCCCTTCCCCTAGTCACATTTTCTCAGGGTTCGGCATCTGCTCAACAAACGTGGTTTCGTGTAGGTCTTACCCTTGCAAGTATCTGATTATATATCAGCTTTGACAGGCTGTTTCTTCCTACCACTATCCATCCTCCCTCCCCCAAGAGGCGACATAGACAGAATCATCCCCGTACTGAGGACAACTAATAAAACAAAAATTCTAAAAATATTTTAGCTTTCTTTTATCTATGCATTTTAAAAAGCTTTTTTCCCAATATCTTTTATCAATTTTTTATCTTTATTCTTCTTTTTTCCTATGGGACTTGATCTTGTCTCAGTTCAGAGGTTCATCTTCTCCACCAAACTGGATCCTGGGTACTTAAAACTACCAGTTTTACATGGTTCAGAGGTCCATTTTTCAGACTTAACCATCTAGATTGGTTCAGAGGTCCTTTTTTCAGACTTGACCTAATCATCAGGACATGACAACTTAATGGTTCATCAGTCCTTCATGAACTCTTTTAATTTTTTCTTCAATACAACGCTTTAGATACTTAGCGTGGACTCAATTTACTATTCTTCCATCCAAGATATTCTTGATGGAGTAAGCATCAGTCGCCGTCTTGGCAATTACTTTGAACGAACCCAACCACAATACATCCAATTTGTTTCTTCATCCAAAACCATGCATATCACAATAGGCGACTCTTTCCCCTATTTGATATTCTTCTAATGGCGGTCAGTTTTTGTCATCCGTCAATTTTTGCTTGTATCCTTTTCTTCAAGGTGGTATCAAATGCTTGCAATTGCATATTGATCAGGATACTTGTCAGTCAGTTCAAGTATTGTTCGGTACTCATCTCCAACATAGGTTCTACTACCAAATATAGTATTGGCGGCAACGAGGCCTTCCTCCCATATAGTAATTCAAATGGCATCTTTCCCGTCGCCATATAATGACTAGTGTTGTAGGTGAACATCACCGAACTCAGGTACATTTCCCACACGGAAGTTCTCCCTGCAACTAGCTTCTTCAGCATCGCGGCCAGCGTCCCATTGACCCATTCTACCAGTCCTTTTGTCTCCAGCCAATATGGTACTGACACGACTCATTGAATCCCCATTATTTCATTTAGCCCTGGGATCACATGAGACGTGAAGTTGGTCCCATTGTCACTCAGTAGGATTTGCAGACATCCATGCCAGTATACTACTTGATCCAGGATGAATCTCGCAGTACTGGTAGCGTCAACTCTGGTTAGGGCTTTCATTTTGACCCATCTCATCAGATGGTAGATGGCTAGTATGATGTACTTGACTCCTCATGTGATCATCGCCAGTGGTCCCATCATGTCAATATATACCGTGTGCCAGGAATATCCAGGTTGGACTTCATTATCCATTTATATTCTTGTGTGGTTTATGCAGCTAGCATTCCACGCAACAAGCCAGATGATCCGCGACATTGTAGTTAATTGATTCCCAGTAATAATACTTGCAAGTACAGCCAGTCATTTTTCTCAGGCCTCCATGACTGAAAACCTTGTGAACAGCTTGTACTATTGCTGCTCTTTCTGACAGTTTCAGGAATAATAGCCGCTTCCCACTGATCATCTTGAATACTTGTCCATCCATAGTCTCAGTGTTTTCCATCGCTTTTTAAATTGCACCTTGGATTTCTTGAGGATCGTCATCAATTATTCCTTCGACCATTCTCTGAAATAGCTCATCCACCTGCAGGTATACCAACTGTACCATTGGTAACTGTGATAAGCCATCCGCGTTATGGTGAGAAGCCCCAACTCGGTGGACTATCTTATAATCATAAGCCTGATGCTTAAGTGACCATCAGGCCAGTCGTCCTTCCAGTTCCCATAGATTGTGCAGCCAACACAGCAAAGAGTGGTCCGTCACCACCTTAAAGTGCATTCCATGGACATACACCCAAAACTGCTTAAATGCGTAAATGACTGCAAGGCATATTTTCTCAGTCACAGTGTAGTTCCTCTCAGCAGGCGAGAGTATCTGGCTCACATATGCCACCAGATGCTCGTCCCCAAGTTCATCTACTTGGCTCAGTATGGCGCCAATTGCCATTAATGAAGCATCAGTTTGATGATAAACTCCTGATTGAAATTCAGATATTTCATAATCAGCAAATTTATCAGATACCAGCATAACTCATCAAAAGAGTCAGGGCCTCTTCATTCCATACAAATCCTTTTTTCAGATCCTTTAATAAATGGAATAAAGGCTTGGTGTAAGTCCCGGGGGAACGTCCTATAGCTGTTGATTGGGCGATTTTCCCATTCCCAAGTAAGAAGACACTGAAGAGGATAGTGGTACCTCTCGTTACTCAGGGCGACCTCACTCACATAGTAGACGAGTGCTGGGTAACAGCTCTTCCGCTTCAGATCCCATCCCCAGTACCACACTTACCTCAGCAGAACTGTTACAGGGAATAAGCAAAATCTGCGCTGAGAAGTTGAATTAAGATCAATTGAATTTAATTCAAGTGGTAATCTGGCTGATGCTCAGATTTAAAATGGTCAGAAAAGCATGAAGACTGAGCTATCGGCTGGAACGCCTGACAGTTCCAATTCAATTAATGGGTCGATTGAACAAATCACCTCTCTACCAAAGTCATCAGGGATCATCCTCAATGGGCAGGCTATAGCATCGGATGCCATTGACAAGGGTGCAAAGTCCCCTGTTGACAATTCAGGTGTTGCGGCTGATGTGATGCCACTGACCAAACAAATGGCACAGCAACTGAGCGCGGGTGGGTTGGGTGTCCTGAACCTGTTCCCAACCAAAAGGACCCGCCCCTATGTGGGGTGGCCTTGGGGGATTCCCATCGCTTGTTGGGCTAAACGCTGTCATGCCAGCCATCAGAAACGTAGCTGAGCCTCAGTTTGAATGTTCGAGGTCAGACTGACAGTGACTTGGCCCACCGCCAAATCTTTGATGTCAGTTCTCAAGGAACAAACCCGCCCATTCCCAATTAATTTGCTAGTTAGGTCAAAATTGAGGGTCCTGATCCCAGCTTGTCACTACCCCAATTGACCACTATTTAATCAGTTGCATAGCACTGAGAAAATTGTTGGTCAATTCTCTTCTTTTTCCTTTGATAAAAAATTTGTCAAAAAAGCTAAAACAATTTTTTTATTGTTTTACTCCTTCTGACTGAATCCCAATGGCGTTTCCCTGGTGTCCTGTCAGTCCATATACTGGATGGGCTCTACCAGTACTTATGGTCACTATGGCCCCCTCCATCAATTGGATTCAGTGAGCTCGGTATTTTTGGCTCTACAACCCCATTATCATGAACTTCTGGCAACAGTACACGGGAATCTTGTGGCCTTATGTCTACCAATTGCAAGAGAGAATCTGTCTCCCTGCCTCCCCAGTTGAAATGACCCCCTATGCCAATGAACTTATCAAAACTATCTCTGTGATCCCACCCCTGCAGCAAGGCCCCTGGGTCAGGAGTGGGCTCATTGTGGTTCATTGTCAGGATCATACTCACTGTTATGTTACACCAACAATTCATCATTTCCCAATGCCCAGCTCTATATCAAGTCATTTGGTCGGCAATGCCTCTGGCATTCTGGCTTTCTTTTTGGGTGCTTACACATCCTGACTGGCAGGCCAGTCTAAACTTCTTCTGCCATTTCCATGAAACTTGGCTATTTGGGCAAAATCCCAAATAAATCTTCTGTAGTATCCAACCATCCCAAGGAATACTTGGATGTCTCAGGCACTTTTCAGCACAGCCATGCGCTCAATAGCTGCTATCTTCTGGGTTTGCGGCTGCAATCCATTTGCATTGATCACAAATCCCAAGTACTCCAAATTTTTCGTAAAGAGGTGGCACTTCCTTGGCTTGATCTTCAGGTTAGCTGCGGACAGTCTCTTAAAAACCTCTTCCAAGTGATGGAGGTGATCAGTAAACATTCTACTGAACACATTGATATCATTCAGATATACCAGGATGCACAACAACTTCAAATCGCTTAATATTGCGTCCATGGTCCTCTGGAACGTCATGGGCGCATTACAAAGACCCTGGGGCATCCTCATCAGCTGGTATAACCCTTGTGCAGTGATAATCGCACATTTTTCCTGGTCTTCTGCTGGCAAGTCAATCTGCCAGTATCCTGAGATTAGGTCCATCATGGAGAAATACTTTGCTTCTCCTAATCAGTCTAGCACATCATCGATCCTCAGTAGTGGATACAAATCCTTCTTCATAATTTTATTCAGCCTCTAATAGTCAATCACTACCCATTTCGATCCATCCTTCTTCTTCATGATCAGAATCAGACTCGCCCAGGGACTTGATGATGGAACTAGAAGCCCATGCTTCACTAGTTTACTGATCTCATCCTCCACTAACGCTTTGGTGGCTTTTGATCTTTGGATTGGTCTCATCCTTACTAGTAGAATTTCCCTGGTGTCGACCTTGTGAATTACATCTTGTGCGCATACCAAATTGTGGTCGTCCTGAGCAAACACTTCCCAAGATTTCTTGAATAATTTGAGCACCTCCTCCTTCTGCCCTTCCGGTAGATCAGCAAGTTGCTCTTAATCAACCAATAGGTTGATACTCTCGGCTACCCTGGCTGATAATTTCATCTCATTGTGGGTGGAATTTCCTCCATTCAGCCTTCAGGATTTCTTGTCATTTCTTAGGTCTGAACTCATAGACCATAAAAATTGATATTTTATTATTTATATCCATTTTTTTTATTTTTTCTTTTTCAATGGGACTTGCAACCTACAAAAAGGCTCAGAGGTCCTTCTTTTCCCTTCATCCTAACTGGGTCCTGGGTACTTAAACCTACCAGTTATCATGGTTCAAAATCATATCCTCTTAAGATTTAACCAACAATTTGGTTCAGTGGTCCCCTTCTGGGACTTGACCAAAATCTCAGGACTTAACCATTTAATGGTTCAGAGTTCCGCTGGGAACATTGCAATTATTTTCTCTTAGGCTCAATACTACCAATTAGTATTGACCTTTCTCCCTATATGAGCAGCAGCGCTGTCTCCTCATTTATAGGCCATACTTGCTGACTTTGGGCAGTTCTCCTGAATTAGACCTTTAATCCCAACTGGAAATTCGTCCAACAGGCCCTAATTTCATCTCTTATTCGGCAACTGATGATTTTGGATCTTTATATCTCATCAGCCAACAGTTTCGTCCCATTGTCCAGCTCGTTTTTCTCCTGAAAACAATTTTCAGCCTTCATGGCTATCCTTAATTACACAGGTCATTCTGGCCTCGTTAGCTTCATCAATTTCTCCTGAATTGATGAGCTCGTCTCCAGCGACTTCTGACCAGTGATTGAGTGTTATTAAGTCAACTGATTTTCTCCACTATCTTGGATCAATCATTTCCTATCTTGACTTCATCTCTTCATTGGTATGGCAATCCAATTCTCGGATTGATTGCTTCTTATTTCGTCTAATGCCTCATCTAAACACTCTCTCCTCAGGACTATTTAAAGCGGATCCAATTTCAACCTGAGTTGATCCTGCTGTTCCTTGGGACTATTTACAGCGGGCCCAATTTCAACCCAAGTTGGCCCTGCTGATACTCTTCATCTCAAGTAGATGTCTGGTGGAACTGGTTTCCTTGCAGCACTAGATTGTTCCATATCTAGGCTGCAAGTCCTTTTCCCTGAACTTGAGTACCTTCATCTTGCTTCACTTGGAGCTCCACTTCTGAGCTGGGTGAACGCCACTGTTGTGATCCTCCTTACTTTCTATCTTCATAACTTCCTTCAGTAACTTATTTCAAAAATTGGAAACATCTCCTTTATACGACATTATAATAAATTCTTTACTCAACTACCCCTGTAGTGAGCACCAACCTGTAAAAATTTACTCTTGGTTGATTATTGGTCATCAACCTAGTAATCTTTTTACTGCACAGGTTCTGTTTCCTCATGCACTTGGCGTTGTATAGAATGTATTATCTAATAATAGTATGGAGACTATTATCCATAGTTTAGTTGAACTATTATTAGGCCCAACGCTTTGTCCAGTACTTTCAATCAAATACCCAATAAGTTGTACTCGTAGGGATTCGTTCCCTATATTCCTGTCCACCTGATCTTTGTCCAGATACCCTGGTGACAGTCTCTTTAAGCCCAACACACAGTTAGCAGCTATCCCTTATTGTGGTTCCCTTTGTCTCTAGATCCCCACTTAGATCTCTCTACTCTTCTCTCTGAGAGTCTTCCAATTATTGCCTTCTGCAATAATATCCCTGAGATGGAACAACACAATGAAAGCTGATAGTCTAACTATACACCGAATTGACAATATTACTAATAATATAAATGATGTTTTTCAATGTTTTTTTATTATATTGAATCCTAGGGAATTTTATTATAGGGGATTCGGCTGTCTAACCCTCGGTTGACAACTATTTGATTAATTGGCAGCCGTTGCCATTATATTATCCTTCCTTGTCTCAGCTGTGATGGTCTTCCCCATCCTGGCTAGGTTTTCTGTCATTGGACTTCTTCAAGACCTCAAACGGAAAGAGTCAAAAAATATGTCCCTAAGTTTTCCACTCAATCCAAGTGAACCAACCATAATTGGCTAGCGACCTGCTTAGGTAATGGGACTTTTTACCCATTATGGCAGGTCACTTCACCAACCAATCAATTCGCTAGTTGCCAGTGGCATCACTCGCCTCACAACTCTTTATTCATTCCTAATCAGTTGGTGATGAAACCTGACCAATCCCAATTGGTACACCTGATAATTAATCACTATCAGATGCCCCTATTTCATCAGCCACTCCACCCGGTGAGATATTAGGTATTCATCCAGATTGATCCCCACTGGATACAGCCAGGTGAATATCCAAAATCCCCCAAACGTAGTTCCTCCAAAACTTGGACCAACTGATTTCCAATTCACTTCGCCTTAGGGAATTTTCCCCTAGTGACACCAGGTAATCTAGCAGGCTGGGAATATAGGCAAAAATTCCAACAGGGTACACCGATTACTGGAAGCCTGATTGTTAAAACCTTCTAATAGCCCTTAGGCATACCCTTACTTCTAGTAAAAAAAATAAAGTTTACTCTCATTGGGTGGTCATGGATTATCATAGGCAAAAATGAGGTAACTCAATGAGACAGCTATCCTCTACCAAGGATTTATGATTCTCTCAGATTGCTTGCTGGTTCTACATACTTTTCTGCTATGTATTTAGATAGTGGGTGATGGCAAATTGAGTTATCCCCAAAAGATCATGTCAAATGTGCTTTAATTTCCAGAGTGGGCCTATATGAATAAACTCAAATTCCTAAAGTGGTAATCAATGCCATTGCTAGTTTCCAGAGAGTTATGGATGGGATGCTCATAGATTTCAAGTTGCCAAATCTTGGTATATCTAGACGATATTACAGTGTGTCATGAATTTGATATGACTGGACGATAAGCCCTAAGTCATTACAGTGGAATGGGGTAGAATCCGCCAATCATGATTTGGAGTTACAATTATATGAGCGCTTTGAGATGAGGCAATATTGGGATATAATGGATTATAATTGGATCACCTACAAATGAGGTGATAAGGTGATGCCAACATTTGACCAATTTTAGATAGATCGCCTCAAAATAAGGCAATATATAATTTAATGATACCATACTATGTCAGGAGCCAATGAGAATATGGTGGAACTGAATAGCTAAGCTAAGGGAACAGTATTATATGAAGTCGCTGGCTTATAAGAAAGATGGGGCGATTGAAAGAAAAGATTGTTAGTTGCGAGAGTGAGTGGACTAGGAAGGATCTGCTGAATATATAAAGATAAAATAAAGAAGTGTTGTTGGGTAAATTGTTCCATATATATTGACAGCTCATTAAATTGTTTTGAAGACGATGATTTTTATATAATCAGTCCTATTGTTCAATGGGCGCAACCCTGTGCAGAAACCCTTTGGTGTATTTCTGATATACTGCTAAAATTATAACAGTGGCGCTCACTACAGGGGGCCCATTGATCAACTACAAAGAAATAAAAATAAAACATCTAGCATCGGCTATGTTGTGTCAGGCCAACGCTAATGGGAAAATCCTTCTGACACACTGTGCCAACTGAACATGTGGACATTAGACTTACCTTGGACGCTTTACTCAAATAGCAGGATGAGCTTCAACAAGAGATTTATATTGATAAGCGCCTCCATTTAATTGCAATGGGAATATCCATGGATTCTTTAAGCGATTTGAGTTTGATAAAAGGAGACTTAGATTGGCAAAAAGAGAAACTTTCAATATCCACCTTTGATGTTGGAAGTGCCAAACAAGTCACCTATTATCTTCCAAATAGTTTCGGCTAATACCAAGAAGTGAAGGGTACTGTGCTGCAGTTATTTGAGGAACTGCAAAGATGTTGCAGCATAAGGATGAGATCTTGACCATTAGGTTTCAGTGTAATGAGAACCTCACTGCATTTGCTGATCAGTTTATGGTGGAAGCCCATGGGTTAAGTGGGCCAGGGACTTTATCTGAATTTACATGTTCAATGTCTTGACCTCTGCAGTGAAGCCATACTGTGAGCTTTACAATGTCATGACCCTGATGTTAAATGACATACCCCTGCTTAAAAGTGTTTAGTTTTTGCGCCATCTATCCATGAGCTTTCCTCCACCTGATACAGAGCAGAAACATACTGCCGCCATTGCCATACATTCTTATCCAGGGAATCTGTCCATTCGGTTCAGATTCCACCGAGTTACCCCAGAAGTTCAACTTCTGTCCCAGACCTTCTTATTGTCAACAGCCCAACCACTGACCTGGGCCTAATTACGCCGATCATAAGCAGTCATCCTATCAACCTGTCCCTGTTTACGCCGATCACCTTCAGTTCAACTTTTATCATGGCCCATCACAATAATCAAGGACGCAGGCCCTATGAGATAAAATGTTTCAAATTAAGTCGCCCTGGGCACCTAGCATGAGGTTTCCCAATTGATGGGTCCATTATGTATAGCAGGACCAATGATACCAGGGAAAAATCAGAGTGGATTAGAGACGGGACTCTTTACCTCCGCTATCCTAAACACAAACGTCCCACCTGAACCTATTAAAGTATATACAGTGGAAGTCCCCCATTATGATAATACAAACCTATATAAGCAGATGGTTGGAGGAGTAAGTGTACTGACATGAGCACAAGCCAAGGACACAGTGAACGAAGGTCCTTAAGAGCAATTGAATCCTTATACCTGTCAAATGTTTGATAAAAGTTCTTGTGAAAAACTGGAACCATCCACAGATGCGCCTTCCCTGAGAGGAGTAGACGTCGCACTCCCAGTGGATGCTATTGTTAAAGGGTACCATAAAGTCATTGAGGGTATTACGAGCTTCCTTGGAAAAAGAGCTCTTTGCATTTCAACGTAGTAAACAGTCAACATTATTCTTACTCTGAGTGTACCTACTAAGACATTGTTGTAGCAGAAACCCAAGTTTGAGATATATTATATACAGGTGCTCCACTTAACATAGTTTCCACTAACCTTATGGCGATGTTGACACTAAAACATGATGTGGAACATTAAATGGTGTATGGGACTGCTGGAGCAGAAATTCGGTCTCTGAGGGAACTTACAGTGCGCTCCCCTTGCAGTTTAGATCAATTGTTTTTGTAGCTCTAGTGGTAGTGTTAACGAACAACAATTAGACCTTTTAATTGGAACAGCTTTTATGCAACACTATGGTGATGTCGTTGATAGGATGGAGGAGACCTTCATAATGGGCAACGGATCCCAATTTATTTTACCTCCAGATGAGTTCAAAGGACTCAGTGCACATGGTGCATATCAACCTTGCCTATATATTGATGGGGTGATTCCAGTTTGCTTCCATCGACTTGAGAGTAAGACCTGGGCCCATTCCCAGAGAAACATATGAATATCAAGGTCTACAGCTTAGAGCCGCTGGCCCTATATCCATCCCCTTCAGACACAAAGTAATATAAAACACTGATTTAGAGGTGGAAGTGCCTGCTGGACTTTATGGGGAGGTCATGAGGTCCTATCAGCAATTGTGGCTTGAGCCCCACGTGGCTCCAGGCATTATACTTCCAGGACATGGGATATCAATGTCTTGTTAGCAAATCTATAGAATGAACCAATGTGAATCTGCCAGCAACATATAGTGGTGTATTTATATTTGATCCCAGTTGAGGACGTCCTCCAGGTTCACAAGTTTAGGTCGCTGGATGAATTTGCTCTGCCTGTCAAACTGCAGCTCAGCATAATGGCAATGGGACCCCAGAGAAATTTAATAGGGCTATCAGAAACTCAGAAAGAGCAGGCAATAGCTTTATTCCAAAATTCAAGGAGATCTTTGCTGTTGATGATCACTAATTAGGGTGTGCGCGGGGAGCGGTACATTGACTGAACAAAGGTGATCTCCTCATCAGGTCATGGCTGATCCGCCAGTCTAGGGCAGCTGAGGAAGTAGTAATGGAGGAGATCAAAAGGCTGCAGCAGCAAGGGATGCTTAAACTGTCAATGAGTGTGGGCTTTGCCTGTTATTATTATGAAAAAGAAGGATGGCACCAATAGGGTAGTAATAGACTACTGGAAGCTTAATAGCATCAACAAAAAGGACTTGTGTTACTTTCCACAAATTGATGATGCCTTGAATCAATTAGGGGGAGCCTATTACTTCTTGGCAATGGTTTGATTTCAGGCTACTAGCAAATTGAGTTGCCCACAGCAGAACAGGAGAAATGGCCATTATCACGTCCAAGGGGCTTTTCCAACTGACTTGTATGCCTCAAGGGCTATGTAACGGCCCCACTATGTTTTAGTGGGCTATGGACACCAGTCTTGGCGACCTGAAGCTGCTGTGCATACATGTACCTCGATAATACTAATATCTTTTCATGTACATTCTCTGAGCATCATACCCATTTAAAGGAGGTCTTCCGCCAGCTTTCAGAGGCCAAAACTAAAATTAAGCCTTACGAATACCACTTCTTTAAAGATCAATTGTAGTACCTAAGGTTCATAGTAGATGCAACTGGGCTTAAACCTCAACCAGTTAAGGTGGAAGCTATTCAAAAAATGACTGTTTCAACCAGTAAGCGGGACATACAAGTATTTTTGGGGATGGTGGGCTACTACTGACGCTTCATCCCTAACTTCAGTTGTATTGGGGGGGCGATTATTTGGGCTATTGAAAAGGATGTTGTGTTAAAATGGACTGAACGCCAGTAGTGCTCCTTTGACACCCTTTTGATGGCGTCAGTCAGTGTTATGGTGCTACATAACCCAAATTTTGATAAGATATTTGTCTTTCAGATGAATGAATCCCTGTCCGCCATTGGGGAAGTCCTTTTCCAAAAAGACAAGGAGGGGAGGAGCACCCTATAGTGTACTGCAGTTGGAGCCTGAACAGACATAAATGCAATTATACCATGACTTAATGGGAGTGCTTAGCGGTGATCTATGCATATAAGAAATTTAGGGTGTATTTACATAGGGTTAAGTTTAAAGTTGTAACAGATCATGCTTTGTTACGCTGGCTGCAGAATTTCAAGGGGCCAGAAGGGCGCTTAGCCTGATGGGCCCTCAAACTGCAGGTTTATGACTTTGAAATTATTTATCAACCTGGAGCAAAACACCAGAACGCTTATTGTTTATCAAGGCTACCAAAAATTGCAGTTACAGCGGATCTGAGGTACATAATGTATAGTAAGATGCTCAGCGCAAAGTATAACAACCAACCGCCTCAAGTATTTATGTTATTAGATAGAATAAGGGACAATACAATTCAGAAGAACGGAGAGTTGTACAAGAGAATAGGGGACACTATGGTGATTATCTCAAGGCCTTCCATCAGACCAAAAATTATCATGAGTGCACACTGAGCAGTTGGACATGGTGGAGTATGCATATTGGAATTTTAACCAGGTGATATTCATTACATATTAAAGAAATTAGTGTAAAAATTAGTTGAGAACAATTGTTGACTATATTACTAGTTTCAGGTTTATATTTAATGATAATAACCCCAATTTTTTCTCCCATTAAGTTGGTTTGAGCTGTCTTGATCCGCCAGATTAATCAAGTATCAGGGATCATCTTTAATAGGGAATTGGTGGGTCTTGACACCGGTGACTGAGGCCAAGGATGTCAAGATAATTAATATTACAAATTAAGATGGCTAATTGCTTAATTTAACGTCAAAAGTCTAAGAAAGGATCCCAATAAAGTTTCCAATCAATTTTAATACCTTGGCAATAAAAAGGATGTCAACCAATCAAAGACTAATTGTTTAGGTTAGAAGAAAAATAGTTCAATACCAACTGCCAAATTGCAGGTGATTGTGGTATTTCCAGTGGAAAGCCGATGTATTTGTTATCAAACATCTGATGATAATTTCAATGCTTCAAATATGGTTTTATAATCTTAGCTTGACGCCAATTACCATGTATGTGTGATTGTGGGTTTTTTGGTGGAAAGCTGATGTTTCATTATCAAATGTCTGATAATCATTCTGTTGACTCAAATTTGAGTACCAATAACTTATACCAAAGAAGGCTAAAAATATTTAATAAAAATTATATAAGGTCAAATCGCATTTTGACTTTATGTGAGTATTAGGAACAATCAGCAACAGAATTTTGGTTATATTTGACACCGGCGACTTATGCCAAGGATGTCAATATATTCAAATAATTTGATTATGACAAATTGAGGATCACCATAATAAAGGAAATACAAGAATGATGAGAAAAGAAGAGAGATAATCGCCAGTGAGAGTGTTGGTGAATGCTAAGTAGGGAGAATCACTAGTGAGAGTGCTGATGAATGCTAAGCAGGGAGAATTGCCAGTGAGAGTGCTGATAATGCTGACAATAATGCCATTGACGTGAATAGGCAAGAAATGCCTATAAATATTTTGATCTCTTTTAATAAAAAATCTTCAAATCCAATCTTTGTTTTTTAATATATTATGGATAACTACCTCTGCTAGTTTTAAAGGAGATGTAGTTCATCTTGGCTGGTGGAGGAGGAACAGAAGATCCACAGAGGTTAGGTGCTTGGTGAACACACCTGGATGGTCAGCGCAACCAACTCCTAACCTGGAGTTACAGAACAACCGTGGGAACTAACCCAATCAGTGGTACCAGCGATGGACAAGTGAGGATTATCCATGAGGTGGAGAAGCAAGGGGTCAGGCCGCCCAGGATGGGGGAGAACAGCCGGTGCCCACCAAGAGAGGCTAATCTGCTAAGTTGAAGTTGGTGTCTAGCTGGATTGGGAAGTTACCTGCATCCCAGTAAGTAACGGTCACCAATGATGGTGAAAAAGCAAGGGCAATAGTCTTCATAATGTTTAACCTGGCACACTAATAGAGTCATCTATTAAGAATGAAAATTCTTAACTATTCAAGACCCCGAATTGTTGCAACCATGTTACTACTATGAAAGCATTCAATTTGAAAATCTCAAAACAATTCTCTGCTGCCGCCAGTGCCAAGTGGAAAAGCTGTCCCACCAGAAGACTTTTTACTGGCTAGTGAAACCACATTTTGCTTGGCATAAGGTTTACTTGGATGTCGTTGGCCCTCTGCCAATTGGAGCTAACTGATCCAAATATATTCTAGTGGCAATTAGTCACTTGACCAGGTGGGTTGAAGCATGGGCAATATGGGATTTGGAAGCAACCACAGTGGCCAAGTTTGTAATGGAATGTAATCCAGCGACATGGCTGCCCTCAATTCTTAATGATAATTGTTCAACTTCACCTCACATGTCCTTCCAAAGTTGAACGACTTAATGGGCATCTGCGGGGTTCTGATGACCCTATATCACCCTGAGTTTAGGAGTATAAATGAGTGAATTAATGGAACTTTGAACATCCTATGGAAGTTAGTAGCTTATTGACCTTCTGATTGGAGCTCTCCCCTTTCCACTGCCATTTTCTCTTATGATATTAGCTACCATTCTGCCACGGTAAAGAGCCCTTTAAACTGTTATATGAATAAACCCTGCTCTTCTGGCGCTTCTCTATGCTTGCATAGAAGATAACATCAGAATGAATCCCCAACGCTATTTAATATCCTAGCTGACCTGTTAATCAAGCTGCAAACAAAGTATACTCGTTCAGCTTAGCAAAGAAGGTAAAGAATCAGGCTGCCAATCAGGTATGGCATAGTGGGCTAGCACAGTCAAAGATAAGGGATATGTTTTTATTCCATGACCAAAATGGGTTTGGGTGGAAGCACAAATTGTCCAACGTCTGTATTTCTCCATTTGAAATAATTGAAAAAACAAGTGTTGATGCCTATACTATCAAGGACCCCACGAGTAGTCAAATCATTAACTGAGTGCAGGAAAAGTTCCTTTGGGTGTAAAAACAATAGGACTTATTATCCAGCCAAGGGGTAAATGTTGAGATTCTGATATTATTGGATATTAAATCCCTGAATTGTTATGGAGGTATGTCAATAACTGACCAAACTGAGTTGTATTTGATAATACTGTGATTTCCTCGACATAAGCCAATAAGGCAATACCTAGCTTTGAACGAATATTTAGTGGATTTCCTCTAAGTAGGCGATGGCGACATGCAACAAATAATTGGTAAATCGCCCTTGACTAAGGCGATTGTGAATTAAATGAGTATTAGCTGCTGCTGGAACCAAAAAGAATACATCAGAAATGAATAGTCTAAGCAAAAGGGTCAGTATTGACCAAAGTCACTAATATATAAGCAATATGAGAAGATTGAAACAGGAGGATTGTTATTAGAAAAGACTGTGTGGAACAGCGAGGATCTGAAGTATATATCAAATCAAATAAAAATGTGTTGTTAGGGAATTGTATCTTATTTTATTAAAGGTCCATTACGTTTTCTTAAGGATGATGATCTTCATATTGTCAGTCCTAATGCTCAGTGGGCTTAACCCTGTGCAAACCCCTTCAGTGCTTCACTGAGCTACCACCAAAATTACAACATGATCTAAATAAACTTACAATCACAATCCTAATCCCTTACCTTTGAGCAGACGATTATCCAGGCAATTGCAAAATCCCAGGTTTTTCAAAGCTTAAACTTGTGAATGAACTCATTCAGATTAAAGTGGCAGAAGGCCAATAGTGGCTTATAACTGTTCATACCAGGTGTTGGATATCCTGATATTGACATGATGGGAATAATGACTATTTAACTCCCTCATCTAATTTGACATTTAGACAAAATAGGGGTTAAATCCATTACCTCAAAAAAATTACATGGGAAAATTAAAAGTCAGCACAGCTCTAGTGAACTCTAGTAAAACTTTAATAAACCAATTTGAGCCTAAAATGCCCAAAATGAATTCCTGACTTATTGAAATGATAGATCAATGAAGGTCAGGTGACAACTACTTGTAGAGGCACTCAAGGCCACAAAAATAAGACAACCCCAAAAAGGGTAGGAATCAATAAGCTGCTGAATTGTCATGGAAATGGCAGAAGAAGTTTAGACCAGCCTGCCAGTTGGGATGCGTGAACACCCAAAAAGCAAGCCAGAATGCAGAGGCGTTGCCAACTGTATGACTTGATATGGAGCCAGGAAATGTGATATCACAAAGTGGTGATGCAACAACAGGGTAAGGAGTATCCCAATGACAGACCAAACTGAACCCATTCCCAACTCAGTAGTTTAAACTTCATGAGGTGGGATTACTGGGATAGTTTTAAAGAGATTCTTGGCTTGAGAGGCCAACTCATCAGGGGCGATAGGGAGATGGACTCTTTCTTTCCATTGTTGTACATTGGGCCATAAGATCCCCATGTATTGTTGTCAGAAGTTCATAAGAGCGGGGTTGCAAAACCAAAAGTGTCAGACTTGCTGGGCCCAATCAGTGATTGAGGGAGCCATGGTGACCAAAAGAATTGGTAAAGTCCACCCAGAGTGCGGGGCGATGGACCACCAGGTAAATGCCATCTGGGATGTGGTCAGAATGAAAAAAATAAAAAAATTGATTTTTTTAGGCAAAATTTTTTTTGGAAAGGAAAGTAAGAAAATTGACTAACAGTTCATCTCAGTGCCATTCAACTGATAAAATGGTGGTTGATTAGGTAGTGACAGGATGGGGTTGGGGCCCACAAATTTGACCTAACTAGAAAATTGTTTGGGAATGGGGGGTTTATTCTTTGGGAACTGACATTGCAAAATTTGGTGGCGGGCCAAGTCTCTGTCAGTTTAACCTCAAACATCTGAACCAGGGCTCGACTACATTTCTGACAATTAGCATGATGGCGTTTGGCCTGAAAGGCGATGGGAATCCTCCAAGGCCATCCCTTATAGGGACAGGTCCATTTGGTTGGGAACAGGTTCAGGACAGCCAACCTGCCCATGCTCAATCATTTAACCATTCATTCAGTCAATAGCAGCACATCGGGCACAACGCCCAAATTATCATCTGAGGGGTTTGAACACTCGCCAATAGTGCCCAATATTTGTTCAACTGGTTTAGAGATTGAATTGGAACTGTTGGGCAATCTGGCCAATATCTCATTCTTCATGCTTTTAAAGCCATTCGAATTTTGGGCATCAGCCAGATTGCTGGCCAAATTAGATCTAACCAATTTCAATTCGGTAATCTTGGCACAGATTTCACTAATTCCCCACAACAGTTCTGCTGAGGTAAGTGTGGGTACTGGGGGTGGGATCCAAAGCGGATGAGCTGTTACCCATCACTCATCTACTATGTGAGCGAGGTTGCCCTGAGTGATGAGAGGTACCGCCATCCTCTTTGGTGTCTTTTTATTTGGAATGGGAAGATGACCTGATTGAGAGCCAAAGGACGTTCCCTGTGACTTACATGAATTCTCAACTCAAGTGACACATAGTCTCATATGACTTGGGTATTCAACTCACCATTTTTGCTCTATCAAAATCATGGTAGAAAAATATATAACATCCAGAATATATCATCTGATCAAGAGCCTCCCTTCTGGATTTCCACCTCTATTATCTTTATTAATCCTTTTAGGATTTATATTGTTAATTGTGGCATATAAAAACCCCTGGTTTATAATATAATATAGTTACGCCCTTAATTCTATATCTCGCTTTAGTCTTGACTTCAACTAGTCTATTTTGCCATTCTTGTCATAGGAAGGTTACTCTAGCTAACAGGACATTAGTGGTGACTTGGAACCATTTTAAATAAAAAAATATACTTGCCATGCAACGTAGTAAGTCTCAAGTATTGACTGTTGGGCTTTCTGGGCATAGCACCTTCGAGCAAAAAACAGAAACCCTACAGGCTGTTGCTCACTACAGGGGCTCATCTGCGCTTAAAAATACCTGCAAAAAGTTGATCACACCATGGTAGATAACCCAACTGATATTTTCACCCACTGGGTGCACAATGGAAATGATGAAGATTATCAAATGTGAAGTCCACCCCTCATCACATTTAGAAGTTCAAGAAACTCCTATGGTGACTCACAAATCTCGCCGTCTTACTTGGATCTCAAATGAAGGAGTTAAAAACCATTCCCTCGTGGAATCTATAACCCAGGAGAAAGAGGCACTCATAAAAGGGCATCTGCCATGGACAGATCTCCTATGAACCTGTATGAATCCAGTTCTCTCCCAGAGGTTTAAGAATCAAATTCAAATCTATCTCGCTATATTATGCAATTTGTACACCCTGCGCTCTCATATCATGCAATTGTTAAGAGTTCATAACGAGGAAATCCAACATCATATCAATTCTCAAGAAGTCATTCAGATGACTTATGAGCAGATATATAATTTAGCAAATCAAACTATAGGAGACGTCCATAGCTTAATTAAAGCGAACTGTTTCGACATTATTCAGCTCCATAATCAAGTGGGGACGATTGATTCTGGTGTTATAAAGTATTTGGAGGAAGTTGTGAAGCTTCTTTAAAAAGGCATCATGGAGTCAAATCAAAATACCAAGTAATTACTTGACGCCTTTGTCAAAGTGCTCCGTTAAAAAGATAGTGAATTTATGGAAAAATGGAAGCTCAAGCTTCTACTAGCCGTTACCAGGAGGAAGAGCAAATCTCCCACAATAAGGCTTAGATAGAGCAAGCTCTACGACGATTTAATGATTTGGAGGCTAATTAAACCCTTGAGACTTCATCAGTGTCACAATATATCATTTTTTAAGTAGCTCAGGTTGAACAGGAGCTACCAAACCATGTGACTCAGCCACCTATCTGTCCATTACTAAGAAAATCAACAAGATGGAGAGCGACTTGAGAGGTAAATCCCCCAGTCAGGAGGACATTAACCAAGTCTATCGTCGCCTCAATAAAGCTAAAAACGCTGGTTTTTTCTCACAGAAGAGTCAAATGCCAAGACTGACAAGCATCCTCAAAGCATTAGATGCAATGAGATAAAGGAGGATCTGAATTATCACATTGTAGCCTTGGAGTATAGAACAAGCTTTTAAAAACATGCCACTCATCTGCTTGTCAACAAATTCATGATCTGAACGTCCATGTTAAGAGCTTGGAGAATGATAAAGTTGTTCTTTAAAAAAAGAATCAATCTGCTGAATGTTAAAACCAAGACTTACCCTAGAGGAAACGGTGTAACATCTCAATCCTCTACATGACCAAATACATTGGATGGAATTTCAAGTTGAACAGAGTGTTGTAAGAACTGAGATTGCTGAATCTGAAGCTCCCAGATACATGTTACTGGATTGGGACCACTAATTTTAAGCCTACATCCAAGGACAATTTTACACCTGGCTAAGGGAGTATTTTATCTTTCCTCTACATCTATAAAGCCGCAATGGAAGGTGCAACTTATTATCAAAAGATAAACATATTTTATCTTGCTTAAGATGTATTGCTCAAGAGTTTATGGTGATTCATATGGATGACTTGATACCTGAAGAGAGTAATGGAAGTGCTCATCAAGGAATTCGGGTCAAAGAAGAGCCTGAATATGAAGAAAGAGGCCTTCATGAGAATTGCACTGTTCCAAATGAAATCCTTGCCGAATTTTCTGACCCCTTTTATATTGAAGCCCAAATGCTAATAACTTCAAAGATGCTGACTCTGGATGTTGCTTTAACTGCTGTCAAGATGGTTTACATAGTAATTCTGATCTAGCCATGCACGTCACATCTGTTAAAAAAGCTTCAATTCCGTATTGAACATTATGGAAGCTTTACTTGATGTTTAAATATGCAAGCCAGAGCCCTCACAAAAGGTATCCACAAGACCTAGAGTTTATAACATGGAAGAAGTGAAGCCTAAGAAGGAGTAAAAAGAAAGATTAAAGTAAATCAATAAGAACAACCATACCAGGGATGTGTGTTTTAAGAAAACCCCTGCCCTTGATGAGCAGGGAAAAGGAAGGTTGGCTTAGGGTCAGGTACCTCTAAAGCCAACAAACCCAAAGTACCTGAAAGTGAAACATTGCCAATTACTCACCTCGCTTGCATGATAAAGAACATGATAATGATTTTGAAGGGGGTCATGGTACAGTTTATTTAATTTTGGGTTTACCCGCTGAGATCGCCATTATGGACCATTTCTACGCTGAAAATATTGATGACGCTCAGGTTCCAAAGGCACCTACCTCAGTCAGGTTTAGGGTACCCTCAGATAATTGATAAGACCAGCAATTATAAGCAAAAACTTGCCCTGTTGATCCACCTATCTCAAGCATCCACAGTTTAAGAGGAAATTAAGGAGAAGTACCTTGAGACTTCCTGAAAGCTCAATGCAACATTCCACCTCAAGGAGGTGTTAGACCTGACACCAAAGTTTGTAGAAACATCACCAAAGTGAGAGTGGTAATTTAAAAGTCTAAGATATGGCATCATAGATATGGGATCACCTACCATCGTTGTGTCATCCCGCCTCATCAAGAAGATCAAGCTCAATTTAGACCTTGGATACACTCAAGAGTATAGTACTGCTGGTCCTAACAACACCAAGGCGATAGATGCATACTAATCTCTGCCAATCTGAGTTGACAAGTTAGTACTTTCAGCTCCCGTCATTGCCCTTGACAACAGCCAATATTATATTTTCATTGGAATGAAATTTATAAATAAATATGAAGGAGTTATTAATTAAAAAGAAGGTTAATTATTACTACTCAATTATAAAATTCCATTTTGTTTTGGATGATAAAGATTCCAGAAAGAAGGTTTACTTTTTGGACCATCTAGTACTAAAAAAAAAGATTTACTCTTTTCTGAGGGGGTGGAAGGCGAGTTGGTAAGGGCATACGGCTACCAACCTGAAGGTTGTGGGTTCAATTCCCGCCCTTTGCACATCGATTGTGGTGCCAGCCAAAGGAAGCTATTGGCAGTTAGTAGGTCCAATAACACGAAAACCTTACACATGAAGTAACCAGAAAACTTTGAGTCCTGATCCGGAGGTGAAAAACTTTCTTTGATGGTGTTGACCTGTTCAGTTTTCATGTCATTTCTTTCTTTTGGTAATGCCTGTCCCCCAGTCAGCTTGCCTCAGTTAAGTAAAAGGTTTACTCTTTTCTGATTAAGTACCCCGGTTACAATTTACCTTTGCAATATTCTACCTCTGAAAGAAACACGAAAAAGGTACCTGACTCAGTAGATGCAGCAGATGACATACCATTTTATGCCACCAAGGAGGTAAAAATTAGAAGAACAAAGAGTGGTATCTACTAACAAAACCCGAGTATATCCCCAAACTGCTTGCTACATACCACTATTGTCATTTGAGTAAGTAGGTTAGACCAAGAGTTTTGCCAGAGATTATCAACTTAGCTTATCAGCGGCCTATTGATCTATTACTTGGGAACTTAACCAACAATGATATCATAGTCAGATGTATCAAGAAATCGGGAAAGGTCAAATTAAAATTAATGTATTGACAAGGTACATTTTATTGATACTCACCTTGATTTTGGTCTACCTGCTGGCACTCTAATTTGCGCTATTCCTCAAGTCCAAATATCCGATAAGTTAAATCAGGAGGAACTTGAGAAAGTGCATCAACTACTTTAAGATTATCTTGATGTGTTCTTCATGTCAGATGTTGACTATGGTCACATGAAAAACTGGACACATAGTATTGACGTAGGAGAATCAACACCTATCAGATCAAAACCATATAGAAAGTCAAAAGTTGAGGAGCAATACATGAATACTGAGCTTAAGAAATTATTGGATGCTGGCTTACTTGTGCCCTCCCAAAGTCCATGGTCCTCCCCATTTTTATTTAAAGAAAAAAATGGCAGTCTTAGAATAGTGATGGAATACCAGAAGCACAACAGCCTCACTAAGAAAGACAGTTAACAGATTTTAGTATTGATGATGCCTTGGCCCGACTCTATGGATCAAATTTCTTCTACACAATGACCTTACAAGTGTTTATTGGAAGATGGCTTTATCACCAGAAGGCCAAGAGAAATGATTGTTGATATGCATAAAAGGGTTATTACAACCTACCCATCTCCTACAAGGATTATGCAACGCTTTTGCCTCATTTCAATGGGCAATGGATCACATCATGCAAGATCAAAAACTCATCTGTGTGATTGTTTACTTAGATGACATAACAGTTTTTTCCAAAACCTTCACTGATCATATAGACCACCTCAAGTCAGTTTTTCAACGACTGAGAGAGAATCATATTATACTAAAACCTGCGAAGTGTACCTATTTACAGCAGGATTTGGAATTTCTAGGGCATGTGATATTTTGGGAAGGAATTTAACCCTTATATGATAAGGTTGAATCAATCTTTAAGATGCCTGATCCAAAGAGCCTTTGAGACATA
The DNA here is from genome assembly GCA_022478985.1 of Massospora cicadina. Lineage (NCBI taxonomy): Eukaryota > Fungi > Entomophthoromycota > Entomophthoromycetes > Entomophthorales > Entomophthoraceae > Massospora > Massospora cicadina. Next base: position 185,379 of record JAKSZP010014501.1, read on the forward strand.
CAAGTATTCTTAAGAATGATGTAAGGTTAGCATCAATTTATACCTAATTTTGTTCAACTCGCTGAACCTCTTGTCTTATTGCTTGCCAAAAATGCCTCTTTTGTATGGAGAGTAGAGCAAAAAACTGCATTTTGAGTCAATGAAGAGTTTGTTAAAAAGATGACTAATCTTACAACATCCAGATTATGGGAAGCCATTTATCCTGTTCACTGATGCCTCTGACTTAGCTGTAGGTGCCATCCTTTCTCAATTAGATGTAAATGGCATTGATCACCCAGTCTCATATAATAGCAAAACACTTTCTAAAGCTGAGAGAAATTATAGCATCACAGAAAAATAGTGCTTAGATGTTCTCTTGAAGATGAAACATTTGTGGCCTTTCTTATACAATACAAACTTTAGAGTTGTGACAGACCAAGCCTCCTTAAAGTGGCTGCAAAATATAAAAGATCTCATAGGAAGACTAGTCAGATGGTCTCAAGCTTCAGCACCATGTCATAAATATCATCCATCAAGCTGGAACGATTATACATAAACTTAGATGGACTGACTTGTCTTCCCTACTATAACTTGACAATAGCAAAGCTAAACGATTACAACCTACTCATAAAGCCAGACTCTTGGGAGGATTTAGATGTACCATTTCAAAAGATGCTTAGATAACATGCTAAAAAATATGAAGATTAACGAAAACTTTACAAGGAAATGGAATTGACTGGCTACCTTACTTGCAACCTTCTAAACGGGTATCAGTTGTTAACTATTGGTGAATTTGGTTGATTCCGCCAAACTAGTTGCACAACATAAAGCCCACTGAGCAATGGACGAGTTATATGAGGATCACTGGCCCTCTATTTAATAATGGTAAAATGTTTACTAAGTAGATATTGCTCTAATGATACCAATTTATTTAGTGTTAAACTTAACAGTCACCTCCTAACTCTTTCCTACTCTTCTCTTTCTTTGTACCAAAAAACTTTTCTTCTAACTATCATGCTCAACTCTTAATACTTGATATTCCTTGGTGGATTCAACACATTCTGCTTAGTAAGCTCTCTATTCGCTATGATCTAGGGGTTTCATTTGCACATTGAGGCTTTGGAGGAATTCCTAAAAATTCGCCAAACCACTATTTTCTCAATCAAACTCACTTTTCATTGACATAATCAATCGATCAATCTCAAAGTTCACCTCAAATCTAATTTATGTTCTGCTGGAACTATAGCTTATTATCCAGTCATATTAGAATCTCAACAATACCCCCTTGACTGTATGATAAGCTCCTATTGTTTGTATGCCATAAGGAACTTTGCATGATTTTAGTCAATTATCTGAACACCTGTGGGTTTCTTAGTTGTGTAGGCATCGACACCAGTCTTCTTAATTATCTCAAATGGTCCAGCCCATATACTAACAAGTATGTTCATTCTTTAAAACCATGTTGGTCAAGGAATAGAACAAGATCCCCTACCCTGGTAACAGGAGACCGGGAGCCACATGGTGTTAAGCCACAATTGCTAAAATGCCCCATAACCTCATTGTATAGGCCTTCCATGGATATCTATTTCAAGCTCCATCCCTATTATGACCTGATGCCCAGAAGGTATGCTTAAAGCACTTGCAGCTCATAGCAGAATCCCACTGTACTCGTAAATCTGGTCAGGAAGCACTCAGGTCCTCTACTTCATCTGCTGATATAGTACAGGAATCACCCCATCACTATACACAAGATTAATTTGACTGGAATGGATTGGGTTTTCCAGAACACCACTGGAGGTAAAGTAAATGGGAATCTGTTGTCCCAAAATGTTAAGTGCTCCTTCTGTCATAATAATCATCACCCCAAATCGCCACATGAACGCAGCTCCAATCAACATGTGTAACAAACTGGGCTCCTATGGCCCAGCCTGCCACGGACCCTAACATCCGCCCCCATATATGTCCATACTGACTCCAAATGGTCCTGTCCAAATGGACAGCCTTGCCAGGCATACTGGGCTGAGGTGCAGTGCAATGGCCTCTGTCACCTTGGGCCCCCGGGCCAAAAAGCATCCCTACAGCCTCTGTCGCCTTGGGGTTACCCTGCCGAGGTGCAGCCAACTGGCCTCTGATGCCTCAGGCCACTCTGGCTCCTTCCCCTCTCACCAGGGCAAGGCCACTCTCAAAAGGATCCTGGTTCATCCACCCCCTTCCTCTCCTCCTCATCGCACCACCATCTGCACCCCCAATCCTTGCTTTAAATAAATAAAATTAAATAAAACAGTTCAAGTGAATAGCAGCCTTTATTTGGGTAGACTCGAAGTCAGAATAGAATTTCAATACTGAGATCCATCAGGGGCTGACCTAAGATTGAAGTACTATCAAAAAAGGCTAAATGAATTGTCAGTCATGATGGGTGAAAAAGCCTCCGGTTTTGGCCCTGGCAACTCAGCAGCAAATGGGGAATCCTCAGAACAGACAAACACTTAAATTTTAAATTTAATCAATTATTTCATTATCAACCCAAATTGGAAAATCCTACTTGGAATAATGGAAATGCAACTATTGACACACATGAATCTCATAATTCCCACCTTATAAGATTCATGTAATGATTGTCAATTGTTACATTACCCCCTGTAAAAACCTGGTGGATCCCAACCTGAACTAGCAGAGTAGGCAAGCAGCGACCAATGACCTAGCTGACAGAGGACCTTTTTCCGTGAGCAACTTGGTGGAATTAACTGGAATTCCAGAGCCCCCAGATCAAATCAACAGGTTCTCAGGAGGTCTCCTGCCAGGCACAAGAGGCCATCAACCGCCAGCAGTCCGGCCCACCCCCCAAGCACCCCATCCTCTTTGTAGGAAGGCCCCACGAAACCAAAAAAAGGATTGATGGACCACGCCAATGCTTGGGACATTGACCGTGGCCCATCTTGTGGGCTGGCTGGTAACCACAGCCCGCTGAAAAAAGGTGAGTATTTAAATAATGTAACGAACTGGGATCCCAAGGCCCAGCCTGCCACCAGCCCTAACATCCACCCCCATATATGGCTGTACTGACTCCAAATGGTCCTGTCCATAATGGACGGCCTTGCCAGGCATACTGGGCTGAGGTGCAGTGAACTGGCCTCTGTCACCTTAGGCCCCGGGCCAAAAAGCATCCCTACAGCCTCTGTCGCCTTGGGGTTACCCTGCCGAGGTGCAGCCAACTGGCCTCTGATGCCTCAGGCCACTCTGGCTCCTTCCCCTCTCACCAGGGCAAGGCCACTCTCAAAGGATCCCGGCGCGTCCACCCCTTCCTCTCCTCCTCATTGCACTTCCATCCGCACCCCCAATCCTTGCTTTAAATAAATAAAATTAAATAAAACAAATCAAGCGAATAGCAGCCTTTATTTGGGTAGACTTGAAGTTGGAATATAATTTCAATACTGAGGTCCATTAGGGCTGACCTCAGATTGAAATACTATCAAAAAGAATATATGAATTGTCAATCATGATGGGCGCAAAAGCCTCCAGAATTGGCCCTGGCAACTCGGCAGCAAATGGGGGAATCCTCAGGACAGACAAACACTTAAATTTAAAATTTAATTAATTATTCCGTTATTGACTTGAATAGAAAAATCCTACTCAGAATATTGAAAATGCAACTATCAACACACACGAATCTCATAATCCCACCTTATGAGATTCATGTAACAATTGTCAATAGTTACAACATGTCCTAGTGATTGTTAGGAAGAACCATCGCCAGAACAGATGTACCCAAAGAACTAAACATTAATGTAACGCACTGTAAGCGCCTTATGACATTTCTCTGTGCCCTGAAGTCCCATACACTACTCAGTGTTCCACACCAGGTTTCATTGGAAGCCTAGCCATGAGCTTGGTGGATATATTATTGACAGGAGCGCCATTACTATTATCGCCCAAATTTTGGTATCTTTCATGAAGATATCACAGTATGTACACTCTGAGTAAGAGTAATCATTGGTGTTAATTACATGAACACTAAGGAAATTAGTTATCTAGAAAAGTGATAATACTAGCGCAACATGAGGATACTCCTGGGCAATTTTTTCTATTGGATCGCCAGTCACCCCTCTAGCGCTGTGACATTTGATGAAGGCTCACCGGTGACTGTACCATTCCAATCAAGGATTTGCCAGGCGTAAGGCTTTTGCACATCTTGGTGGAACTCCAAATCTATGTTATTGGGATCTCACCCTTGGTTTGAGACCAATATATATCATAGGGAATGCGTTGATATAGTAAGTCATCAAGGGGTGTACCAGGGCTGCACAAAGTAACTCATAAGAATCATCAGAGACAAATAGGTTAGAATTGGCAGAAGTAGAGCATCATGTCTCTACTCCGCACTCCCTTTTCCCTGTTTGATCATGGCAGCCAGTACCGTAAGAGCATTCAACCTACCCAGACAGCTAGCTGCATAATGAACTCTTTGGCCACACAAGAAATAAGCATTCATAAACAGGCCTTGTCTCTGTATCACCCTCAAAGGTCTAGGTCACATAATAGATAATGAGTTGTTACATTGAGGAGGATAAGCTGGATAATAATATAGGGATGAAAAGGAACCGCCGACCCATTAAGTGGATGAAGATTACCCAACAGATTGCACTTATATCGTTGGAATCCCTCTTCTGATAAAAATCTATAAGCGGATGCAGGAGCATTCTGCTCCACATTGGGATCACTAAAGGTGACAGATAGATGGCATGAATGACTGACGATTTTTAGTAGCTCCACATACTCTTGAAAATTGTACAACATAGCATTGTACATTTCTTTTTATGACTTGACAGCCACTGTCATTGCTATGCCCATCTCCTTGTTAAATAGGATATAGCTTCCAACAACACATGAGCCTCAGTCATGAATTGCTCCGCAAACTTTACCAAGGACTCATTCTTTTGAAAAGATATTGCTAAAAAATCTTCCTTGTGCTGAGCCATATTTGCCTTGCCCCCAAACAGATGGATCACGGTCTCCTTCACCTCTTGATATGTTACGGTACTATTCTTAAGGTAACAGGTGACCTGGTCGGCGCTCTCTCAATATCCAGAGCAGACAACAACAGTTTATCTTTCTGCCAATGGAAGCCCCCTCCATAGCAAATTATGACCGCTTGAAAAACCCATTTATATTTCCGTGATGATTAAATGGGGCAGCTTGCACTGCAGCTCCCTTTCCCAACAACCTCAATTTAATTTACACTCCACACAGTATCGCCATTTGGTAGTGTCCCCCACAAGGTTAACAAGGTGGTTGGTTTGGCCATTTACTAAGTGCAGTTGGCAAAAACCTTGAAAAGCTGATCAGTTATATTTTAATTTCTCAGAAAAGAATCTTTTTGAGTCTGGTGCAATGTATTTAAGTCAAGTTTCAGTTTCATGTATTGTGGTAACTCAATAAACTGGGGTAGAACCACGTCAAGAGGAACTGGTTGTGCCATTGAGTGGCAAGTATGAAGTTATTTAATAAGTTGACAAATGGTCTCCTGTAGTGAGAACCACTGTTAACTTTTGGCGGATTTGGTTTATTCTGCCAAACTGGTTGCACAGGGTAAAATCCACTGAACAACAGATGAGCGATATGAGGATCACTTGCCCTCAATATTTAATTTTATTTGTACGAGGATGGCCGACCAGGGGACAGACACATCCGATATGTTGCACTTTGGTGTGGCTGGGGGCCACGGGTGGTGGGTGACTAGACCTTGGGTGGTATGGAGACCCTGTCTAGTAGGGTGTACCGCCTATGGAGACTGTGAGGTTTTCAGTGTCATATCGGAGGAAACAGATTGGAATCCATGTACCCATCCATTTCTTCCATTTGTGTTGGAGTGAGCCGAACAGCCAGGCTTGGAAGTGGTCAGCCAAATGGTTGTGGAACCTGACGATGGTTTGGTTAAGGTTGTGGAAGACCCCATTGAATGCGTCGAGGGTAATTGTGTGAATAGACCATATTGCAATGCACACAATTAGGGCCCTCAGTGTCTGAGGGGATAGGTGAGGTTATGAAAAGTGCCATGATATCACGGGACAGTCGGAATTTGGTTGTGGGTGGTTGTTGAAAAAAGTGCATCACGTTGGCCCAGATATGCGCAGATGGCGGGCATTCTTCTAGGCGGTGTGCTAGTGTGTTGGGTCCGCCACAGATGGCGCATGTCTTGAACATTGAGAATGTACGGTCAGCTGTTCTGTATGTGCGGCGCATGTATCTCCACATTGTGGAGCATACATGTGGGGATAGGAGGGGACAGGTGACGATGTTCCACACCTGTTTTTGGGTTTGTAGATCATATGTGATGTCTTGGTGGTCCAGGTAGTCGATCCTGGACAGAGGGAAGGATGGTAATGGGTTGGGCGCATTAGATATTGTTTGTCCTCTGTGGAGTTGCACATATCCAGTTTGAGGGTGGGTGTCTTCAGATTGCTGTGCATATGCGAAACTCCACTTTCCTTGTCTTAGGTTGTAGAGGATACGTTTGATATATCGATTGGTGTTATGTGGTCCAGTGGCATTTGGGTGTGTTACAAGGTACTTCATCAGGGTCTTCAGGTTAAGAGGAGACCTCAGATGTAGTGCCTTTGCAAAATTTGTTTGGGCTGCCTTAGCCCAGTGGAAGGATGGTGGGTTGGGTGACGTCTTGGAGGCTATCCATGAGCCTAGTATTTGCGTTGCTCTTTCCATAAAGTTGAGCAGCCCCATCCCTCCTTTCTTCCGTGGGCTGTACATGGTCTCCAGCCTGATAGGATCACGGTATCCTGAACATAGCCAGTTCTACAGGAGCTTGTAGACTGTGTCGGTGAAGTTGGCGGAGAAAGGGATCACATGGGCAGCAAACCATAGCTTTGATAGATCAGGGAGTTGGCTAATACAACTCTTCCAGTTAGGCTGGCTTTTATTCCTTCGCATACATGTCATTCTTTTTGTGATGTTGTCCAATATGTTGATTTCTATGGTGTCAAGAGCATACCCACCAGCTTCTAGCCATATGCCCAGATGACGGACTGGGTTAGTGGCGGGGTGGGGTGCAAAGGGTAAGCACAGTGGTTTTATTGGCTTGGGTCTTTGTTGTGTGGTTAGGTGTGTGGTTGGTTGGTTTCTGTGGTGGTGTGGGGTGGGGCCCAGTTTGAGCTGAATTTGCCCATTACATTTTACCTCTGTTTTCTGTTTGTTCAGCATGGCATTACTCACTGATTCATATTGGTGAATGATGCGCTCAACCGTCCTAGCATCCCTATTGCCTGAGACTCCAACGACGCAGTCATCAGCAAATGCGAGCATTTTTTTTGTTGGTGGTTGTCCCTCCAACCTGATTCCGGTGAGCTTTGAGTTTGCAATGCGGAGAAGGGGGTCAAGGGTGAAGTTGTATAATAGGGGGCTAAGTGGGTCACCTTGTTTGAGGCCTCTTTGGGGGTGATGGTGTCAGTCAAGAAGCCTGGGCCTCTGATTGCAAACTTGGCTGAGCGCGTTAGGAGGAGCGCCCAGTTTATAAAGCGGAATGTTAGGTTAATGGCCTTCAGACATTGTTCTATGTATCCCCAGTGTACTCGTTCATATGCTTTCTTTTGGTCCAGGAAAGCAAGGGCTCCTGTGGGGTTAGCTTGGCAGATATTGGCAACTGTATGGATGTTATCCCAAATTGAGCGGTTTGGGATGAATCCAAATTGATGGTGTGAGAGGGTTGTCTGGGCGATGTAACCCATACGTTTGGCTAAAATTTTTGTCAGTATTTTTGTATCGGTATAGGTGAGAGCAATTGGGCGCCAGTTGTTCAGATCTGCTTGGTCTCCTTTTTTGAAAAGTGTGACCACGTATGCATCTTGGCCGCCAGGTAGAAGGGATGTGTCTTCTAGGCACTTGTTCATAGTTGCTAGTAGTATTGGTGCGATATGTTTAAAGTATTGTTTGAAAAATTCATATGGGAGGCCATCAGGCCCAGGGCACTTGTTGCATGTGGTTGAACTTATTACCTCCCTTTTTTTTAGTACTAGATGGTCAGAACTTATTACCTCCCATAGTTCTCCTTTTGTTATGGGTGCTTCAGGTCTGGTTGGCCAGCTATGGTATTGATATTGGCAGATGATAAAAATTTTTCAATTTTGTTGGGTGATGCGAAATCCGCCGTGTACAGGTCAGTGTATAATCGGTGTAATTCAGCTGATATTTCCGATGTTGTGGATGCCATTGTGTCATCCATTCGGCAGACCTGTGTGCAGGTCGCCAACTTTGAAATTGGTTTAAATCGGCGGAAAAATTGGGCTGTGTGAGTTTCTCCGGATAAAATGTATTTTGATTTATAGCATATTTCAGTGTAATGCTGGTGTTTTCTAAATAGGGAGTTTACCTGCGTTGATAGTTGAAACCACGGGCGGCCCCATTGGGGGGTGTATCCCTCACTAAGTGTATTATTTTCTAGGTGTTGAAGCTGTCTGATAGCCTTGTTGATTGTCGCAGACATTGCAGCTGTTTTTCTGGAATTTAGGTGGCAAGCTTTCTTAGTTGCACGAGCCTTGAAAGTTTCCCATTTGGCGACACAATTTACATCAGGTGATTGTCTTTCTTGCCATGTTGCTAGCACCGTCTCAATCCAGAGTTTAAGTTCCGGAAGGTGGATGGTGCTCGGGTGAACTCTGTGCTAGGTGGGCATTTTTTTGTATTTTTCTGAGGATGATAGCATTATCAGGCCTATCCGATGGTCAGAGAAAGGGATAGTTTTGTTGTTGTAAAGTTCGATACTCGGTGCCAGAAGTCTATAGGGGTGAGCATCAGGTCAATCTGGGTCATTGAAACCAGCTGGTTATTGTGTGGTGGGGTATTGTCATGTTGGCCAGGGTGGGGGCTTGTTTGGGGATGGTGTCACATATGCCCAGAGTTGCCTTTAGTATGTGTAGTTCCATGTGGCCATGGGGTATAGCCCTAGACTTGGGCCAGCGGTTGGTATTAGTGTTTAGCCAGCAGTTGAAATCCCCCGCAAAAAATGTTGCCTCAGGGAATGGTATTGATAGGATATCAGACAGGAATTTTTGGCGGTCATTCAGATTATTTGGGGCATATACACATGCCACAGCGAAATTTTCTCTATTCCATTTGAGGTCTGCTAGGAGTAGCCATCCCTCCAGGTGAGATGCTGTGTTTTGGATTTTTACTGGAGGGTTACGGTTTGTTTGAATTACCATCCCACAATGGTATGTCCAAAGGATTTGGTCGGAAGGAGCATGGTTGACCATGACTCCTCCTCCCCCGGTGGACAGTGGGGTTCTTGGATAGCCAAGATATCCATGGAGATATTGCGCAGGAAAGCCATTTTTTTGGCCTGGGACGTGGGGGCCTTGGCTCCTGCGATGTTGAGTGTCCCTATGTTGATTGTGGTAGTCCCCACATCAGGAACGCTGGGGTGACCCACTGAGATCACCCAGTTTCTTCTCATGAGTCATACTGTGAGTATGAGGTCGATTAGCCATATTGTTATCATTGTGTTGATCAGCAATCTTGGAGCTGGCATTATTCAGTTTTTTCTGGCCTGGATTACTCCATATATTTTGGGTTTGGCGTGTGTTGGCTTTTGCCCCATCAGAAAATTGTTCTTGCCGCTTACCTGTGAGTTTGATGGGTGGGAGTTGTGGGTCAGGGTGGTTGGTTCCTGTGCATAGGTGTTCTCACATTGTGATTGGCTGAAGTTGTCTTCCATGTCATCTTTGAACATATATGATTGGTTGGGAGGATTTTCAGTGGTGCAATGTGGATCTACACCCACTTAGTTGAGTGTGTTTGATTGGTTATGTCCAACAGTTTCTTCATTTTGGTTGCTTTGGGTTTTATGTGTTTTGTCTGATTGGTTGTTCCGCTGTGCTGCTATGGCATCCGCTTGAATCTGTTCTGGGGAAATCGTGGTATAAGCTTGGGTCTTGGCAGAACTCGCAGCCTGCTTGCGGGCGGTCTGTGCGCAATGTCAGTCCTTGCATGAGATGGGCTCAACCAAGGCGATATAAGCTCTTTTTTTTAGTACTAGATGGTCCCAACCCAAGGGGGGGATTCATCGATGTGCGATATCAGCTCTTTCACCCCAATAGAAGGCGAAAGTAGAGTCTTTAATTTTCCCAAAAGTTGGGCTGGTTTCATCCATATTGTCTTCGCAGAATTCCGGTGCTTCAATCCCGCATTTGATGGGGCAGGCATGGTCCTTGTGGCCTATTGCTGAGCAGAACTCGCAAATGGGTGGGGTGTGCTCTGGTGTGATACAGAATGGGTGGGATACACTGCCTCGGGGAGGTTGATGGTCGCTGTGCAGGGAATTAGGGTGATGTCCTCAGCCACATCTTGGTTGGGTTCAATAATAGTAATTGCCTTTCCTGTGCGCAGGTGGTGCAGGAGGGGAAATTTTTTGAATTCAAATTGTTTGATTACTCCTTAGCCTTTGAGGCCCCCGCGGAGTTCATCTGCAAGGACATCACAGTGCACGGTGCTCAGAAGTCAGTCAAATACGATGAAGAGGTCGTTTGCCTCACTCCATTGTGTGCGCACTGTGCGGATAATTCTGTCTTCATTGTTGGTTTTTATAAAAAATTTAATTTTTGCTGCTTCTGCCGCTTCTTCCACAGACATGAACCCGACGTCCACCCATCCTCTATGTAAATTTTTGTAATTTACTGAGACGGTGTTCCAGGAAAGTTGTGGAGAAGGTCTCCCCATTTTTTCCCATGACTCAAGGGAAGTATTGCTGACCATGATTCTGAGGCCATGTTCAAGGGAGGATAAGAGTTGAGAGTGTTCAATTCTGGTATATGCGCCCATTTTTTGCAGGAATTGCAAAACTCTGGGTGCGGCGTTGTGCTCACCCTTTTTGGTGGGTGGGTGTGTCAATGTTCCACTGAGGCGTTTTCCCCCGGCGGGTTAGAGGGCTTTGGGCCTTTTGCGCTGGCCACTTTTGCCCAACTGGTGTTGTTGCGGATATATTTGCTCATATTCCAGGTTGATTGTCAATCTCGGAGAAATTGCGTAGAATCATGTTATTATTAAAAGTGATAACGGGAAAGAAAATCTCTTGGTCCTCAATATTTAATAACATTAATATGTTCAATAAGGAGCTATTTCTCCAATACTACCAATTCACATAATAATAAACTTAACGGCTACCTCCATTACACTTACTTATTCTTTTCTTAGTATCAAAAAACCTTACCCTCCGCAATCTCACGCTCAAATCTTAATCCTCAGTATTACTTGGCAGATTAAACACACTCCGCTTAGTAAAAACTCTTTATTTACTATGATTTAGATGTATCATTTGCACATTGAAGCTTTGGCAGAATTCCCCAAATTTGATAAACTATTATTTCTTTGATTGAACTCACTTTGTATTGATATAATAAATCACTTAATCACAAAGTTCACCTCAAATATAATTTACAATCCTCCAGAACTATGGCTTATCATCCAGTCTATTGGAATCTCGACAACAGTTATAATGGAAGATCACAATACTTTAAACCATGGAGGATCTAGAAAAACTTACAAATGAATTAAGGATAGCTACTATTGGGAAAGAATACTGGACTCTGTAGTGGAAGTCTTAGATGCTTGTATCATTTGTAAAAACAGAAGCTACATAAGGCCAAGCGCAAGTATCAATATATAACCCTCAACAGCCGTTTAATACCATCATTGTAGATGTTGTAGGTTTCTTAACTGAGTCCACAGAAGGAAATCAATATATCCTAGCAGGGTTGATCATTTTATGAAGTGGATTGAAGAAATCGCAATTCCTCACAAAGTGCTAAAGATACTGCTAACTATTTTAATCAAAACATATTTGTTTGGTATGGCTGCCCACAGGTTCTTTTAAGCGATAATGGGAAGAATTTTACGTCAAGCGTTGTGAGAATCTTAGCTATGAGCATAGAACTCAACAATTATTTTCAGCATCTTACAACCAATCAACTAATGGGAATGTAGAAAAATCAAATGAGACATTGGTCTCAATACTACGCAAGATGGTCACTACTAATCCACTACACTGGTACAAATACCTCTTAAGTGCATTGATGGCTTATAGGATAAGTTTCTGTCAAGTTATCAAAATGTCTCCCTTCAAGGCCTTATAAAGAAGAGAACCTTAAACCCCAGCTTTATTAGCTCAAGAAGTTTTTAGTGATAATAATGAAGAGCCTGAATATGCTCTAAGAAGAATATCCCAGAAAACAAAAGAACATCAGTCAGAGGCATTGACAAATCTGGCCAAGACGGTTATAAGGGAAGGTTAAGAAGCAAATGCAATTCTCCAACCTTTACCCGCCTTTGAGATTTCAGACTTAGTCCTATATTATCACAATCAAAATAGCGCTTTGGGGAGGAAAATTAGATTCCATTTGGGGGGCTATATGCTATCACTTACAAACGTAGAGATGAATACTCAATAAAGTCTTTAGGAAACTGGAGTAATGATTAACCGCGGTTATAGCTGATTTTTTGCGTTGGTATTCACCCACCAATATTCTTGAAGAGCATGATGTCAGATATCCTGATATCAGCCATGATGGGAAATATATTGACTATTTGACTCCCTTAACTTCTGACATCTAGATCCAAAAAGGGGTTAAATCCATTACCAAATAAATTAACTGGAAAAATTGATAGTCAGCACAGCTCTAGTAAACTCTAGTAAAACTCCAATAAACCAATTTGAGCATAAAATACCACAAGATAAATTACTGACTCATTGAAATAATAGATCAAAATGAAGGTCAGGTGACAACTACATGTAGAGGCACTAAAGCCAAAAGAGACAAACCCATAAAAGGGTAGTAATCAATAAGTTGCTACATGATCAACTTAAGTGACACACAGTCCCATATGACTTAGGTATTCAACTCACAATTTTTGCTTTATCAAAATTATGGTGGAAAAGGCATTGTTAATCCAGAATATATCATCTGACCAAGAGCCTCCCTTCTGGATTTCACCTCTAATATCTTTATTAATCCTTTTCCTTTTATGGTTTATAATGTTAATTGTGACATATAAAAGACCTGATTTATATTATAATAAAGTTATGTCATTCTTTCTATATCTCGCTTTAAAACTTGACTTTAACAAGTCTATTTTTCTGTGCTTATCATAGGATACTCTAGCTGACAGGACATAATAGTTGACTTGGCACCCTTTTAAGTAAAAATATTCTCGTTGTGCAGCTTAGTCGGCCTAAAGTATTGACTTTCAGGCTTCTTGGGCATAGCACCATTAAGCTCAAAAATAGAAGCCCTACACCAGGAAAGGGATCTTCCAGTTCTGCGTGATGCCTTTTGGCTTGAGAAATGCCCTGGCCACATTCCAGCAGATGATTGATGATATACTTGTGACCTTCATCACCTGTGTAGTGGCATATACTGACAATATCTTTATGTATCCCCCACTCTGAGCAGCATGAATGAGGTATACTTCCTTAATAATTTGTCCTGAAGGACGGTTATTTAATTACTCTTAGAAAGCTCAAGGTTTTCTTCGCGTGGCCCACCTCCACCACCCAGCTGCAGTTGCGGAGTTTCTTGGGCACCATCATATTTTCTGAAAAAAATTATCCCCTACCCTCTTGCAGCTGGCTTAGCCGCTGATTCCCTAGATGGTAAGAATGTTCCATTCCAATGGATGAGGAATTGTCAGACAGTTGTTGTGCAAAGGAAAGATTTGGCTTCCAACGGGGGTATTACGCCACCCATGAAAGCAAATCAGAATCCACAAAGCACCGAAGTTTTAGTTAGGCTGGAAAAGGAACCACTAGGAGAAAGTAAGGAAAGTATTTGTCAGTAAACATTGACCCAGCATCAAGAGTTAAACTTATGATGGGTATCATAGTCATCCAGGAATGTAACTAGTTGTCACTCTTTTTGTTGTAGGTGGAGGTAGGTTTATAATGAACTTGGGTTTTGATATTTTGGAATTTTCTATCATCCAACTCCATCTGCCGTCCTTCTGCTGCTTGCCACTCACACGGAACTTGCACAATTTCTTCTTCTGCGTGATCATATTCCTCAATATTGTAAGCCTTGTTTTCAGAATTACTCACATTTGCACTAATGAACGGTATCTTAGAACTGGTATTTTAGAATACATAGGCAGCCTAATATGTCTCTTGAATGCCCGCCCCTGTGACAGCAAGGAAAATAACTACTAGGTATAAAGCTATCCCAATCACCATTAAACAGGAGGTAGAGCCCCCCATTGGACTAAGAGGAGGTACTCCAGCTGGTAAAATTTTGAGATCTCTTTAAAATTAATATGGACAAGAACCACAGATTTTGGGTTTTTTGGAGTATTGATTTTTATTTAATAAAAAACGAATAGCATGAAGACCTTAGCAATGATGGCTTCTGGGTCTTACACTATTTGGGAAAGGCAAATGCCCAAGGTCATGTGGCTTTGGAGCTTGTAAACAAGATTAAACTATTCTCGAGTGAGTCATTTTATGGGTCAATTAACCACCTTCATGTTACAATTAACCACGTTATTCACTTTTGACTCGTAGCCTGTTCTACTATTCCACGTTTAGCATTCCTTTATTTAACTATTAGCTTTAGCAAAAGTTTTTTTAGAGTACTTTAATCTGTTCTTGCCCCATTTTTCATGTGAGCCTCAGTAATGAAGGCAACTCTTGGATTCTTACATGTGCTTCTAAAAACACAGAAGAACTTTTGATTTTCTGCACTAATAGATCTGAGTTTTCATGGGTGGTAATGGTTTTGGCCTGTAATGGAACTTTGGGGTGGGGGTGATAGACAGGGTATGTCAAATGCTACCCATCTCTCATCTAGTTTGTGACCTAGATCATGTAACTGGGTGAGTGGAAGATCCTTAGGGCTGGAGCCCTTTTTAGTCCTGAAGGGATGCAAACCCCTGTCCAGATTTATAGCTGGCGCCTGGAGTCTTACATTACCCTTCCCTTGGAAAACAGGGATCACACCTTCTTTATGGGATTGGCTAGGGCATAATTCTTGTGAAGAGTAGGCATTTTGATTGAAACAATAGCGGCTGGTTTGGCTGATAAAAGGCGAATGAGCATTTAGGTGTTCTCTGTGGAACTCCTCCAATAACTTATGACAGTTAGTACAATCCTTGGATGGTACTCAGCTTTTCTCATACGCTGGGTATCCTATCCATGATACCAGGTAGTTTATTTTTCTTTCAACCCGTTTTTTTTCAAAATTTTCTCTACCTCAAACTCTGGGGCTCCTTCCACCATGATGGGCTCAACGTCCACCGATTCCTTGCCTCTAAAAGGGGAGAGGGAGGAAGCATGGAACGAGGTGTGAATATTCCAGTGAGGAGGCAGTTGTAAGTGTAAAGCCCCTTTGTTTATGACCTTGGTAATGGGAAAGGGTTCTTCTCATTATCATGCCAATTTTTGTCATGGTACCTTCAGATAAAAGTTTTTGGTATCCACCATAACTAAGTAACTTTCTTGATAATTAAGAGACTCATGTAGTTTCTTTACGCAAAATTATTGACATCTGTTGAAAATTGGTACGTCTGGATGATAAGCCATATATTTAGTGGATCACATTTTACTATTCAAGGTGAGCCTTAAGATTTAGCTGGTAGTTATGTAACTGGAAGCATATCAATCAATTCCTTAATCAGTTTAGCAGATTATATTTTAATTGCTGAAGGGAGCTTTGAGATTTTATAAATTATGACAAATTGAAGAGAGTCATTAGAGGTAATATGAGTTTGGCAAGTAGAGTAAATTCCGCCAAAACCTCAATGATGAGGCGGAATCAGATGAGCTCCGGTAAACAATTAATAGCTAAGCTGAAGGGTTGAAACTGACCAATGCAATGAAAAATAAGAGTGGGAAGCGAAGACAAGAGGAGGAGGTTTTTGGAAGAATTGAGGAGAAAGAGAGGGATAGGGAGAAGAAAGTAATTGCAGGCAGAAAGAGTCTGCTAGTCACATTATTTTAGACAAATTAGTGCAATCAAGACGATTGCCTCATATTATATGAAGTTTATTAAGTTTATTTGACAGACCAACAATATCCATATCGTTTGCCCATTTCTTAGTGGGCTTGACCCTGTACAACTCATATGGCATGTTTCAAGTATATCGCCAAAATTATCACAGTTGTGCTCACTAAAGGAGGCCATTGATATTCGTTTTTAAAGCTCCATATTCGCCAAGCCTTAGCGCAGCAGGCTCAATTTGACGGGGTACTAATCCAATTTATTGAGTTATCCCAAATTGCGGAACTAAAACTTGGCTTGGATACACTACCTTAGACGCAAAAAGTACTATTTCTAGAAAATAAAGGTATAATGGATCATATTGACAAGGCCTTCCACCAACTGCACCTGGTGGGTTACAAAGACAGCAAACTTGCTGACCGCTTAGATGACACTAAAGAGTGGCTACACTGTGAAGAGCGTAAATTAAATAATTTTTCTAGAGCATAAGAGGTCTGTAGTGCTAAGATATCATATTTAACTGCGATGAAACATACATGAATTTTTTATGGTTTATATTGCATTGGAGGGGGTGGCAATCCTCATTAGACTAAACTGTTGCTGTCCACTCTGGATGTAGAGAATTCAGATCAAATTATATATTACCCTTAAGAATAGTACCATAACATATCAGGAGGTTAAGGAAATTGTACTCCGCCTGTTTTGGGGTGTGGTGAAGATGGTGTAGTTCTAGGCATAATTTTAAACAATTAAAGTTTGACCACATGAGTCATTAGTGGAGCTTGTGGAGCGAATCACATCTGAAGCCCACATGCTAGTGTTAGCCAACATTTTAAACACCGAGGACATAGGCATAGCAATGACGGCAGATGTCAAGCCATATTGAGAGCTGTATAATGCTATGGCTCACATTTTTCAAGAAGTCACAGATCTGTTACAAATTGTTAATTATTTGTGCCGTCTCTCTGTCACTTTTGGTGCTCCTAATGTGGAATGGAAGGCCCCTGTGACTACCACCAAATCCCCATCAGGAAATGGACCCCAACGACTCAGTTACAATTACTGGGTAATACTTGCCCTATTAATACTTTAACAGGTCCTTTCCGTCCTCCTTATGCCCAACCATCTTGTTCTTGGTCAACTTCAAAACTCATTTAACTTCTGACTTGGACCTTCAGGGGTGATACAGAGACAATAGCCATCTGCAAATGCTTGTTTTTCATGCAGCCAAAGAGGCCATTATGCGGCTTTCTTCCCTGAAAACTGCATGTCATGCCATACCACCCGCCCCAATTGAACAGGTAAAATTTGAGTGGAGTAAAGACGGGATGCTTTACCTCCATTAATCCAAATTTATTTGTCCCTGATGATTTACTCAAGTTGGTTTGTGTCAGTCCTGGTACTCACCCTGACGAAATATTATATCAACAAATCTCCTACGATATCTTGGACTATAACCAAGAGAGAGATAAGAATAACACAGACTCAAAGTTCTTCCAAGATGTAAAAGAAACTGTAAGACTGGAAAATCCTTGAGTGAAATGGTACAGTTGAAGTCAGACCCTCAGCGCATGTTGCAGCCTTAGAAGGGGTGAACCTGGAGATTCCAGTAGAGATAATTTCCAAGTAGTATCCTCGTGTCAGCGCCAGTGTTGCCAATTTTTCAATAACAAAAAGCCCTTGGATGTTCATGTACTAAACATCAATGATTCTTCTTATTCAGAGTGTATATACTGTAATATTTTTGTTCGAAATACAAAAATTTGAGCCTTCATAGATACTAGCACTTTAGTTAATATTATATCTAACAAGCTCAAGGCAAAGCTTCCAATGAAGCCTGATGCGGAACACTGAGTAGTATATGGGACTGAGGGGTCACAGAGCACTGTGTCAGATGGCGCTTACAGTGCATTGCCTCTGAGGTTCAGTTCAGTCAGTGCATCCGCCCTGGTGGTGATTCTTCCTAATAATTACACCATTTTGATCAGTGTCACATTCATGTGGCAATTTGAGGAAGCGGTCAATATGTCAGAAGAAACATTTATTATTCTGAGACAACATATTCCCATCTATTTCACCTCCCATGGAGCCTTAAAGGACTCAATCCTCTCCAGTCAAATTACTCTTGTGTATAGTGATGGGGTAATTCATGTTTGATATTGGCGGATGAAACGGAGAACCAGAGCCCTTCCTAACCAGATACAAGTACAGCGGTATTTTTCTACGGGCTGTGAGCGCTTTAAACATACCTTCTGGGCATCAGGTCATAATAGGGACGGAGTTTGAAATAGACGTCCTTGAAGTGCTATATGGTGAAATTTTGGGTCACTACCTGAAATAGCAGCTCAAACCCCATGTGGCTCTGGGGCTACTGTTAACAGATAATGGGGAAGTGAAGGTATTGCTAGCAAATCTATAGAAGGAGTCTGTGACCGTCCTAAGGCGCTAAGTGGTGACTTAATTCACCTGACTCCTATTGATAAAGATCACCATATTCAAGCTTGGGTCTTTGGAGGACCTCACCCTACCTGTAAAGGCCTCCTTCAATGTAATGACAGTGGTTCCACGTGAGGCTCTGACTAGGATGTCTGAGGAACAGAATAATATGATGATGGCTCTGTTTGAGAAATATTGGGGGATATTTACATCTGATGGCCATAACTTAGGATTTATATGTGGAGTCGTGAATCAGGTAAGCTTGAGAGATCACCCTCCCATTTTTTCATCGCCCATCCAGGGCTCCAAAGCTGTGAAAGAAGTTCTCTCCAATGAGGTAGACAAAATGCTCAAATGGAATATTAGAGCAGTCCAAGAGTCCCTGGGCATCTCAGGTGCTGTTGTTAATAAGAAAGATGGCACTAACCGGGTGGTCATTGACTACAGAAAGCTTAATAACGTCATGAAGAAATATTAATATGCTCACACGGAATCATGAATAGTTAGATTGGCTGTGAAGTGTCAAATTTTTTTCTGCCATGGACTTGATATCGGGATACTGGCTAATTGAGTTGCTGCAATGGAACAGGAAAAATGTGTCATAATCATCTTGAAGGGTTTGTTCCAGCCCATGCATATGCCCCAAGGGCTGTGCAACACCCCAGATACGTTCCAGCGGGCTATGGACACTAACTTAGATGACCTGAAGCTATCCTGTGTTCTAGTTAGCCTTGACAATATCAATTTGTTCTTGTGGACGTTTACAGAGCATCACAACCACTTGGAACAAGTGTTTCGCCAACTCACTGAAGCTAACTTAAAAATCAAGCTTTGTAAGTGTCACTTTTTCTAAGGAGCAATTAGAATACCGTGGGTTTGTGGTAGACATCAAAATGGCTAAAACCTCAGCTGGTAAAGGTGGAAGCTATGCGTAAAATGACTCAGACAGTTAATTAGTGGGAAATCCAGGTGTTTTTGTGGATGGTCAATTACTACTGATGGCTCATTCCAAACTTCAGTTGTATTGGGGCTCTGCTCTTCAAATTATTAAAGAAAAATGCCACCTATGACTGGAATGAACGTTGTAAACATGCTTTCAATGTTTTGAGGACTACATTGGCTAGTGCGCCCATTTTGAAATACCCTAATTTCAAAAAGGAATTCATTGTGCAACGGATGCTTCACTTTCCACCATAGGGCAGTGTTGTCCCAGGAGGAGGATGATGGTGTGGAACACCCAGTCGCATTTTGTAGATGAAGCTTAAACTCTCATGAACGTAATTACACCCATGACCAAGAGGTAGTGCTTAGCAGTGATATATGCATATAAACAGTTTTGGGTATACCTCCACGGATTAAGATTCAAAGTGCAACAGATCATACATCCATGAGTTGGTTGCAGAATCTTTAAGAACCTGAAGGGCGTCTTGCACAGTGGGCCCTGAAGCTTCAAACTTATAACTTTAAGATAGATGCTGGCTGGGGGCTAAACATCAGAACTTGGACTGTCCCTCACGATTACCTACAGTTGCCATTATGGCAGATTTAGCATACATAATTTACAAGAATATGATTGTTTTTAAATACCACGAAAAGCCACCACAGGTGATCAAACCGCTGAATGGTCTTAGTTGGGACACCTTCTTGCATCATGGCGAACTATATAACAAAATTGAAGAATTGATGCTGAGTTTTCCGAAACCTTCTGCCAGGTCAGCAATCTTTTGGGATGCACATAAGGCGGCAAGTCATGGATGGTTGAGGAAACCGTTGGAGTTTTTGTGACCACGTTACTATTGGGAGAGAATGCACTACAACGTGCTTGAGAAAATTGCTTGTTGTCACCAGTGTCAAGTAGAGAAACCTTTCCACAAGAAAACTACTAAAAGCTTGTAAGCCCCGTTTTGCTTGTCACAATGTCTTCCTTAATGTGGTGGGGCCTCTGCTGACTGGGGCGAACTGCTCTAAGTATATAATAGTAGCGATAGATCACTTGACCAGGTGGGTGAAAGCAAGATTGATCAGCAATCTAGGGGCTGTTACTGTCGCCAAGTTTATTATGGAGTGTGTCATATAGCAACTTGGCTGTCCGCAGTTTATTCTCACGGGCAATGGGACAAATTTCACACTGCATACCCTCCTTAAGCTGAATGAATTGATGGAAATTCGCGGGGTTTTAACTACACCATACCATCCTGAATCTAATTGGATGGTTTAGCGGGTTGACATAACATTGATAACCATTTTTTCAAGCTTGTAAATGATGCCCCTCTGAGTGGAGTATCCTCCTGTCCATTACCATCTTTGCGTATAATATCAGCCACCACTCATCAACAAGGTAGAATCCCTTCCAGTTGCTTTATGGTAGAAATCCGTCTTTGCCAGCATTGCTTTACTCCTGTGTGGATGACACCAGTGGAGTAGAATCACAGCCTTATTTGTTTAACTTAACGGACACACTAATAAAACTTTAAACTTAAGCTTATTCTACTAGTTTAGCCAAGAAGATTCATGATCAGGCGGCTGATCAAAGCATACATCGCGGACTCCCACAGTTTGCTGTAGGAGATTATGTCTTATTCCATGCCAACATGGATTTTAAAGGGAGCACAAGATTGCCAATATATCGACTGGACCGTTTGTTATAAAAAAAGACTGTTATTGATTCCTACATCATTAAGGAAACCGTGGGTGGTCATATTATCAACTGTATACATGCAAAGTTCCTTTGGTCATATAAGATATTGGAGACTTGTTGTCCAGTCAAGGAAGGTAATGTTGATGAATTGGCATGACTGGATGATAAGCCATATATTTGGTGGATCGCATTTTATTAATCAAGGTGAGAAGTGAGATTTGGGTGGTAGATTATGTCAACTGGAAGCAAGTTGATCGAAGCCTTAAATATTTTTACAGATTGTATTTTAATTGCTGAAGGGAGCTTTGAGTTTTAGGTAAATTATGACAACTCAAAGCATGTTGGTAGAGATAATATTAGTTTGTCAAATAGAGTGAATTCTGCAGAAGCCTTAATGATGAGGCGGAATCAGATGAGTTCTGGCAAATAATTAATAGTAAGCCAAAGGGTCAAAAATGACCAATGTTACAAAGATATGAGTGGGAAGTAAAGACAAAAGGAGGAGGTCTTTTGGAAGGATAGTGGAGAAAGAGAGGGTTAGGGCAAAGAAGGGATTTGTGTGCATAAAGAGTCTGTTAGTCATATTTTTTTAAATATAGTAGTGCAGTCAAGGCAAATACATTATATTATATAAAGTTTATTAAGTTTATTTGATAGACCAACGATCTCCATATCATTTGGCCGTTGCTAAATGGGCTTGACTCTGGCCGCCCACCACCAGTACGGCTAGAGGTCATGTTTGGCCCTCATCATCATGGTGGCATGGGCCTGCTTGACTTAAAAGCCCATGCTGCCAAGATCCTGGGCACCTGGATCGCGGCCATCACCACACCTACGCTCCCCTCCCAACACTGGTCCTGCGCGGCTGGCTCCAACTTTTCCCGCGCCTTGGGCCTTAACAATCCATCAAACCCTCACTCCTTGATGAAATACCTGGCTTCACACCCATCGGCCACAGGTCCTCGCGGGATTAAAACCCACTACAAACGAATCTTCCTCTCCATGCAGAGCGCTGAGTGGAGAATTCGTATTAGTGGACACACAGCCCAGAGAGGCCGCCCCTCTCCTCAGTTCACACAAGAGGTACAGGGGCTACCCATCCAAGATGGCGTGATCCCCACACGACCCCATGTCCTATCCAGGGTGGACTACCTGGACATGATGGACATCCCTTACTCCATTGAGACTCAGAAGACTATTTAGAAATATGCACACCATCCTCTGTTGCAGCCTCAAATCCGTTCCCATGTGTGGCGCTGCCTGAGGCGGTTGTATCGTACAGCTGAGCGCTCTAACGCTTTACACTCATCCTGTGTCGTGTGTGGCCAGTATGGAACGCTATTCCACCGCATGGAGAAGTGTCCTACCTCTAGAGTGATATGGCGCGAAGTTCAACGTCTGCTTGGCCAGGATCAAATACATCCCTTCAGTCTGTTAAGAGATATGTTTGCTTTATCAATGGCTTCCCCCCTTCTACCCTCCCTCTGTGCTCTGGTGGTTGCAATTGCCATGTGGACCATCCACACGATTGTCTTGGATGCCATCACAGGCTCCACCCCCACCCTCCCAGAAGCTGTCCACAGATTCTAGTCTCATTTGGTGGACCACTTTCAGGCGTGGATATTTGGATACCTCCCACCGCATCACCAACAGCTAATCTCCTCCTGGTTCTCAGTTTGGCTCATCAAATCAGACCCTTTCCTCCACATTTGTTCAATAGTGGCTACGGCCCCTTCACACGTCCCCTCCCCCTCCTCATAGTGGCGTTCCCGCTGGCAACAAGAGATAGCTTCGCTTCTCTGGGGTGCCTTCCCTGTTCTAAGCTTTGTTTCTTTTGGGTCAAATTCAGAAGTTTCCATCCCATGGTCGGCCTTCCTCACAATAAATCTACATTAAAAAAATAAATGGGCTTGACTCTGTGCAGTTCCTACGGCGTATCTCAAGTATGTTGCCAAATTTATAGCAACATAATTGGTGGATTTAGTTAGCTAGCTCTGTATCTGTCGATGCACCTCCCAAATGTGTATGATAAAACTATCAGCTGCTGGCATGTTGCTGCGCATTTGGGACCAATAGTAAAGGCATGGTTATACCCTAGGTTAGCGTACATGGGTGACATCCCTGTTGAGGCATGAAGAGAGTTATTATATGAGAACTTAGCTATAAGAAGGTCAGCTGCCCATGTATCATGGTAGGTAGTAGCATAGCATCAAAGATATTGCTCAAGGGATTGGTTGGTGCGTTCCTTTTGACCATCTGATTGAGAGTGGTAGGCCAATGATCTGCATGGCTTAATCTTCACATATCACATATGACCTTCCAGAACTGCGAGGTAAACTAAGGCCCCCTGTCACTAATTACTTTTTGAGGAACCTTAAAATAAGGAAAATGCATGTTCTACAAACAACTGTGCCATATCCTCAGCTGTAGTGTTTGTCATACAGGGGATAAAGATAACGTACTTTGTGAAGCGATCTACAACCACCATGATCGCGTCATACCCACAAGATATGGGTAAACTTATAATCAAATCCACTGAGAGTGATGTCCATGGCCCTGCTGCCTGTTGGAGAAGGTGGTGAAGGCCGTTTCGCCCTGTCCTATCTGACTTGGACCCGGCGCAAATTAAGAACTACTCAATCCAGGTGGGAACGTTTTTTGTCAGTCCATTCCAATCATATCTTCTTTTAATTAAATTAATAAATATTTTTGCGCTCCAGGGTGCCCATGGTTGGTGGATCATGCTGTTCCCTTATGATGCATGATCGTAACTCAGAGGGAACTCAACTTTGACATAAAAATATTACCCTATTCCCTGGGAATACCATCCAGAAGGGGCTGTACCAGCTTCAATCTTCACTAGGAGATCCTGCCCTTCAGAATAGGTGGACTGGGATGCCAATAAAGTATTCATGAGAAAACCCTCGTTGGTAGTAAATACCAGGGCTGGATTATATGGAATAACTTCAGTCACTCGTTGGACTGGAACAGATGGATTAACTTCACCCACTGGCTCAACATGGGTATCAGGAATAAATTTGGGATGTTTTTTGAAGGATTTGTATATGGATTTGGGTTTGAGTTTGGATCTAAATTTGGGTTTTGACTTATGTGTATGTTTTGGAGTGTGGGATGCAACCACCATAATGGCTGGAAGTGGGGGAGCTATGACCTGCTCAGGGAGAATTACCGTTACTAGTTCAGGACTTGTCACCAAATTGGGACCCATTTAGAGGATTTCGGATCAAGAGATCAGGTAAAATATGTGTGGCCCCCTTGAAAAACTCATACTTGAAGTTGAAGCTTCGAAATTCGCGGTGGGTTCTAGTCTGTCTGTGAGGCAACTTCCGTGGTTTGCAATAGTAAGTAAGTGACTGGTGGTCTATGCGCACAATCACTGTATGTTTTGCACCCTATAACAGGTACCATCAGTGTTTAGAGATCATGACACCGCCGCCAACTCTTTATCATAAATACCCCTGCGCGCTCTGTGACGCTAAACTTCTTTGAGAAGTACGCCACAGGGTGTTCCCGTCCCTCATGTGATTTCAAGAGTACAGCACCATCTGCAGTACCAGAGGCATCACAAGCCACTTTAAAATGGCTTTTCTTTATCTGAATGACGAAGAACAGGAGTAGTGGTAAAAAATCCTTTTTTGATTCAAACGCCTGCTGGCAACTGGAGTCCAAGAAAATGGAGCGTTCTTACCTGTGAGAGGGTGAAGTGGAGAGTCAAGCTCCGAAATAGCTGACAAGGACTTCTTAAAATAAAGTAGTAGAACCCAATAAGCTCCGCAGTTGTTTTTGGGTTAATGGGATGGGCCGTGAGCAAATGGCTTCCAATTTAGAAGGCATGATGGCGCGACCATCTTTTAGGATAACATTACCAAGGAACTGAACATTATTTTTAAACTCAATATGAAGGAACAGCAATCAGATCAGCCTTATAAAGTGCTTCTATTACTGCCACTAGATCCTCACCGTGTTGTTCAGCATTGGGCAAGTGGATTAAGATGTCATCCACATAGGCAATAGCGCAAGAAAATCTAAGGTCCCCCAAAGCAGCATCAATTTAACGCTGAAAAACTTCTGAACCATTCTTTAGACCAAAGGACATTCCCTTAAACTGTTATATTCCATACCAGGTGAAAATTGCAGTCAGTTACTCCTGGCTAGAATTAACACGCATTTGATGGAAAGCCTTCACTAGATCAAGTTTTGAGAAAACTCTGGACTTCAAAATCTCCTGAGAAATTGATGCCTCCAAAGGTAAGGGATAAGGATCAGGTACTGTCACATTGTTCAAAGGTCCATATTTCACGCATGGTCTCATAGTACCATCAGGCTTTTTTGGGCAAACAAAACAGGAGAGGAAACCGGTGAAGTTTTTCTAAACATCCAACGTTTCTTTACCAAGTCATCAATCCTCATTTTTAGTGCCAGTCCTCTTCAGCTGTGTATAAATAAAGGGATAGTTGATCTCAATGAGATCCACTATTGACTAAAAACTCATATCAAAACCTTAGTGAATTGGCAACTTATTGGCCCATCCACATCAAAAATTGACTTAAAGGGAGCAAGGACAAGGGGCAAAGTAGAAAGATCATGTACTTTATCCTTAAAAGAGTATTCCACAGTTGCCGCCACAGCATTGCCTGTTGTTGGAATCAGGGTTGGTTGTGTGCTCACAGGTGCTACTTTATCCCTGATTTCAACTATAATGCAGGAGAAGTTTATCAAAATTGCCAAAATGACAAATAAAAGGGGCCTTTATACCACGCAACAAAATAATACCACTATAAATTAAACTAAAAGTTGGGTTTTTTATGGTTTTTATTTTGTTGTGGTGAGTGTATTAAAAAGTGAACCCTCTTACAATCGTGCTGTTTAGTATTTAAATGAACTCAAGGCCTGAAGCGAGATAAATGAATAATCCAATATTAACTTTGAGCCTATTTAGAAAATATGGGAGTTTGACCTATTGGAGCTCTCAAAACTTGCCTCACTTTTATTGGATCGGCCAATGGAGGGGCAAGTGTAGGTATGACGATGCCATGAGGTAATAATTTGATGTATATTAGCTACTCACTATAAGAAAAATAGTTTCACCTGGTGTGACCCCCTCTAGGCCTATAAAAGGTCCCAGTCTCAGTGGTGGAGTTTGAATAAAATTGGAGGTAGGATGTGGGGAGACCTCCAAATGGCTCCCCAGATTATGCTGACAATTCGGCGTAATTCTATCAGTAATTGTGGGCCTGTTTGGCTGAGGAGTGGGAGTAAGCGCCTTATTACAAGAAGCCAGATTCCACCAAGGATCAGATAGTCCTTTAGTAAAATAAAAAATAGGAGCTATTCGCCTCCAAACTATTCTTACTTACTAATCAAACAATAATTTGTCTGCCATTACCCCCTTTAAGAATGTTGGGGTAGAATAGGGTGGAGATCCTGACCATGAACTCAGTTAATTGTGATTCTGGTATCAAGAGACTTTATAGAATAATCATCGCCCCCCTTATAGTTGATGATAAAAGGTCCCTCCCAGATGGAGCCAAGCTTCTCACTTTTAGCTGTGATGCGATTATGGTACTATAATACCAAATCAGAGAATTGAAAGGTGGGCAAGGGAGTCCTGGACTTTTTGGTGGCCTGGTCCTTTTTAGTGACCGTTTTAGCTAAGTTAGCTATAGCTTCCGCTTGTAGCTAGATAATGTGCTAGCCAATTTCTTCATGGCTTTGTCAGCATCATCGAGATTATCTGTAAAGACATCTTTTGCCAAAAGGGCAGGTATGGCAGGTTCTTGGCCATACAAAACATGGAATGTAGACATTTTTAGAACTCAATGGTAGCTAATGCGATAATTTACAAGAGCATTAGGCATAAACTAATCCCAGTGGAGAGGGTCAGAGCTGGCCATCTTTTGCTATATGGAAACCAGGGTTTCATTCGCTCTTTCAATGGTTTTATTGGTAGAGGAGTTGTAGGGGCTGAAAAAAGCTGTTGTGCCCCATAGAAGTAGCTAGCATCTTGACCACTATAGAGGTGAAGTTTTTTTTGTTGTCACAGAGGAGGGCTTGGGGCATCCATGGCGAGTGAAGATATGGTGATTGAGGAAGTGGCGGTAGCATTTTCAGTTTGGGAAGGGAGAGCCACTGCTTCGATCCAATTTGTGTAGTGGTCAATAATTATCATTATATAACGATTCCCAGTGGTAGCCTGGGGTAGAGGTCCTACCACGTCTAAGCTGATCATGTGAAAAGGTTTCTGAGATGTAGTGAGTTAGTATTATTATTTGTTCTTGAAACGGGATTTCTTTTTACAGGTTAATCAGGCATCCAAGACTTCATTAATAGATTCCATGTTGCCCTCCTAATAGTACCGTTCCTTGATCCACTCATACATCTTCTCACTCCACCATGACCAAGGGTAGAGTGGGCGTCCAAGATCACCAGTACTTGTTCTGAAAGTCTCAGATAGGGAAGCCATTTTACTCCTACCTGCTTATATAAATTTCCGCTCTCCACCTTAGTGTTGCAGGAGTGTCATGCTAACATTTTCTGGATGGGGTCATCCTCATCATCCCAGGACTCGGGGGTCATAAGGAGATCATGTAATCTCACCGTTTCACTTTTGCCCATATGGGAGATAGGAAGCCGCGTCAAACCATCCACATTCATATGACGCATCCCAGCTCAGTGCTTGAGTTCATACCATAATGTTGAAGTTTGATAACCCAACGGGACAGCCGTCCAGTGGGATCCTTCATGTTGTGTAGTCATTTTAAAGAGACGTGGTCAGTAACCACAGTGAATGAAGTGCCATATAGGAAAGGTCGGTAATGTTTAACAGCTAGTAATAGAGCCAGGCACTCATTCTCTGTAACATGTAGTTAAGTTCAGCTTTTGATAACATCTTGCTGAAGTAGGAGACATGATAATATACGCCATTACTGTCCAATTGGGCCAAGATGGCTCCAACGGCATAGTCTGAGGCATCAGTGAACAATATGAAGGGTTTCCCATAGTTAGGGTGGCGTAGGATAGGGCTTTTGATGAAGCAATTTCTTTAGCATCTCAAACGTGAACGCTTGTTCTGTACCCCAATAAAAAAAGAGGTGTTCTTATCCAATAGTCGGACAAGAGGCTCACTAATCTGGGCGAACTTGAGGATGAACTGATGGTAATACCCCATCATACCCATAAGTACCTGAATGTCCCGGAGGTTCCTAGGGGCAGGCAATTTAGAGAAAACTTTTATCTTGTCTTGTAAAGGCTGGATCCCTTCTTGGGAGATAGCATTTCCGAGGAAATCTAGCTTCTTTTGGAAAAAGGTGCATTTGGACGGTTTCAACTTAATGTTAGAAGCCTGCAGTCGTTGAAAGTCTTCTTTGAAAGGAGCAAGATGTTAAGTGAACGTTTCAGAACAGGCGATGATGTCATCAAGATAGATGATCACACAGCTTATCTTGACATCCCGCAGAATGTGATTCATTGCACTTTGGAAGGATGCTGGCACATTGCACAGCCTTTGGGTTAGGATAGGCTGAAATAAGCCTTCACTGAAAATGAGAGTACATTTCTCCTGACCTTGTGGAGAAAGATCCATTTGCCATTATTGCTGGCTGAGTCCATGGCTGAGAAGAATTTTGAGCCGGAAAGTTGTGAAAGGGCATCATCTATGCGGGGGATAGAATATCTGTCTTTTTAGTGAGGTTATTCAGTTTATGGTAGTCCATCACTACCTGATGACCTCCAATTTCTTTTTGATCAGTAGGAGAGGAGACGCCCAAGGGCTTTGGGATTGTACTAATAAATGAGCGTCTAATAACTGCTTGAGTTTAACCCTCATTTGCTGCTCTTCAACCTTGGACTTAAGGTAAGGTTTAGATCGAATAGGTTGGGCATCACCAACATCAATGGTGTAGCTCCATCCCTTCATATACTCATAATCTGTGTCAGTTTTTGAAGAAAATATCACCATATATATCCATTAGATAATGAACCTTTTTAAGCTCATCCGGGGTTAGTTCATCTGAAATGTGTATATTAGGCAGAGTACACACCAACTAGTCAATGGGTAAACCCATATCCAACATTGACCCAATAAAGTAGACGCTGTCAATTTCATTGAGGTGAATTAGCAGACCTTTTCCTATCTTCTGATATTTTTTGACAATGGTGGGTTTATTGATAAGGTTCCCCAATAGGATATTAATGGGTCGTTAATAGGCGGGGTCTAGTATACCTAGCAACACCTGGGGTTCTAAAGAGCTTACTCCATCAATGCTAGTTATGTGCACCAGAAAGGCTTGGGGGATCTGTAGCAAAAATGTTGGTAGCGACTACCCGTTGTTCACCAGCCTTAATTACTGTTTCCTCTAAAGCATAAAAATGGAATGCCCTCTGAAGCTTCTACCAAATTGGGAAACTCTTTTGTGTTGCGTTCAGAGATATTTTAGAATAAAGGTAAAGAAGAGGAAGGGTATTCAACTAAGAAGGAGTATTACTTTTTATTAGAATCTTCATTGGTAAAGTGTAGAGGGACTTCATAACTAAGTATGGAGAGGTAACCTTGTTTCATGTTGATTATGCCATCATACTCAATCATAAACTGCGTGCCAATAAGCATGTCATAAGTTTACTTGTCCAAGGCCACGGCAGGAGCTGACAAGATAAGCTTTCAAATCCGAATAGGCAAGGAGGAGTAGGCTCCAATAGAATGGGTGTTGTTGGGACCCGCCGTTCCAAACTCCTGCTTACACTCAAGATCAAGAACCAGCTTAGTTTTCTTGATCAGCTTAGAAGAGAGAACGTTCACAGGTGATCCAGTGTCCAAGATACCCCTAACCCGGAATTTTTTAACAACAATCTCTACCTTAGTTATGGTCCCACCAAAGTTAGGGGAAGAGCTAATACTTCCTTAAGATGGAGAGTAGATGCAAGCTTTTTATCTGTCTCAGGATAGTTATTTTATTGGACTGAAGAGTGTGAACATGATGAATTGGTTGGATCAGTGAAGCAATAACCTTGTCAGCATCGTTAGTCATATCAATACCCTCAGGGCACTCCATCATTTGATTAAAAGTAGGTTTCTTGAGGGATCATGACTTTATCTACTCCTTCAGGGTTCAGCCAATCTGGTATACCTACTTCAACAGGGGCTCCTAGGACACAATAACCTACTTCCTCTAACCCCTTCAGACTTGTCATCAGAAGGGTTGTCCACACACATTAGGTGGAAGCTAGAATGGTAGTTGGAGGAGAAATCCATAAATTTAGTAGCTATATGGCCTGTAAGTTCAGTGGAACGTCCCCTTTGCATAGATTGGGCGATTTTCCCATTCCCAACCAAGAAGGGTCCAAAAATGGTGGTTGTACCCCTCGTCAACCAGGGCTATCTCGCTCACAGGGTAGACAAGCGCTGGGTAACAGCATTCCCTCTAAAGATTCCTCCTCCAGTACCTGCCCTCACCTCTGCTAAACTTGACTGCCAAATTGAGGAAATATGCACCAAGATTACAAAATCAAAGATGAAAGGTCTGAAACCAATGAGAATAAAGCCTGATGATTGGAAAACCAATATTAGAATAAGACATTGAGAGAATTATTGGCCAGAATCGCAGAAACATCAAGCCTTCAATTGATAAGATTGCCGCTGCCAAATTTTCTTCAAAATCATTGGGGATTGTCGCTGATGTTTAAAACCCCTTGTTTAAAAAATTATGAAATTGCTCTGACACAATTCATTTGGCTGAATGAATGCTCCAGTGACTGGCATGGGTGGGTTGGCCTTCCCAAACTCGTTTAACCAATTGGGACTGCCCCCTACATGAGGTGGCCCAGGGGAATTCCGTCGCTCATTGGGCCAAATGCTATTGCACCAACTGATGTAACGCAGTCAAGCATTGGTCCAGATGTCCTTGGATTATTGATAGTGACTCGGCCTGCTGCAAAATCCTTTGATGTCAGTTCCAATAAAAAAGTATCCGCCCCCTCCCCCAAAAAATTCGCTGGGTTGGGTTGAATTTAAGGGAACTAATCCCTGCTTTGACCCATTAACAATCAAATACTATTTAATCAGTTGCATCGCACTAAAATATTGTTGGTTGTTTTTTTCATTTATCTTTCCAATATAGCCCTTTACCCAAATTCCAGTCTTATGTTGAAAACTAAACTGCCCTTTCTGCTGGTATTCCAACAATCCTCGGGGTTTATGGCCGTGTTAATCTGGTATTTTGCTAGGTGTCTATACATGATTATGGCTCATGAGTACTTAATGGCAGAACTCCTTCCCAGTTCCATAACCGTCATACCAGCAGCAGTGCCTCTGGTATCTGGTTTTGCCATTTGGGTGCTTCAGCACTTAAGATGGCTTTCTGATATAAAAGTAATTTTCTGTTTGCCTGACTTAATTGACCAATCATCATTCCTAACCATTCCGCCTTTCTCGTTGATATTGGCGTAGCAATGGTCCTTTTTTCTCAGCTGAACCAGGTTGTGAAGAAACTGTACTCTGGTTATGATAGCCTAGTACCTCTCAAATTGCCCAAACCACATCCCATAGTTGCTGTGGCCATCGCGCCCATGTCATTATGTTCTGGCATTCCAACCTGCAAAGGATTTACTCCCGTTATGAACTTAGTTGTTTCCCCCAATCCTAATAGCATCTCTTCCATATTGACAGATTCGGCTTCAGCTGCCTATAAAGAGAATCTTGCCTACTTTTTACTGCCCATGAAGATTATAATCAGATCCTACCACATCTCCTTCGAGGCTTTGGTGGATACCAGAGCCACAGGTATTTTTATGAGCGTTGAGTTAGCCCAACAATTGTAGCTTGACCTGGACCTAAGTCCTTCGGTGATGGTTGCTTCATCAGCCTCCCAGACCTCATATCTAGTCCTTCAGCCAGTTCCTTTCTCAGTACATCAGTTTAGCTTTTGTGATCAGTTCTTAGCAATGCTAAACTTGGTGTTTCCGGTTATCTTGGGGGTTGGATGGTGGTGTCTGCGACATGTTAAGATTCACCAGGAGTCAAATATGTTGTCCTTTGTTAATAATCAAATGGAGGGAGAATTTCCCTTAGTCAATAACCTTAAAAAACACAAGGCCGCAGCTTCATCACTTCCCTCATTTCCCCTGCGGGACTTCCTTCTGATTTTGCTGAAAAATTGATATGTTATAGAAGTATTTTAAATTATGAAAAAGTGGCCCATCTTCTCTCTTACACTAAATTCAACTTGTGGTTCCAAACAATGGTACAGTTGGTGAACATCAACTGCCCCTTGTATCCACACACAGCGGAGGAGGAGGCTGCTCTTAATGCCTGGTTAGACGATATTCTTAAGAAAGGGTGGTTGTTTAAGGAGACGTCACTAATTGCCTCTCCCATCAATTTTTCCAAGAAGGCTGATGGTCCCCTCCACCCAACCGTGGATTATGGACACCTAAATAAAATTACAGTGACCGAAACTACCCTTTGCCCCTGGAGCAAACTATCAGTCATGAGATAACTAAGTCTCATGTGTTCTCCAAGCTTGATCTTGTTAATGCCTTCAACCAAATAAGGGTAATGGATGGTCAAGAATGGCTTACCACAATTTAAACAAAATGAGGTATATTTCAATTTTGCTTAATGCCCTTCAGGTTGAAGAATGCGCCCGCCACCTTTCAAAGAATGATTGATAGTGTGCTGGGCGACCTCATATTTACTTGCGCAGTTGCATATATTGGCAACAACTTGATTCACTCCACTACTCTTGAACAACATGTTAAAGACTTGGAAGCAAATGTGGCTGCTTTGCACAAGGTGGGCCTGTTCATCAAGCCTTTATAATGTTAGTTTTATAAGGAGGAAGTTATTTTCTTAGGAACCTGGTCCTCAAAGATGGTTATGCGATCCCCTCAACAAGTTAGACGCCATCCGCAAATGGCCAGCCCCAGCAACCCAGAAACAACTAAGAAGTTTCTTGGGCAACATTATCTTATGAAGAAATTTTCACCAGTCTTTCTCAGTTAGCCACTCAACTTCACCCACACACAGGTAAGAATGTATCTTTTCATTGGACATCTGAGTGCCAGCAGTCTTTCAAGTCAAATTAAAGAGGTGTTCTTATCTTCCCCATCCTAAAACATGAGGATCCCTAAAAATGTATATTGTCACCTGCAATGCTTCATCATTAGCAGTTAGAGCAGTTCTACTCCAGGATTACGATGGTTTAGAACATCCTGTCGCCTACTTTTTCCCAAAATTCCTCCAATGAGCAATCATGAGCCAATGCAATAAGGAGTTGGCAGCCAAAGCATGGGCATTAACTCATTAGCTGTATCTGTTACAGGGTGCCCAGCATGAGTTGACTGTGCATACAGACCACCAAGTGCTTTTGTATTTCTGTAAACTGCAAAAATTGGCACATTGGCAAGCTCATACTTATTAGGATTTATTCAGCTTCAATTTTAAATACAAATTCATAAAAGGAGCGTAAAATGCGCCCAATTTCCTTAGCCGCAAACTGGCTCATTGTTCAACAGACTTTGATGAAGTGGACCTGGTTACCATGATCTCCACCACCCAAATTTTATCTATTGCACCACCTGTGATCATGGAAGTAGACTTGGCTCCCGATGCCCTGCTTATTTCATGTGTTTTAGCATCTCAAATAACCTGCCCCAAAGGAGTGGAGCTACTAGACTAATTGTCCCTTCAAACTTACAAACATTCTCTATACTCCTTAATGGAAGGTCTCATTAATTTTTGGTTACAGGATTGGGTTCCCGCTCTCTTCAAAGCGGAGGTGTTTCAGGCACATCATGACCCTCCCACAATTGGCCATCCAGGTAATAAGAAATGTACCAAGTTGATCAAGAGGACTTTTTAATTTGGCAGGTTTATCAAGGGAAGTGCCTTTCTGGATCGCCAACTGTGTTACTTGCACATGGGCCAAGTTGAAACGATCGGGAAGGAAGGGTCTTCTTCATCCATTACAACAGGCAGAGGGTCCATGGACATCAGTGTCCATGGATTTTATTGTAGAACTTCCCTGTTCTAATAAATTTACAGCAATGATTGTGGTGGTCGATCAATTTACTAAATTTCCCTTATTTATTCCATGCTCTTCCGTGATCACATCAGAAGAAACCTCTCATCTCTGCGTACACCATGTGTTCTCTATGTTTGGTCTCCCAAAGGAGATCATCAGTGACCGTGGCCTCAATTTACAGTGTATTTCTGGAATGAGCTTTTATCCATCTTAAAAATCATCCCCTGCTGTTCCATAGTGTAGCATCCCCAGTCTGAAGGACAAACTGAGCATATCAACCAAATTTTGGAAAAGTATTTACGCTGCTACGCGGTGGCCGCTCAGGATACCTGGGCTAACAACCTCCCCCTCGCTCAGTTTTGCTATAATAATGGAGCTTACGCTTCTATGGGGTTTTCTCCCTATAAAGCAACGTTGGGGTATAATCCCTCATTTTTGGTCAGCCCCTTGTCTGCGTCCAGAGATTTCTGCTGCCGCAGATCACGTTGAGCACATTTGAACTATTAAGTCCTTAGTGCGGGAGCATCTCACAAAGGCTACCAATGATTACAAGTGGTTTGCGGATTAAAAACGGCTTCTTGGTCATGATATAGTGGTGGGCTCATATGTCATGCTAGATACACGCCATTTGCAGATGCAGGTGCCTTCCCAGAAGTTTTCAAGCAAGCGTTCAGGTCCCCACTTGGTGGAGGAAGACTTGGGTGATGGAGCTTTCCAGTTAAAGCTGCCAGCTCATTGGAAACAGCACCCCGTCTTCCACGTATCTCAGTTGTCCACATTCAAGGGGATCATTCCTGCCGATCCTGAGCCAATAGTAATTTAGGACGTGGAATAAGCCAAGGTGGAAAACATCTTAGCATCCCTAAAATCTCAGAGATTCTTTAAGTATCTTGTTGCTTGGAAGGGTTATCCAGCCTACGAGAACAGTTGGGTCAAGGCCCATGATTGTGTAAATTGCATAAAACTGGTTGAGACGCTTCATTAGTCCCATACAGATGCTCCACATCCCCCTCAAATAGCCACGCCCTTAATGGGGATCAAGTTACCCAAGGCCACAAAAATGTAGCCCTTACTCAGTTTCCTGGCAGTGGCG
The DNA here is from genome assembly GCA_022478985.1 of Massospora cicadina. Classification (NCBI taxonomy): domain Eukaryota; kingdom Fungi; phylum Entomophthoromycota; class Entomophthoromycetes; order Entomophthorales; family Entomophthoraceae; genus Massospora; species Massospora cicadina. The sequence continues at coordinate 220,548 of JAKSZP010014501.1, forward strand.
CCCCTCCTTTGGCAAAAGGAAAGGGTAATGTAAGTCCAGGGGAATGTCCCCTTTTTGTAGATCAGTCGATTTTCCATTTCCCAACCAAAAAGGGTCCAAAAAGGGCGGATGTACTCCGCGTCAACCAGGGCGATCTCGCTCACATGATAGACAAGCGCTGGGTAACAGCATTCCCTCTAAAGATTCCTCCTCCAGTACCTGCCCTCACCTCTGCCAAACTTGACTGCCAAATTGAGGAAATATGCACTAAGATTACAAAATCAAAGATGAAAGGTCTGAAACCAATGAGAATAAAGCCTGATGATTGGAAAACCAATATTAGAATAAGACATTGAGAGAATTATTGGCCAGAATCGCAGACAACATCAAGCCTTCAATTGATAAGATTGCCGCTGCCAAATTTTCTTCAAAATCATTGGGGATTGTCGCTGATGTTTCAAAACCCCTTGTTTAAAAAATTTATAAAATTGCTCTGACACAATTCATTTGGCTGAATGAATGCTCCAGCGACTGGCATGGGTGGGTTGGCCTTCCCAAACCCGTTTAACCAATTGGGACTGCCCCCTACATGGGGTGCCCTGGGGAATTCCCGTCTCTCATTGGGCCAAACGCTATTGCATCAACTGATGTAACGCAGTCAAGCATTGGTCCAGATGTCCTTGGATGAATTGATAGTGACTTGGCCTGCTGCAAAATCCTTTGATGTCAGTTCCAATAAAAAGTATCCTCCCCCTCCCCCAAAAATTCGCTGGGTTGAGTTGAATTTAAGGGAACTAATCCCTGCTTTGACCCATTACCAATCAAATACTATTTAATCAGTTGCATCGCACTAAAATATTGTTGGTTGATTTTCTTCATTTATCTTTCCGATATAGCCCTTTACCCAAATTCCAGTCTTATGTTGAAAACCAAACTGCCCTTTCCACCGGCATTCCAACAAACCTAGGGGTTTATGACCTTGTTCATCTGGATTTTACTATGTGTCTATACATGATTATGGCTCATGAGTACTTAATGGCGGTATTATTCCCAGTTCCATAACTGTCATACCAGCAGCAGTGCCAATGGCATTTGGGTTTGCCTTTTGGGTGCTTCAGCACTTAAGCTAGCAGGCTGATCTAAAAATAACTTGCTGTTTGCCTGACAAGGTCATCCACAGAGATGATCATTGGAGGAGCAGGAAGCTTAGCTTTAGTAGCCTTGTTTTGAGCCCATGGTTATTGAGAGCGACTGTCATTGGAGTGATAAGTTTGGGCTTCCTCATGGCTCCAGGTTTCGGATTAGAGTTGGCTGGAGTTGATAGCGTCATGGATGGAGATGCTTTAACTACGCCATCTTTGGGTTGATCAGAGGCTGTGAGCTTTGGGGAAGCAGGTGGTTTAGCTTGGGCGACCTGGTCCTTGAACCCATTGTTGGTGGGGCGAATGTCACCTGAGAGAGGGGTTTAGGCTTAGGAGCAGGCTTTGGGACCACCTAAAGAGGTTTATTTGATGGCACAAGCTGATCTTGGTGGCAAGATGGGGGCAGGGAGCACTTCCCCATTAATGATGATGGACTCTATTAACTAGCTTGAGAACCTCAGGTTGTCTCGGCAGAAAATATCAGGTTTTAGTTGCATCACAGGTGCTGGACTCAGAGTAGTAATCAGCATAGTGGTCAACATAGCTCCTTCAATGGGGCTTCAGTTGAGATCTTCCTCAATGGTCCAAACCTGGGGGTTCACCACAGATTAATTTGTTGTCGCACAGGTATGAAAATCAGCAACGTCTAAAAAGCCTCTCTTATATCACGGACATTCATAAATTTTCAATTCACTGAGATGATATGCTGAGCTAAAGAAGGTTAGGAATCTAACCCAGTTAACATGGCAGCGATGGCATCATCCAGGTTTATCATGTTAGAAATAAACAACCTCTGGGCAGCAAGTTAAAATTGCTCAGCAAAGTCAGTGATCCGCTCACCATCATACATATTAAGGCTCATAAAGGCCTGTTTTCCCCTTGTTTAGACTCTATTTGGAGCCAAATTCAGCTACCAGAGCCTCCTTAACCTTACCCAGGTGTGCAGAGTGTCCATATGAGGGACCTCCATCTCTTGGGCCAGGCGACTTAAATGAGGAATGATGTGCTGAATTTTCTGGTGGTCAGTTGCACCTTGCATGGCAGATTCATAGACATATATAAACAAAGCAATGCTACCCTCGCCATTGGTGAACTTGTCTTAAAAGGATTTTTAAAAGGGGCGCTGTTTGGGCTTTTTAAGCCGTGACAAAGCGCTGGCTAGTTGCCGATCAAGGGCAACTATCCTTAGTTCATTTTCCGCGGAAGGGGGAAGAAGGGTACTCACTTGTCCGCCCTTCATTTTGGTACTATTCTTGTGGTGTACAGGTACCCATTTAGTGAGCACCACTTGTTGGAATCAGGGCGGTTTGTGTGCTTACAGGTGCTAATTTATCCCTTATATCAACAATAATGCAGGAGAAGTTTATCACAACTGCCAAAATGAAAAATAAAAGGGGATTTAAATACCACTAAATAAAACAATACCACTTATAAGTTAAACTAAAAGTTGGGTTTTTTTATGGTTATTATTTTGCTGTGGCGAGGAGATTAAAAATTGAACCCTCTTACAATTGTGCTGCTTAGTTAAATAAACTTATGGCTTGAAGCAAGATAGACGAATAATCCATTATTAGCTTTGAGCCTATTTAGGAAATATGGGAGTTTGACCTATTGGAGCTCTCAAAGCTTGCCTCACTTTTATTGGAACAGCTGATTGAGGGTCAAGTGTAGGTATGACAATGCTATGAGGTAATGAATTGATGTATTTTAGTTAATCACCGTGGGGGAATTAGTTTCACCTGATGTGACCCCCTCTAGGCCTATAAAATGGCCTGGTCTCCACAGTGTTTTATATTAAATGGGAGGTAGGACGCAGGGGGACCTCCAAATGACTCCTAAAATTATGCCGCTGATTTGGCGTAATTATATTAGTAATTGTAGGCCTGTTTGGCTGAGGAGTGGTAGTAATTGACTTACTCTGAGAGGTTGGATTTCACCAAGGTTTGGATAGGCCTATTTTATTTAGTCGAGGTAAGCTGACCAGGGGATAGACAATATTAAACCTCAAAACCTAAAATAAGTCCTCACTGAAATAAAATGAACGAATTTCTCAAGATGAGCGGATGACACACATACTGCAAACTCAACCTACATTTAGGAAAGTGGGAACCGCTTATCCCATCATGGCGGAAGGGGTGGGGGGAACATGGGGATCATCCTTGGCCTCTACTTCATCCCAAAGCAGGGCATGGGCTACGGTGGAGAGCAGGTGCGTTGGGGCATCAGTGGGATTTGGAGATATACTTCTGATGATTGGGATGGTAGGAATAAAGCCATTATATATAAGATTTCCGATGTAATTTTCCAAAGCTAGTTCAGCTTTCATGCGTTCAAAGGGTATTTTTTTGAACGTGTCAATATTGGTGCTGGTAATCTTTGATTTAAGATTCTGAGCTACCTCTTCCATGTTCTGGATGGCGCTGTTGGCTTCTCTGTGGTCTTAGATTAACATATTTTTGTACCTTATTGGCTTTAGAGGGAATATTGGGAGGAGGGATTCCTTCTGCAAACATCGCCATTGATTTGGTGGTAGCTTTGCGGAGAGAGTGACAATCTGGATTAGTCATTGCTTCAACTGCCAGCTGATGGTCACCGTGGAACGTTTCAGCATTTTTCTGGGTGGAATATATGTGCAGGGGTAGTTCCTCGTCTTGGTCAATATACACAAATTGCTTAATTTGTATAATGTGGTCCTCAATTATATTCCCAGACTCATCGATTTCAGCCAATAGATCCCAAGGATTTTGGTTGACTTGAGTTGTGGAGTCACCATATTCCTGTGGTTTGGTTGTTTCATTGGAGGATGCATGAGATTAAACTGGGTTCTAATCTTGTGCTTGATTGGATGGAGCATTTGTGGTTTTCGGGCGAGGATGAGGTTGATTGATGGCTGTTAGCACAGCTGCAGTGACAGGCTTTGGGGGAGGAGGAGGTAGGATCTTACCCCATACCAAAGCTGGTGCAGGGTGGGCAGCGGATTGGAGCCAGTGGATGAGAAATCAGTGCCATCAGAAGCAGCTATAGTTGGGCACTTGTGCTTTGGGTGGTCCAACTCAAACCATGATGAACAGATCGTCCGTCCACCCTTGACGTGGGCCCAGAATGGATAGTTGGTGGCAGAGAGGATACTGGTGCGAGGGGGAACTGATAAGGCAATTTTATTTGAGTCAGGGATGATTGTGGCATATGACCGAGGCCCAGTGAGGCGTGTGCCCCATTTGGGGCCACAAACTGCAAGATGGGGTTGGAGCCTTAGGCTTCCAAACCTTCCATCAGCTCCTGGTGGAGTACTTCAGGGGAAGGCGTGTGGGCAAACCAGCAAACTGAACCACCAAAGTGGTATCTGCTGGAAGCTGGGTTTGAATTTTGGGAGAGGGGTACCCTGGAAAACCAGGGGCACAGTTGCCACAGTGGCGGCATCAGCTTCACATGTGAAGCTGAGATCAAAATACCCCTTATAGGGGTGGAAGTTAATGAAACTGGCGGGATGCATCACCACCTGAGCCATTTTAATAATGGCTTGGTCATGGTAGGGGAAAAGTTTCCCATAGTTGACCCTAAGGCCAAAATGCATGTTGCTCCAGGGGAGCACCAGGAAGGCAGTGGGGTACCACTTGGGTTCAGGCGAGGTGGGCGTCGAGATCCTTGGGATGAAAAAATCATCCCAGGGGTTTGGTATGACTAGGTGAGCCAGTCTGAGTGCGTTTTCCTGATGGATGGAAAATGGCAGGTGGAGTTTTTTCAGCTGCCCCAAACTGTGGCAGCTGGAGGGGAATCCGAGGACATCAGAGCAAAGCTACAGCAGGCGATTGAGATTACTTTTTTATCCATATAATTTGCTCATAAAGTTATGCTGAGCAGATAGAGAGTAATTTAGTATAATAAGAATTGATAGGCCTTTAGTAATTTGAAAATTGGAGCTATTCTCCTCAGGACTATTCTTACTTACTAATTGAACAAACATTTGTCTGACACCTGTTGTTAAAGTGGGAGGAAGAGGAAATTCATTCAAATGAGTGTTAGAAGTAAAGGCCAACTTTTTCTATTCCAAATCAATGTTGACTGACTGTCTTCGCCACCAACCTAGCTCAAAATTACTGGGTATAGCAACTCTGGAATTAACTCATAGTGCGCTATAAGTTCTTATCTGTGGGATGTAAACCACAGGGGTTCACAAAGGGGAAGTGTGAGCATAGGGACCCTCGATGCCCTTAAATACTATGGAACCTGAAGTGACAGCAAAAACAAATTTTGCACCATCTTAAGGTCAAAGAAATACCCAGTGGCTCCAGTGTCCACTAAGGATGTTGCAGTTACCTTACGTTGCCTACTGAAATATAAATGGGAAACAAAAAGTAAGATTGATCAACTTTATTCAACTCATCAAGGGAGCAAAGGGTTGGATCAGGCTTCTTAATCATAGATTCCTTACGCACCTTGGCGAATCTGTTGATGAGCTGGGTAGACATAGCTGCTGCCTAAGTGTAAGACAATGGTGCAAACTCAGGATCTTCAGGGTCTGATAAAGGCCGCACATTTGAGAGATCCTCATAAACTGGATCCACACAATGTTTCTCTTCCATCTGATTAACTAATAAAATATGATAGGAATTGATAGCTGGAGCCTCTGGGCTTAAGGAAATTGCAACCATTCCCAAAGGATCATTAGAAATATCGTGGCATGGGGAAGATTCTTCAAAATGAGGAGGGTCTATATGAGCCATGATGGATGTTCACCACCAATACTGACGTCTGAGCCAGAACAACATTCATCAACTGAAGCAATTTGTCAGGATTCTCCCTTTATTGGGGGAAGCCCCAATTGGGAGTTTCGACCCACATATAAGAAGATGCCATATTGGGCTCCCCATTAACTTGGGATAAACCTGATATGAAGTATTGGGTATTGGCCCCAATTTATTTAATAAATTTTTAATTTGACACCAGTGACTAATGCTGAGGATATCAAACCTCAATAGGGTTGTGGCAAAATCCCTTTTAGCACTTGCACCCCACTTAAAGTAACCCTTTTGGGCGCACTGGAGAATTATTCTGAGGATGGTCCCAATCCCTTGTAATATTAAATCTTTCTCGATTGTTGTTGGCAATCAATGCCAAGACTTTCCTATTTTGAATCTTCCTATTTTCAATTTATCGAGGCCCTATAGTACCTTGATAATTATTTTAATAATACCGTTTCTCAATCTCTTTTTCCTTTTTCAGCTTATCTTGGCCTTATAGGCTTATTTATCGCTGGGGAATTTGGTGCCTTGATTAATAATGGGCTCAGGTTGGAGTTGCTCCCCGTGGCCTGACACAATTGATCCCATAATCTGCCACTCTGTATCGCCAGCTTAAACTACCTGAACCATGGGTGAGATAGCCACCAGCGCACTAACCTCTCCGCCTTCAATTGCTCCTAACCACTGTTCAGTTCCCACTACAGACTCAGTCTCAAGCTCAGAACCAGCTGTGTCAGGCTGTCCATTTTCCAAAGTTATCATCCCTACTGCCTTAAGTTTGGGTGCTGGTTTATAAGGTCATTTGACTAATGGGGGTGGTTTATCAGTATTCACCTTCTGGTATACTGGAAGTTCTGAAATCTAATACCAATTTCAAATGCCTCCATATGAATTTTTGGATCTTTGTTCCAGCCATTATGAGCCCCAGACCCTTGACTCAAAGAAGCATGGAAGTCTGCTATGGCAAAATTATTAGGAAAGTATAAGCTTTCAACAGTACACTGGATAGCTTGAATGTGCTTTACAAGTTGTAATCAAGTACCTGACGCTGGAAAAGCGAGAGCAACAGTTGTGGCCATGGAATAGGCTCTTCAACGATTAGAAAGATAATACTAAGAAGTAAGGCGGTTCGTTTCCCTAATTGGACATTTTGGTAGAGTACAGTACAGGCCCAAACTCTTGCTCGCCTTGCAATGCGTCCAATAGGGCTAATAATTGCTGTTCCTTGGTACAATTGGTAGTATTATTAACGCTTGCCCGAAATTTTAAATCAGCAAGCACTCCCAACACCTGATTGGCTATGTCCACAAAAGGACAGGAAGTAGACCCAACCATTGACGTTACAAGCCTGAGAGATAGAAGATGTGATTGTGGGTTGTGCGGCGTGGGCCAGCAAGACTTGCTTGATGGTTTTTATGAGAGTAATAAGTGAACAACAAGCCAGAAGCGTTCTTAAGAGCCCAAATAAACTCTTATCAGTGGTAGATTGTCCAAAGAAAAAAGATCTTGAAGCAGATATAAAAACCGCTTTAATAATTGGTTGGGTCCTAATGTTAGACAACCTGCATGCAAAGAAAAGATCTGGCTTCCAACAGGGGTATTCCGCCACCCATGAAAGCAACTAGAATCCACAAGACACCGCCGTTTTGATTAGATGGGAAAAAGAACCACTAGGAGAAAGTAAGGAAATTATTGGTCAGTAAACTTTGACCCAGCTTCAAGAGTTAAACTTATGATGGGTACCATAGTCATCCAGGAATGTAAACAATTGCCACTCTTTTCGTTGTAGGTGGAGATAGGTTTATAATGAACTTGAGTTTTGATATTTTGGAATTTTCCATCATCCGAATACATCTGCCATCCTTCTTCTGCTTGCCACTCACACGGAGCTTGCACAATTTCTTCTTCTGCGTGATCATATTCCTCAGAATTGTAAGCCTTTTTTTAGAACTACTCACATCTGTAATTAACGGTATCTTAGAATTGGTATTTTGGAATACATAAGCAGCCTAATATATCTCTTGCATGCCCGCCCCTGTGACAGCAAGGAAAATAACTTCTAGGGATAAAGCTATCCCAATCACCATCAAACAGGGGGTAGAGCCCCCCATTAGACTAAGAGGAGGTACTTCAGCTGGTAAAATTTTGAGATCTTTCTAAAATAATATGAATAAAAACCACGGATTTTGGGTTTTTTGGAGTATTGATTTTTATCAAATCTGGAAAGAACCAAATAACCCAACAACTGTCGCAATGGAGGCTGCAGGTCGTACACTATTTGGTTAAGCCAAATGCATGAGGTCATGTGGCTTTAGAGCTTATAAACACACTGACACTATTATCAAGTGATTTGTTTTATTCGTCAACCAACCGCCTTATTGTTATGATTAAACACGTTATCCACTTTTAGTCCATAATCTGTTATACTGTTGTTCCATGTTTAATATTTGTTTTTTAACTTTTTGGCTTTAGCAAAAATCTTTTGTAGAGTACTTTCATCTGAGATTTCCCCAGGTGTCATGTGAGCCTCAGTAATTAAGGCAACTCTTGGATTCTTACATGTACTTCTAAAATCACAGCAAAATTTTTTGGTTTTCTGCACTAATAGATCTGAGGTTTCGTAGATGATAATGACTTTTGGGCCTGGAAGAAAACTTTAGGGTGGGGGTGGTTATACAGGGTATGTCAAATGCTACCCATCTCTCATCTAGTTTGTGACCTAAATCATGTAACTGGGTGAGTGGAAGAGCCTTAGGGCTGGAGCCCTTTTTAGTCCTGAAGGGATGAAAACCCCTGTCCAGCTTTATAGCTGGCGCCTGGAGTCTTACAGGAATGCAACGGGAGTTTTAATGCTATCAGAGAGATGTTCATGGAATCGCCAATTATCAAACATGAAAACCCACCAAGCCTTTCACCATAAGTGATGCATCATTGGCTGCTGTGAGGGCGGTGTTGCTTCAGGAGCATAACAGATTGGAACATCCAGTCACCTATTTTGTGCAAGTTTGCTTCTTCTGAACAGTCCTGGGCCATTTATGATAAGTAGTTTTATGCTGTAGCATGGTCATTTATGCATTGGTGGTACCTTCTTCAGGGTGCGTGACATAAAGCGACCATGCAGATTGATCTTCAGGCTCTTATGTATTTTCTGAAACATAGAATCTGGCACATCACCAGGCCCAGATGTTCACAATCTCTTCAGAATTAATTTTGAATATGAATTTGTCAAGGGTTCCTTAAATGCTTACTGACTTGTTAAATGAAACCCATCTTTGAGTCTGACGGAGGAGGAAGGAAAGGAGCTACCATGGTAATTCTGCCAGCCATATTCTAGGCATTGCTCCTCCCAAAAGTTTGGTTGATAGTGGGGTATGAAGGTTCCAATGGTCTATTAGTATTGGTATGTCAAGCAGCCTGCGTGGAGGGGTTAGAGCTGGTCGGCCAGCTGGAGCGGTCAGCACATTGACGTACTTATTATTTGTTGGTGGAGGGAACAATTTTGTTTATATCCCAAGTTTGGGTTCCCCACCAGCTTCGCAATGAAGTGATTCAGGCTCATCATGACCCTCCAGCGGTGGGTCACCCAGATAATAAAAGAGCCTCAACTTGGTGAGTGGACGTACAACTGGCCTGAGATCTCCAAGAATATCCCAGCGTGAATCGCTAGTTGAGTAACATGCACACAGGTGAAATCCAATGTTTCAGGTCAGAATGGACTTCTTCATCCCCTGCAGCAGTCTGCAGGTCCGTGGACCTCAGATCTTTTGACTTCTTTGTTGAGCTTCCCAGCTCCAATGGGTTAATGCAGTTATGGTGGTTGTAGACCACTTTACCGAGTTCTTATATATCCCCCTGTTCATCTGCTATTATCTCTGAGGAAATAACCTGGCTCTTCAAGAGGCATGTATTCGTAATGTTTGGGTTGCCACAGAAAATTGTGAGCAACTGAGGCCACAGTTTATGGCACATTTTTGGACAGCCTAATGGATATCTAGAAAATCATGCTGTTTCATTCCACTGCCTACCATCCACAGTCTGATTGTCAAATGAAGTAGGTCAACCAGATCCTTGAACAGTATCTCTGTTGTTATGCCACCACCATGTAGGATCCCTGGGAAGATGACCTTCTATCAGCACAATTTGCATACAATAATGCCTCCCACGCATCTACCAGGTTTAAGCCTTTATGAGGCCACATTGGGAGTATAACCCTTCATTCTCCCCTGGTCCATGTTTTTTTCCTGGAGGTCCCTGCTGTGGCAGATCATGCGCAGCAGATCTAAAGCACTAATCCTTTGTTCAGGTCCATCTAACCAAAGCCATCAGTAATTAAAAGTTGTTCAAGATCAGAAATGTCTTCTCACCTATAAGATCATGGTAGGTTCATCTCTCATGCTCAAAACATGCCACCTGCATATGAAGGTGCCCTCACAGAAATTCACAAAAAGTGTTTAGGCCATCATGTGGTTGAGGTAGATTTAGGTGATGAGGCCTTCAGGTTGGCTCTTCCTACTCATTGGAAACAGCATCCCATCCTTCACGCTTCCCATTTGCCACTGTTTAATAAATGCCACCCACAGATCCTGATCTGGTAGTGCTTTATGACTTGGTAGTGGTGGAGGTGGGGGCTTTTGAGTTCTGTTGCTCGCATCATTTGGTGTAGTACTTGGTGGTGTGGAAGGGATTCCCCTCATACAAAAACAGCTGGTTTAGTGACTGCAATTGTGCAAATTGCTGTAAGTTGGTTGAAACCTTCAATATAGAACACCTAGACAATCCATGCGCTCCTTAGAAAATATCTTTATTTTATTAATCAAGCTCTAAAAGGCACACAAAAATGTTATGTTGTCCCAAGTTCCTAGTGGGGTGCTACCCCAAATCAAAAAGGAAGGGTAATATAAGTCTTGGAGAGCAACCACTGCAGCTTAATAAGGAGATATTCCTGTTTCATACTAAGAAGGAAAAAAATCTGGTGGCCATCCCTCTCATCACCCTAGGAAATTAAGCCCATGTGGTAGATTAAGGTGGGTGATGGTGTATCCCTTAAAGACCACATTATTTTCCCCCATGTCAACCATCTATGAGTTGGTGCAGAAACTTTAGGATGTTCCCGGGAAGTGGTGGTAGCCAGGGGCTATTACTACCAGAGGATGGCAGCAATTCTCACCCTCAAAAGGTTCTCTCTGTCAGTTTGGTTCTGCTAAAATAATTAAATTGGAACTCCTCCAAAAATAAATTGAGTAAATTGGGTTTAGGTGTAGGAACTCCCAACTGATGTGCCCTTTTGTTACCGTTAATCATAAGCCTATCCCTAATAGGTATAGGTTTAATAAACTTCCCAATTCAATGGGAACAGCCATATGTGGCCTAGCTATAGGTGCACCCAGTCAGCTAACAGATGATGCAATGCCAATATGCCAAGTAAAATCATATCAGGAGGGAAAAGTTGGTAGCAAAATTTGAGCATGAGTCAGCTGTTCAGGCTAAGATTAATCTGGCATCATTAAAAATTTTAAGACTAATCAGAAAAAATTAAATTTCAAAATTATTTTTGATGTTAAATGTAAATGTGTAAGCCCTTATTTGGTTTTTTGAGCTTATAGGCAGTAGACCCCAACATGTTCCGCTATCACTCTATTTTTCAAAACTTGCTATTGACTCACTTTGGTGTTTATCTATATGTGATGGAATCTTGCAACTAAAATTTTAACTACCTTACAGACTAGCTGGAGCTTTATAAATTTGGCACAATTATTGTCATGGAATCTGCTGATTAAAGTAAGACTGGTCTTCCAATCTGGGTGTGTAACAACCCAGTGGAAAGCCCAGAAAGCCAATGGCATAGCAGTTCTGAGCAGTTGTAGGAGGGATCCCCTATGACTCTTGTGAGGGAAATAAAAGTTAAAGAACATACCAAAGGCCCCATAGAAAACCAAAAGGCTGCATGGGGGCAACTGCGGGTCTTGCTGGGACATCCCTAGTGTGGGAGAGGCAAGGAGGATGACCAGTCCTTTGGTTTGCAGTTCATACCCTTTGGGCTCTTTTTCCAAACCTTCTGATATTATTCCATCATAATAAAACTCTGGAAATCATTTAAATTTTTCAAAATTCTAAAATGCTGATCAGGTTCACAAATCAAATTGAATCTAATCAATTTGACTGTCAGGAGGCCTTAGGCTTCACCTTGCACCTGTTGAGTGGTTTTGTGTTGGGTTGAGGGGTCAGGGACGTCACTGGGATAGCAGATCAATTTTATAAACTTTGTTGGGCTAGATTGGCCCTTGTCAAGATGACCCAAGTAGTCTGGTGCCTGGTTAACACCTCACATTTATGAGGACAGCCGTTTCTCACCTCTGAGTAATAATTGTGCTTAGCAGAGATGGCCTCATTCTGCCCAAATTGTGCCAAACCACCAGCGGATCAGTGGGGCGAATTAGTCCAAATTCTCTGACTATTTCACAAAGTGGGAGATAGACCTGTAGCTTGTCCGCTGGGAGCCAAAGGAGGAGAAAGTTTATGTGAAGAGTTCAGCTGATCTGAGAACTCTTTGGAATTAGCAGATTGGCATTGCACGATCATGGCGAAATCTTTGATCATCACAATCACCATCTGGTGGGCTGCCAGATCAAGGGCTTGGAGGGCCCACTTGATGACCATTGGCCCTAAAGTGCAGATTGCTGCATACTTTGCTGGGTTAAGTGAAAGTATATTGAAAAAAGAGATGAAGTCTGCAGAGTAGTTTTTAGTTAAAAGATCAGCTTTATTAAAACTAAGAGGGAAAGTGGACTGACAACTGCTCCTTCCAGAGGTAGTTGCCTTATATGCAAAAAATGGGGAAAAGGGGCCATGGGTGTGTTTTCTTGGACAGGGGCAGCTGATGTACTCATAGGTACTCAGCCTGGATTGGGGCATCATCGACCGGCTTATAAAAAAGGTCATAAAGTCTCTGGCAACTTAATTTTCTGATCCGCCAGGGAGGGACCCTCTCTGATCCAAACTTGAGCGGATTTTTTCAGATCAAAGAGTGTCAAAAGTAGACTCTGCTAGGGTCAATTCTGACAATTTATGATAATTTTAAATTTTTTGAAACCATATTTTTGACTCAGATTGGCTTTCCTGGACCCAGGATTTTGTATTCCATATTATGGACCAGATTTGTTGACTCAGGAACCATTTCCTGAGTTTCAAGGCCAATTTTCTTCCTTTCCAAGAAATTGTGGGATGGCGGAGTAGAGGCCAGTGAGGGGGGAGGTGCTATTGGTGGCTTCTGTCTTGTATTACCTTCCTAAAAACCTCATTTATCTTTTTAACCAGAGAAGAAGCAGCCAAACGGGATACTGTGAAGGGATCTTTTGGGGCCAATGCGGTAACCTAACGTTCATCAACCACGTGTCCCAAGTCCTTTAGCTGAGCCAAGGGCTCCATAGGGGCATTAGGTCCTTTCTTCTTCCTATAAGGGACCTTTTCCCGGTCCAAAGCAAGAGGTTGGGTCTCCAGACTTACATTTACTCTCCTTTTTGAACGGGAATAATTCTTCCTCCTGGTACTTGAACCAGGGCATAGCTCTTGTGTCTAGTCATAAGTTTGATGGCCAAAATGGTAGCAATTTTATTAGGTGGATGGGGGGCCTCAGGATGTGGTTCATGGAACTCAGCCACTAACTCCTTGCTAGCTCTCACAGTCCTTTGAACTTACTCAACTATTTTAATAGGCTTGGTAGCCTTTTCCATGCAACTAGGTACTGGACCGACCTCCTGAATTTCCTCAATGCCAGTATTACCTCCACTTTCACCACTTGAGAGTCTCCCCACAATAATAGGCTCAGTGGTAGAAGGAGCTTACCCTTAAAGGGGAAAAGTTTCGCAATGTGGAAAACATTATGTTGTTTTCAATGGGAAAGAAGCTTGATGAGGTATGCACAATTACCAAAATCCTTTTCAACTTTAAAAGGGCCGGAGCGCTAACTAGCCAACTTCCTAAAGGGAACCTTCATATTCATGTGGCGAGTATCAAGCATAACAGGTGAGCCTACAGAGATGTCATGCCCTGGGAGTCATTTTCTATCTGAAAACTTCTTATAGTCTCCAATAGCTTTTATAAGTGCTCTTGGACAAGGTTTTGGGTATCTCAGATATGGATGATCCAGTCTTCTGCTGCGGGGACTTCTGAGGTTAAGCGTGCTCCAATATGGAAGGATGGGTTGTAACCTAATGTTGCCTTAAAGGGGAAATATCCTGTGGAAGAGTGTGGGGCATTGTTGTAGACAAATTGCGCTAAAGGAAGGCCTGTGGACCAAGTGTCCTGGGTGGCTGAGGAGTAACAACTTAAATATTATTCTAAAACTTGATTAACTCTCTCAGTTTTCCCATTCAATTGTGGGTGATATGCTATAGAATGCCAGGCTTTGATGCTGAGAAGTCCCAGAAAGGCATCTCAAAACCTGGCTATGAACTGTGGACCACGGTCACTTACAATTTCCGTTGGTAATCCAAACATGGAGAAGACATGGGTGATGAATAGTTCTGCAGTATCTGCAGCTGTTATAGTTGTGTTGCATGGGATATATAATGCAAACTTGGTGAACCTATCCACAACCACCAATATGGCATCAAAACTCTTGGACATGGGAAGTTTAACAATGAAGTCCACTGAGAAAAACTTCCAGGGACCCTCATCTTGTTGCAAATGGCAAAAAAGGCCCTTTTTTCCTATGTGGTCTGATTTCTAGTGATCATAGGTAACACTTGATATCCAAGATGAAATATTCTTGGAGAGACCAGGCCAATTGTAAGTTCTTTTGAGTATCTCAGCACATTTCTTTAACCCAGGATGGATTACTGCATGTGAGGTTGGTGCTCTTCAAAACTTGCATGCGCAGGGTGGGTGAGACCCAAATTCTATCCCAAAAGAAGATTATCCCATCCTTTAAGTGATATAAGGGCCGTTTGCGCTGCTTAGTCTCCAGGTCATTTACCAATTTAATTCCCTCTGGGCAACATAGTTGACCTGCTAAAATGCGTTCACATATGGTTGTTTCTTGAGAGATATCAGCATATTCTATCATAATGGGGGTGAGGGAGAGGATCATGGTGGAAGGCACCACTGTGGTGAGCCCAGACAGGTCCTCCTCTGGGCTGGAGCCAAGGCAGGATTGCGACTCAACATATCAGGCAGCACATTTAGTGGCCCTTTTATGAACTCATACTTGAAGTTAAAGTTACAAAGATCCCTTTATGTTCATGATTGACGGTGAGCTAGCTTTTGGTGTTTGCGATAATACAGTAAGGACTTATGGTCAGTGTGTACTGTGACTTCATAATTGCTCCCTGAAGAAGATATCTACAATGGGTCAGCGATCATGCTACCGCAGCCAATTCTTTATCATAGATTGCCCATGCTTGTTCTGTGGAGATGAATTTCCTTGAAAAGTATGCCACAGGGTGCTCCATCCCTTCATGCTCTTGCAACAGTACTGCTCCCACTGCAACTGCTGATGCATCACATGCCACAATGAATGGCTTAGATGTGTCATCATGCCGCAGGACTGGAGCTGAGTGAAAACTGTTTTGATTGCCTCAAAGGCTTGTTGACAAACCTCAGTCCATTTGAAAGGGACTTCTTCTTTGTCATTGGATGGAGGGGTGCAGCCAGCTTGGCGAGCGCAGGAGAAAACTTCTTTAGGAAAATCAAAGTACCCAGGAAGCTTCTTAATTGTTTATTGGTGGTAGGGGCTGTCCAGGACTGAATGGCCTCCAGCTTACAGGGAGAGCAGTATACCCATCCTTAAGGACCATGTTCCCTAAGAAAGTTACTTTTTCTCGAAAGAATTCGCATTTGAAATGCTTAAAAAAGAGACCTGCCCTGAGAAGGGCTGCAATTCGGCCTCCAAATCCTTGGTGTGCTGTTCAAGGGTTGGGAGATGGATTAAGATACCATCGATGTAAGAGACAGCACAGGTAAATCTTAGGTCCCCCAGGAAATCATCAATCAAACGTTGGAAGGTTGCCGGGGCGTTCTTCTATCCAAATGGCATCGCCTTAAATTGGCTTTCCACGCCTTGTACTAGTGACTGTGAGCCACTCTTGGCCCTCCTTGACCCTCACCTGGTTAAAGGCATTAACCAGGTCCAAAATTAAAAACTCGGGATTTAGCAATGGCCTGAGCAATGGTTTGTTCCAAGGAGAGGGGGTATGGATCTGGAACTGTCACATTGTTAACATGGCCGTAGTACATGCATGAGCATAAGGTCCCATCCGCCTTCTGGGCAAGACAACTGGTGATGCAATGGAGGAGGATTTCTTGATAATCCATCCTTTGTCCAGCATATCATCTAGCCATATGCCCAGCGCTTTGTCTTCTTCCTCCGTGTGAAGGTACAACGGGCAGTTAATCTTAACAAGATGCACTGTTAGCTGGAAGGCAAGATCATATTCTGAATGGGGAGGAAGTCGAGTTGCAAGTCTCATGTCAAAGACATCCTTATATGGGGCTAGGAAGTCAGTTAAATCTCGGGGAGGTCCAAAGGGGGCAGCTCAGAGGAAGAAATTGAGCTGAGTTAGGGCTCTGTTGTGAGAGTTTCAATCAGTGGGAATTCCCCACTAAATCTCTTTTTGGCAAAGGACAAAGAATTTAGATCCAAATTAATGTTCACCTTTTGGCGACGCCACCACCCTACCCCCATGATGACAGGGTATAGTAAATCAAGTACATCTGAAAAGTGGCTGCAGAAGCCAAATTTGTGGATGAAGAACTGAATCGGACGTTGGAAAGTGTGGAAGGTCATTGGCATAGATGAAGCGACTAATATAGAAGGGGCTAGCATTGTGTCCATATCTAGAGAGTATGTAACTCTTAGATCCATAAAGTTGCCAGCTGCTCCAGTATTCATAAGTGCTTGTACTGTGACCTTCCATACTCCTACTCTGAAGGTAATGAGAAACAAGAAATAAGCTTGGTCCTCTTTATTGATTATGGAAATAGAGAGGGCAGAAAAAGTGGGGTTAGCCCCATAATGAGAAGTGGCCCTTGGTAACCAATGAGCTACTCTTATTCTCCTCATGGGATCCCTCTGTGAGGTTCTCCTGGTACCCAGGCAGGATGGGATTGGAGGATCTACCACTATGCTTTTGTTCATCACTGTGGTGGGGGCGGAACTTTCATGGTCCTGTGTGGTGGGTGGGGCTGACCCAGTAGGAGAAGGACTAGGCTCAGTGGTACGAGAATCAGTTTTCTAATCAGGTGCTACATGGACTTCCACCTGGGCCATTTGGATGGGTGTTAGAGTAGGATTACTTGGGTCCAATATCACAGTCAACTCCTCATCTGCAGAAAAGGGAAAGTGACTTCCCACTGGTGGTTTGTTACTCTTCAAAGTAACCTGTGGGTAGGGAGAACCACTGCAACCCCAGGGGAGCGCTTCCTGGACCTTTATTTCCTGACAAAGTAGGAGCAGGTGCTTTAGATTGGGATGAACTAGCTGGAATGGGTTTTGCGGTTGGAGGAAATGCCATTACTGCCACTGATGATATATTTTCATGGAAGGGTTTTACCCCCACTGAATAGGCTAAGGAAAATGCATCTTCCATGGATACTAGATGAGGATCCCATGAGGCATTGCTGGCTCCAGAGTTGTCCAAGACTGCTCTGAAATCTACCACTGCAGTGTCTGTAGGGATCCCAGCTGAAGGTATTAATGTTGTGAAGGCCTTTTCCAGTGAAAGAAAGTCAGGGACTTTTGGTGGAGGGTAAAGAGATGGTAGAGGCGGAATGCTTTAGATTAGGTGCTTGTACTGCATCAGATACTAGACTTAATAAGGGAGTGTGATTCCCCATTTTGTTTTCAGCCCATAATACTCCTCTGAACAAGCGGCGTGCTTCTCCATCAAGAGCATCTAAGAGAGCCACACTTCTCTGTACATCAGTGGGAGTGGGAGTTTGAGAACCCCAGATGCAAAGCGAACATTAAGCTCTGCCAGAACATCTAGCACCTGTTCTGCTACTTCAGAAGATGGGGATGGGGGAATCCCCATTGTCACTACACCTGCTAAAGGTTCATTCTGATTTTCTGGTGCTGATGATGCTATCCTTAGTCAATAGAAGTTGTTTGCATGTTTTGAAGAAGGAGATTAGCGACCAGTAAGAGAAAACTAAATCACGTAGGGAATGCAAATTTATTGTAGATAAGTAAGCAGATGCTTCGCCTGATCCCATAAGGAGGGCTAAAAGTACTAAAGTTATTGGTTGGCCCATTATGTCGTGAAATCTACTGATTAAAGTAATACTGGACTTCCAATATGGGTGTGTAACAACCCAGTGGAAAGCCTAGAATGCCAATGGCATAACAGTTCTTAGCAGTTGTAGGAGGGATCCCCTATGACTCTTGTGAGGGAAATAAAAGTTAAAGATCATACCAAAGGCCCCATAGCAAACCAAATGGCTGCAATGGGGGAAACTGCGGGTCTTTCTGGGGCATCCCCCAAGTGTGGTAGAAACAAGGAGGATGACCAATCCAGCTGGGTTTGCAGTTAGTGACATTTGGGCTCTTTTTCCAATCCTTCTGATATTATTCCATCATAATAAAAACTCTGTAAATCATTTAAATTTTCAAAATCATGGTAATGCTGATCATGTTTTCAGGTTAACTTAGATTAGATCAACTGTTGGGAGGTCTTGGGCTTTGCCTTGCACCCGTTGAGGGGCTTTGCGATGGGTTGATAGGTTTGGGATGTCGCTGGGATGGCAGATTAATTTATAAAGTCCGTTGGGCCAGATTGGCCCTTGGCGAGATGGCCCGGATAGTCCAGTATTTGGTTATCACCTCACAGTTGCAAGGATGGCTGTTTCTCACCTCTGAACGGAGAATCACAATTAGCAGAGATGGCCTCATTTGGCCCAAAAGGTGCCAAAACACCAGCGGATTGGTGGAGCAAATTAGTCTTAATTATCCAACTATTTCATAAAGTGGGGGAGGACCTGTAGCTTGTCCACTGGGAGCTGAAGGAGGAGCAATTTGATGCAGAGTTCAGCTGATCTGAGAACTCTTTGGAATTAGCAGATTGGCATTGCATGATCATGGCGAAATCTTTGATCATCACAATCACCATCTGGTGGGCTGCCAGATCAAGGGCTTGGAGGGCCCACTTGATGACCATTGGCCCTAAAGTGCAGATTGCTGCATACTTTGCTGGGTTAAGTGAAAGTATATTGAAAAAAGAGATGAAGTCTGCAGAGTAGTTTTTAGTTAAAAGATCAGCTTTATTAAAACTAAGAGGGAAAGTGGACTGACAACTGCTCCTTCCAGAGGTAGTTGCCTTATATGCAAAAAATGGGGAAAAGGGGCCATGGGTGTGTTTTCTTGGACAGGGGCAGCTGATGTACTCATAGGTACTCAGCCTGGATTGGGGCATCATCGACCGGCTTATAAAAAAGGTCATAAAGTCTCTGGCAACTTAATTTTCTGATCCGCCAGGGAGGGACCCTCTCTGATCCAAACTTGAGCGGATTTTTTCAGATCAAAGGGGTGGCAATAGTAGACTCTGCTAGGGTCAATTCTGACAATTTATAATAAATTTAAATTTCTTGAAACCATATTTTTGACTCAGATTGGCTTTCCTGGACCCAGGATTTTGTATTCCATATTATGGACCAGATTTGTTGACTCAGGAACCATTTCCTGAGTTTCAAGGCCAATTTTCTTCCTTTCCAAGAAATTGTGGGATGGCGGAGTAGAGGCCAGTGAGGGGGGAGGTGCTATTGGTGGCTTCTGTCTTGTATTACCTTCCTAAAAACCTCATTTATCTTTTTAACCAGAGAAGAAGCAGCCAAACGGGATACTGTGAAGGGATCTTTTGGGGCCAATGCGGTAACCTAACGTTCATCAACCACGTGTCCCAAGTCCTTTAGCTGAGCCAAGCCATAGGGGCAAGGGCTAGATGGTCCCATAGGGGCATTAGGTCCTTTCTTCTTCCTATAAGGGACCTTTTCTCAGTCCAACCCAAGAGGTTGGGTCTCCAGACTTACATTTATCTATATCTGATAACAATAGTATAATCCATGAAAATTTATTCTTTTGTTTGAATTTATTGCAGGGAAGGCTGACCATGGGACGGACACTTCTGAATATGACTCAGATGAGACAAAACATAGTACCAGGGGAGGCACCCCAGAGAAGCGATGCTATCTCTTGTTGCCAGCGAGAACGCCACTTATGGGGAGGGGAGGGAACGTGTGAAGGGGCCGTAGCCACTATTGAGCACGTGTGGAGGAAGGGGTCTGATTTGATGAACCAGACTGGGAACCAGGAGGAGACCAGCTGTCGGCGACGCGGTGGGAGATATCCAAACATCCACGCTTGAAAGTGGTCCACCTAATGAGACCAGAATCTGTGGACAGCTTCAGGGAGGGTGGGGGTAGATCCAGCGATGGCATCCAAGACAATCGTGTGGATAGTCCACATGGCGATTGCAACCACCAGAGCACGGAGGGAGGGTGGGAGGGGGAGGCCATTGATGAAGCAAACATATCTCTTGACAGACTGAAGGGATGCGTTTGATCCTGGCCTAGCAGACGTTGGACTTCGCGCCATATCACTTTAGAGGTGGGGCACTTATCCAGGCGGTGGAACAGCGTTCCATACTGGCCACACACGACACAGGATGAGTGTAAAGCATTAGAGCGCTCATCTGTACGATACACCCGCCTCAGGCAGCGCCACACATGGGAGCGGATTGAGGCTGCAACAGAGGATGGTGTGCGTATTTCCAAATAGTCTTTTGGGTTTCATTGGAATAAGGGATGTCCATCATGTCCAGGTAGTCCACCCTGGATAGGACATGGGCTGAATGGGGATCACGCCATCATGGATGGGTAGCCCCTGTACCTCTTGTGTGAACTGAGGAGAGGGGCGGCCTCTTCAGGTTGTATGTCCACTAATACGAATTCTACACTCTGCGCTTCGCATGGAGAGTAGGATTCGTTAGTAGTGGGTTTTAGTCCCCTGAGGACCTGTGGCCGATGTGTGTGATGCGAGGTATTTCATCAGGGAGTGGGGGTTTGATGGATTATTGAGGCCCAAGGCTCGGGAGAAGTTGGAGCGGGCCGCGCGGGACCAGTGTTGGGATGGGAGTGTAGGAGCAGTGACAGCCGCGATCCAGGTGCCCAGGATCTTGGCGGCATGGTCTTTGAAGTCAAGCAGGCCCATGCCACCATGATGATGAGGGCCAAATATGACCTCTAGCCGTACTAGTGGAGGGTGGCCTGACCAAAGCCATCCTTGCAGCAAAGCATACAGGGATTTGAAGAAGCTTGGGGAGAAGGGGATGGCGTGGGCTCTAAACCAGACTTTGGATAGGAGCATAGAGTTGTCTAGAACAACCCTGCCAGTGAGGGTAGTAGGGTGGGCTGTGAGAGAGGCGATTCGCTTCGTCACGTTGTCCAGTATACAGCACTCCATTACTGCTGACGCGTATCCGCCTGCCTCCATCCACACGCCCAGATGACGTACTGGTCCTATGGTAGGACATGGCACAAAGGGGAGCACCAGTGGAGCGGTGTGTGTTGAGTTAGTAAGGCGTGGACGTGGGCGAGCAGATGGGCCGGGTTGGGAACTACTTTCTGGGGCCCAGCAGTTCTGAAACTGACCAAGGAGGATGATTTTGGTATTGGAGGCGTTTAGTGCCGCGTTGCTTACCCGGGAATATTCTCGGATGAGGGCTTCAAGCGCGCATGCATCTTTGTTATTAGACACCCCCACTACGCAATCATCTGCAAATGCCATCATCTTGACTGGGGTTTGGCCTGGCACATGGACCCCAGTGAGGTGGGCATTCACATTTCGCAGTAGTGGGTCAAGGCTGAAGTTGTATAAGAGTGGGCTGAGGGGGTCCCCTTGTCGCAAGCCCCTTTTAGGGCGGACTATTTTCATTAGGAAGCCTGGGCCACGCACTGCCATTGTTGCAGATTCTGTGAGCAGCATCACCCAGTTAATGAAGCGGGGGGTAGGCGGAATTGATGGAGGCAGGCCCTAAGGTATTCCCAGTTTACTCTATCATAGGCCTTTTTTTTAGTACTAGATGGTTCTATCATAGGCCTTTTGTTGGTCCAAGAATACAAGTGCCCCAGAGGCTGTGGACTGACACACATTAGCCACTGAGTGCACGTTATCCCAAATCGACCTTCTGGGGATGAAACTGAATTGTTCTGGGGAGATGGTGGCAGATGCTACAGTCCCTAAACAGTTAGCCATGATTTTGGTTAAAATTTTGGTGTCTGTGTTTGTTAGAGAAATGGGGCGCCAGTTGGCTAAGTCAAGCTTATCCCCTTTCTTGAAGAGTGTGACAGTGAAGGCCTCATGTCCTCCTGGTAGGAGACATGTTTCCATCAGGCTTTGGTTAAGTGAGGAGTGCAGCAATGGGGATATATATTTAAAATATTTTTTGTACTACTCATATGGAATGCCATCTGGGCCTGGGCATTTTCAGTTTGGCGCACCGCAAATGGCTGTCCATAATTTGTTTGGAGTAATTAAATTCATTATTTCTGGGTATCAGAAAACGGTGTGGATATGAGCTCAGTCAAGAAATTCCGCCATTTTGGCTGGCTGAATTGGTTCAGCTCAGTATAACTTGAGTAATATCTTTGCATTTTGATTGCCACTTCAGCCGGTGTGTCTGCAATGGAATTATCTGATCTTCGCACCTGTGTGCAGTCCACGCTCTGGCATGGTGCAAAAAAATTTTTGAAGAAGTATGTGGTGCACTTGTCACCTTTAGTGATGCGTGTGGCCCTGTATTGGACACAAACCTGATGTTTGTGTTGTCTTTCAAGTGCATTGAGGTGGGCGGCTGCCTCCGCCCACTTCCGGCCCCATGCAGGGCTATATCCTGTGGCTGGAATGTTGGACTCCAAGTGGGCCAATTCCACTAGCACATGCGATATAACCACCAATGTGGCTCATGAGCATCTGGAGGAGAGATGGCGATAGTGGCGGATGGTGTCTTCTTTGAAAGTTGCCCATGTGGAAATGGGGTCTGCACAAAACGGTGCAACAAACGATTTTGCCAAAGTTGCCTCCTCCACCCACATGGAAAATCCTGGTGCTGCGAGCTCGGGGGGGCAAATTTGTACCAATGTGGGGCCTTTGCAACTGTGATGGGTAAGTGGTATGTTATTGAGACCAGTCATTGGTCAAAGAATTCCATTTTCGTTGTTTTGAAGTGGGAGATGTGGGGTTAAAATTCGCCGGCACTAGAATAAGGTCGATGCGGGTCATGGACCTTAATTGGCCGTTATGGATGTGGGGACGCGTCATGTTTTCGAGCAGTAGGGCATGTCGCAGCAGTGCATCCCTTAGCCTAAGGGTGGCTTTTAGAACGCGTAGTTCTATGTGACCCTGTGGGGCGTGGGTTGAGGGTGGCCACTGGTCCGTTGGTGAGGTTAGCCAACAGTTCATGTCACCAACTAGGAAGGAATTGGGGGTAGTGGGAGGGATTTGACCGATGAGAAAAATTCCTGACGCTCATGTGCACCGTTTGGGGCGTAAATGTTGATGATTGTGTGCGCAACATTGGCCCATGAGAAGGTGACAACGAGCACTCAGCCATTTAGGAATGTTTCTGAAGATGTAAATTTGAAAAAATTGTTTTTCTGAATTAGCACCCCACAGTGCTTTGACCGAAAGGATAGGGATAGTAGGAGCATTGTTTTCCAAGCTTCCTCAGAACCTCGTGGACAGTGGGACTCTTGGATGGCCAGGATATCCATGGGTAAATTGTTTTGTAAAAAACTCAGTTTCCTAGCCCAGGATGGGGAGGCCTTGAGTCCGGCGATATTCAGCATCCCTAGGGTGAAGGTTTCCCCCTCGCACCTTAGGTGCAAGGGGTGGGCCCCAGGCCCACCAGCCTCTTCCAGGTCCCCACAGGCTTTCACAGCAGTGTGGGTATTAGCAGCAACACTATCGAGGTTTTTGTTAATTTTTGCGGAAAGAGTCGCATTGGCTTTAGCCTTCGCTTTTGGTTTCACGACGTCAGACGAATTTTTTGTGGTGCGGATAAGTTCGGTGCACCGTCGAGTGGGGCAAAAAAAAATTTTCAGTTGGGTTAGGTCCCAAGTCAGTTTTGACTGGGGCTTGGGTGCAGCAATTGAGTGAGATTGAATCTCCCATCGGAACCTCAGATTGAGTGGCCTGTTTGGCATGGGCCTCCCAATCTGATTGGGTGATGGATTCCCAAGTTGCTTCCACCACGAAGGTCTCCATGTCCTCCTGGCGTTGTGAGTGTGGGATGGTGGTGTTGGCCTTGGCCATTTCCTTGGCCGCGGCCCTATGGGCCTGCTTGGCCTTCTTCCGCTCCTGTGGGGAGATGGGCTTTACCAATAGGTAGCAGCCTTGTGCTCCCCACGGGAAAGCCTCCTTGGTGCTTGCGGTTGGTTCATAGTGCGCCTCTCCGCTGGTCATGGCCGCTGAGGGGTGCTCTTGGAATGTGACGCCCTCTTTGATGGGGCATGTGTGCACCTTATGGCTGAATGCATCACAGTGGGTGCAAATGGGGGGCGCGCTGTCCACAGTTACCCGGAATAGGTGGGTGGTATGCCCTGTGATGTCAATAAAGGTGGAGTGCGGGATATGGGTTAGGTCCTTCACAATCTCCTCAGTTGGGGTCAGAACTGCAATGGCTTTGCTGGTGCACAGGTGTGGCATCAGCATGAAACGTTGCATTTTTGAAAGATTGTATTTCACCATATATGGCGAGACCATCTTTCAGGTGTTGCTCCAAAATGTCATATTTTACCATAGTAGGCAAAAAGTCAAACGTGAGGAAAATTTGGTTTGATTTTGTCCATCTGGTGCATTTAGTTTCGATGACCCATTGCCCTTCGGGGAGTTCAACCACTATGCGCACCACTGCAGCCTCATCTGCTGCTATTTTGCTTTCAAAACCTAGGTCCAGCCAACTGCATGACATGGAGTGAGGTGCAATGTACACCGCGGTCAGGAAAATTTTGTGTACATCTTCACAAAATTTTTCCCATAGGGCCGTTTTTTGGATGTCCAGATACACACGGACTCCAAATTCCACCAACGAAAGTGGCTGGGAATGTGGCGTGTTGATGTACTGGTTGCATCGTGCTTGCCACACGAGTATCTTCAGGGAAATTGTGACCGCCAGTTTTTTTAGATTTTTTTCTATTCCGCCAGATTCTCCGGGGCATTTTCAAACGTTAGAGGCCGCAGGCCTTCCGCCTGCTCCTCTTGCCTTGCTTGCCCAACTGCTCCCAGACATGGGCGCAGACTAATCCCCTCTATGAGATTATCAAACTAGATTTAGTCTTGAATTGAATAGGTTGCAAAAGTGTTTGCAACGAGAAAGAAAAGTTTTCTAAAATTAATTCTTTTGTAGTTAAATAAAAAGCTTATATGAAAAAAGTGAAAATCCTATGTTTTTTGATGGAAGTCATTGTATTGTTACAACTGAGAAGTTTGGTATTCAGTTGATCTAAAAGTTTAAAGTTAACTACTTTTCAGCCAAGCTAGAGCTTTGAAATTTGGCACACTTATGTATCTCTCATGATATTACAATATTTATTGGAAAAATTACAAAAATATAAATTTTGCAAAATTGTTTATTAAACTTTAGAAATATTCTACTCTTTATTATCATATTGATTATTTCATGCTTTTTAGTGTTTTCCTGATGTCAGTTCTTTTTCTCAATTTTTTAACTAATCTATAATATATTTGCCAAAGCCAACTTTTCTTTCTTGTTGCAATCACTATTGCAACCTATTCAATTCAAGACTGAATCTAGTTTGATAATCTCACAGAGGAGATTAGTCTGCGCCCATGTCAGGGAACAGTTGGGCAAGCAAGGTAAGAGGAGCAGGTGGAAGGCCCGCGGCCTCCAACGTTCAAAAATGCCCCAGAGAATCTGGCGGAATTGACAAAAATACTAAAAAACTGGCGGTCACTATTTCCCCAGAGATACTCACATGGCAAACACGATGCAACCAGTACATCAACACGCCACACTCCCAGCCACTTTTGTTGGTGGAATTTGGAGTCCGCGTGTTTCTGGACATCCAAAAAATGGACTTATGGGAAAAATTTTGTGAAGATGTACACACAATTTTCCTGACCGTGGTGTACGTTGCACCTCACTCCATGTCATGCAGTTGGCTGGACCTAGGTTTTGAAAGCAAAATAGCAGCAGATGAGGCTGCAGTGGTGCACATAGTGGTCAACCTCCCAAAGGGCAACGGGTCATTGAAACTAAATGCACCAGATGGACAAAATCAAACAAAATTTTCCTCACGTTCAACTTTTTGCCTACTACAGTAAAACGTGACAATTTAGAACATCACCTGAAAGATGGTCTTGCCATATATGGCGAAATACAATCTTTTGAAATGCAACGTTTCACGCTGATGCCACACCTGTGCATGGGCAAAGCTATCGCAGTTCTGACCCCAACTGAGGAAATCACGAAGGTCCTAACCCAGATCCTGCACTCCACTTTTATTGATATCACAGGGCATACCACCCACCCATTCTGGGTGACCGTGGACAGCGCGCCGCCCATTTGCACCCACTGTGATGTATTCGGCCATAAGGCACATGCATGCCCCATCAAGGAGGGCGTCACATTCCAAGAGCACCCCTCGGTGGCCATAGCCAGTGGAGAGGCGCACTATGAACCAACCGCAAGCACCAAGGAGGCTTTCCTGTGAGGAGCACAAGGCTGCTACCTACTGGTAAAGCCTATCTCCCCACAAGAATGGAAGAAGGCTAAGCAGGCCCATAGGGCCACAGCTAAGGAAGCGGCCAAAGCCACCACCGCTATCCCACACTCACAATGCCAGGAGGACATGGAGACCTTCACGGCAGAAGCAACTTGGGAATCCATCAACCAATCAGATTGGGAAGCCCATGCTGAGTGGGCCACTCAATCTGAGGATCCAATGGGAGATTTGATCTCACCCAATCGTTGCACCCAAGCTCCAATTGAAAATGACTTGGGACCCATCCCAACTGGAAAAAATTTTTTGACCCACTCAACGGTGCACCAAACTCACCCACACCACAAAAAATTTGTCCTACATCGGGAAAACAAAAAGTGAAGGCTAAAGCCAACGCAACTCTTTCCACAAAATAATAAAAACTCCGATAGCATTGTTGCTAACACCCGCGCTGCTGTGAAGGCCCGCGGGGATCTAGAAGAGGATGGTGGGCCTGGGTGCCCCCCTTGCACCTAAGGTGCAAGGGGGAAACCTTCACCATAGGGACATTGAATATTGCCAGACTCAAGGCCTCCCTGTCCCAGGCTAGGAAACTGAGTTTTTTACAACACAATTTACCCGTGAATATCCTGGCCATCCATGAGTCCCACTGTCCATGAGGTTCTGAGGAAGCTTGGAAAACAATGCTCCTCCCATCCCTATCCTTTTGGTTGATGCACTGTGGGATGCTAATTCAGAAAAATAATTTTTTCAAATTTTTATCCTCAGAAACATTCCTAAATGGCCAAGTGCTTGTTGTCACCTTCTTGTGGGCTGACATAGCACACACAATTATCAACATCTATGCCCCAAACGGTGCACGCGAGCGTCAGGAATTTTTCTTGTTGGTCAAATCCCTCCCGCTACCCCCAGACACCTTCATAGTCAGCGACATGAACTGTTGGCTAAACACACCAATGGACCTGTGGACTTCCTCACCCCATGCCCCCCAGGGTCATGTAGAACTACGCATTCTAAAGGCCACCCTCAGGTTAATGGATATGCTTCCATGGCATGCCCCGCTGCCCAAAAACATGACATGGCCCCACGTCCACAATGGCCAATTAAGGTCCATGACCCGCATCGACATTATTCTAACACCGACGAAATTCCAACCCCACATCCCCCACTTCAAGACAACAAAATTGATATTCTCCGACCATTGACTGGTCTCACTAACCTACCACCTACCTGTCACGGCTGCTAAGGCCCCACATTGGTACAAAATCCGCCCCCCCAAGCTCAGGTTGCCAGGATTTTCCACGTGGGTAGAAGAGGCAACTATGGCAAAAAAGTTTGTTACACCGTTTTGCGCGGACCCCATTTCCACATGGGCAACTTTCAAAGATGACACCATCCGCCACTCTCGCCATCTCTCCTCCAGATGCTCACGAGCCACATCATCGGTTATCTCATGTGCTCTGGCGGAATTGGCACACTTAGAGTCCAACATCCCAGTTACAGGATATAGCTCTGCATGGGGACGGAAGTGGGTGGAGGCAGCTGCCCACCTCAACGCACTCGAAAGATAACACAAACATTGGGTTTGTGTTCAGTACAGGGCCACACGCATCACAAAAGGCAACAAGTGCACCGCACATTTCTTTAAAAAATTTGCACCACGCCAGAGTCTGGCCTGCACACAGGTGCGAAGATCGGATAATTCCATTGCAGATACACCAGCTGAAGTGGCAATTGAAATGCAACAGTATTACTCTGAGTTGTACCGCTCTGACCCAATTCAGCCAGCTAAAGTGGCGAAATTTCTTGACCAAGCCCAAATCTGCTCCATTTTCTGATACTCAGAAATAATGAATTTGATTACTCCGAATGAATTATGGACAGCCATTCGCGGTGCATCAAACTGAAAATACCCAGGCCCAGATGGCATTCCATATGGTTTCTACAAAAATTATTTCAAATATATATCCCCATTGCTGCACTCCTCACTTAACCAAAGCCTGATGGAAACATGTCTCCTACCAGGAGGACATGAGGCCTTCACTGTCACACTCTTCAAGAAAGGGGATAAGCTTGACTTAGCCAACTGGCGCCCCATTTCTCTAACAAGCACAGACACCAAAATTTTAACCAAAATCATGGCTAACCGTTTAGGGACTGTAGCATATGCCACCATCTCCCCAGAACAATTTGGTTTCATCCCCAGAAGGTCGATTTGGGATAACGTGCACTCTGTGGCTAATGTATGTCAGTCCACAGCCTCTGGGGCACTTGTATTCTTGGACCAACAAAAGGCCTATGATAGAGTAAACTGGGAATACCTCAGGGCCTGCCTCCATCAATTCCGCCTACCCCCTCGCTTCATCAACTGGGTAATGCTCACAGAATTGGCAACAATGGCAGTGCGTGGCCCTGGCTTCCTAACGGAAGTAGTCCGCCCTCAAGGGGCTTGCGACAAGGGGACCCCCTCAGCCCACTCTTATACAACTTCATCCTTGACCCACTACTGCGAAATGTGAATGCCCAACTCACTGGGGTCCACGTGCCAGGCCAAGCCCCAGTCAAGATAATGGCGTTTGCAGATGATTGTGTGGTGGGGGTGTCTAATAATCAAGATGCATGCGCGCTTGAAGCTCTCATCCAGGAGTATTCCTGGGTAAGCAATGCGGCACTGAACACTTCCAAAACTGAAATCATCCTCCTTGGTCGGTTTCAGAACTGCTGGACCCCAGCAATTAGTTCCCAACCTGGCCCATCTGCTCGCCCACGTCCTCGCCCTACTAATTCAAAACACACCGCCCCACTGGTGCTCCCCTTCGTGCCATGTCCTACCATAGGACCAGTACGCCATCTGGGCGTGTGGATGGAGGCAGGCGGATATGCATCAGCAGTAATGTAGTACCGTATTCTGGATAACGTGACAAAGCGAATCGCCTCTCTCAGAGCCCACCCTACTTCCCTTACTGGTAGGAATGTTTTATCCAACTCCATGCTCCTCTCCAAAGTCTGGTTTGGAGCCCATGCCATCCCCTTCTCCCCAAGCTTCTACAAATCATTGTACACCTTGCTGCAAGGATGGCTTTGTTCAGGCCGCCTTCCACCAGTGCGGTTAGAGGTCATGTTTGGCCCTCAACATCATGGTGGCATGTGCCTTCTTGACTTCAAAGCCCATGCCACCAAGATCCTGGGTACCTGGATTGCGGCCATCACCACCCCTACACTCCCCTCCCAACACTGGTCCCGCGCAGCCCGCTCCAACTTCTCCTGCGCCTTGGGCCTCAACAATCCATCGAACCCCCACTCCCTGATGAAATACCTCGCTTCACATACATCGGCCACAGGTCCTCACGGGACTAAAACCCACTACAAACGAATCCTCCTCTCCATGCGGAGCGCTGAGTATAGAATTTGTATTAGCGGACATACAACCCATAGAGGCCGCCCCTCTCCTCAGTTCACACAAGAGGTACAGGGCTACCCATCCATGATGGCGTGATCCCCATTTGACCCCATGTTCTATCCAGGGTGGACTACCTGGACATGATGGACATCCCTTACTCCATTGAGACCCAAAAATATCTGGAAATATGTACACCATCCTCTGTTGCAACCTCAAGTCCGCTCCCATGTGTGGCGCTGCCTGAGGCGGGTGTATCATACAGCTGAGCGCTCTAACACTTTACACTCATCCTGTGTCGTGTGTGGCCAGTATGGAACGCTGTTTCACCGCCTGGAGAAGTGCCCTACCTCTAAAGTGATATGGCGCGAAGTTCAACGTCTTCTGGGCCAGGATCAAACACATCCCTTCAGTCTGTCAAGAGATATGTTCGCTCTATCAATGGCCTCCCCCCTTCCACCCACCCTCCGTGCTCTGATGGTTGCAATCGCCATGTGGACCATCCACACGATTGTCTTAGATGCCATTGCAGGCTCCACCCCCACCCTCCCAGAAGCGGTACACAGATTCTGGTCCCATTTGGTGGACCACTTTCAAGCGTGGATGTTTGGATACCTCCCACCGCGTCGCTGACAGCTAGTCTCTTCCTGGTTCCCAGTCTGGTTCATCAAATCAGACCCCTTCCTCCACACATGCTCAATTGTGGCTATGGCCCCTTCACACGTTTCCTCCCCCTCTCCATAAGTGGCGTTCCCGCTGGCAACAAGAGATAGCATCGCTTCTCTGGGGTGCCTCCCCTGGCACTAAGTTTTGTCTCTTCTGAGTCATATTCGGAAGTGTCCATCCCATGGTCAGCCTTCCCCGCAATAAATTTAAATTTAAATATTTGCCAAAGCCCACTCAATCATCACTGTATTTCAACAATATTTCAACAATGGCAAGGCCTAGAAAGATGAACCTTTACTTAGATATTCACTAGATACTGTGGATGTGCAATATGAAAGGATTTTTAATTTTTTTAGTAAAATAAAAAGTTTTGTATGTAACAAGTAAAATTATATATGTTTTTGATGGAAATCAGTATATTGTTACAGCTGAGAAGTTTGATAATTAATTGATTCGATAGTTTAAATGGTTTTGGCGAGCAGTTTGTGGTTTTGGGTTGATTAATTAGCTTAAAGTTTTTAATATAGCAGTTAGTGGTTGGTTGATTCAATAAGTTAATTGGTTTTGGTAAGTAGTTGGTGGATTTTGATTTTTACAATGGGATAAATGGTTTCAGGTAAGTGGTTGATGTTGTCAAACAGATTAATAATTACATTCTAATCCACTTAAATAATAATTCTACGTTCATGGAACATTCATTAGATCCTGATTTTAGTTAATTTCCCTAAAACATTATAGGCACCAAAATATCCCTAAAAACAGGTATAAATACCTGCAGTTCTTATCACAATAAACTATCAGATTTTAAAGCTTGATTTACTGTTGTGTTTCTTATCTTCCAGCTTTAAGAAATATCCTTCCCTGGGCGTTTTAAGTCATAAGCACCCAGGATGACTGACAATGACTGCCAAATCGTTGATACTGAAAACCTGAGAGTTACGTTCCATCACCTGCTGCCCATTGGGGAATACATCAGAATCCCCTAGTTCCCCAAAAAATTGGTGATCCTGATAGAGAACCTGTGAATGCCTTCCAGAGCCAGGATGCTACCCTGAAGTTAATGAAACTCTACACAAGGAAAACCCTAGAGAGATTTGAAACAGCCCAATAGATGAATGGTTGGAAGCCTATAACTCTTGGGGTGACGACTATGATGTGAGTGACTGCCAACGACTCAGTGAGGTGCCCAGCCTTTTAACAGGCTTAGCAAGGCGGTGGCATAGTGCCAACCTCCCATTTGACACCTGGGGTGAATGGCAGGAGCGTGCCCATACCAAGTTTTGGATAACTACCACACAACTATGAGAGAAGTTCTAGAGCATGCACCTGAAGATTATGATAACCTCGACCATTTCTTGGATAAATTTTAAGACCTACTTGGACAATGGCACCAGTCTAGCAACCAACGCTGTGATGATATGGACCAACAGTTACTGGAATGGATTTTAATGCCTTAGAAGAACCATACCTAAATGCTGTCCTGGTTTCCCAACCTTCATGTGCCGACCATGCCATTGAAGTTTGATGCCAATATGCACTCCTAACAAGCCGTTGACCTACAAAATAAACCACCAGAAGGCTGGAGATAGAGGAAGAAGAACCTGAGGGTGAGGCTACCACAAAGTTCCCACATATCAGCCCTCCCTCTTAGTTTACCACACAGATAAATTCCCTCTCAGAGCAAGTATATCAGCTCACTATGCTAGTACAAGGATGACCCCCACGAAACCACCCTCACTGCCACAATTGTAATGAGCCTGGGCATCATTTCAGGCAATACCAAAACCCCTGATGGCGGTACAAATTGGTTCATTTAGATAGAAAGTGTCCTGCCAGAGCTAGTCAAAGAAATTACGATGCACCTCCAGCTCCTGTGCAGGCAAGTTTTCGCTTAGTCTGTACCCCAATAGTACCCTAATCTGCCACCAATTCTTTATGGGGAGCACCATTAGGACCCTATCCGCCATATCCCTATTCTTATAAAGCTCCACCATCAAATGAATACTATGGGATGGAGACAATGCCTTACCAGCACCCCTATGTTGGGCCACCACCATGACATCCTTGGCCCCCCTCTGAAAGATTGAGTACTCATCAGCAAAGCCTGAAACAGAACAATACCAACAACTTCTGCTGGCAGAAATATGCTGCTGAAAAAGGAAACAAGAAGAATTAGCCAGCCACAATTTATATGGCCCAACTAAAAGAATGAGAATTGATGACATTTTGAACCCAGAGAAGAAAGAATTTAAAGAACCACATGGTGTACCTATGAAAGAATATGTTGAACCCATAGGAAAAAAAAATGATACCTCTCTCCAATTACCTGAATTTGCCAAGCAGGCTATGGAAAACCTGAAGCCCCACCACTATCCAAGTAATACAGCAGCTGTCCCTACAGAAACCCATCAAGTAGTGAAGAAAACAACTGCCACAAAAAATTGAGTCCACAACAACTTATGGTACCAGTTCCTAACACAGCGTCATACCGGCCAAAAGGGGTCTCAGCTGCCAAGATTTTAGTAGAGACAATAATCCCAGTACCCCTTGGGGACCTGTGCATGTCCAGCCCAGCACTATGGAAAGACCTTCATAAAGCCATTGGTCTAACTCAGCTTCAGAATGGAGGCTCAAAACAGGAGCCCCTAATCACCAATACAGGAGCACCCCGCACCATGGGGTCCCTCTTTGGATACTCAGTCCCCATCCTCCTTGATACAGGTTCTTCAGCAGATTTTGTAACCATGAAGTTCCTTATGGGCATTGATTATGAGAACATCCTTCAGAGCAATATGGTCTTCCTGATGGCTGGTGGAAATAAACAATCTTATTGTGGTCAAGTATTTGACCTTCCTGTGTGTAATGGGCAGGTTCGCGCCAATATGCAACAAAAAAATTGGGCAGTAAGAGCCATGTTACTGATCATACTAGGGACAGGCCTGCAGAAGCCCACCCCCAAACTTGACCATTATGCCTCATCATTGCCATGTATTATTTTAACACTGTTCTCATGACGCTGCACATCAACAGCAAAGTCTGGGATCAGGAAAGGGCCGAGAACAATGCCAACGCCACATTAAGCTCACAGGTTGAGCTCATGTTTCTGATCTGATCCACTTGATATATCAAATAAAATAATATTTTTTAGCAAGAAAGTTTACCTTTATTTGATTTCCTTTTTCCTTATAGAAGATGCAACTGCCCTTCAGGGCTGCGACATCCTCCCCTAAATAGTGCCCACTAGTATGGAATAAGCTCCTCCTCAGTTAAGCTCTTTCAAACACCATCCAACACATTGTTTGTGAAGATTCCTCACCCACCGGATCACCATCCACACTGTGCATAAGCCTGACGTCATTCTGCAGATGCAATTTGGGTTTGGATGGCAAACTTTCCCAGTTACGACCTTCCCAAGTTCAATGCTCTTTGGATGAGGCCCACGTTTGGATCAAACGCCACCCAATCCAAAGCACTGTACGGATCAAGTGCCTCCTGATCCGTTACATCACCCCCCTGTAAAGACCAGAACTCCCAGACCTTCTCTGGGCACTGTGCACAGTCCTCCTTCATCTGACACTTCGCCTCCTCCACCAGATAGCCTTTCCACTTCTCCAGCAGTTGCTGCTGGCCCCTCACTCTTTTTGCATCCAGTATCCGTTCCACCTCATATTCTGACACAACCCCTTCCCTAGGGTTCAGTGGTCCTGGATTTTCTGGACCTATTTCCTTGAATACTTGTAGCTGTGAAGCTTGAATCACTGAATGGGCTCTGGAACCTATTGGCGAGCTTAACTCAAAGGCTACACAATTAATGGCTTGGACAATTTGGTATAGGCCCAAAAACTTTAGTCCCAGCTTATGACTCTTGACCAGGACAGCATAGTTCTTAACTTCCACCAAT
The DNA here is from genome assembly GCA_022478985.1 of Massospora cicadina. Lineage (NCBI taxonomy): Eukaryota > Fungi > Entomophthoromycota > Entomophthoromycetes > Entomophthorales > Entomophthoraceae > Massospora > Massospora cicadina. The sequence continues at coordinate 255,105 of JAKSZP010014501.1, forward strand.
ACCCAGTCCCCAGGCTCAAACGTTGGATCTGGCGCCCTTTGTCAATCTGCCTGTTGCTTCTGATGAGTCACCGCCCACTCCAAATTCCCCTGTAATATCTTCCCAATATCTGATGTGGTACGCGCCATCTCATCCGCCCTCTGACACACTCCATCCATGGATCCCCCATTTGATCTGGGGTTGATTCCATGATTTGCAAAAAATGGTGACATTCCGATTGAAAACTGGAAATGATTGTTGTAAGCAAACTGGGCCATCTGAACCTATGAAACCCAGTCATCCTGGTGATTGGACATGTAACACCAAAGATACTGCTCCAGTATCTGATTCACCCTCTCTATTTGTCCATCAGAATGAGGATGGTAAGCTGAGGACCATCCAGGCCTGATTCCCAAATTCCCCAGCAGACTCGACCAGAATTTAGAAACAAATTGAGGACCTCAGTCCAAAATGATTTCCTCAGGTAAACCATGCTGAGAGAACACCTCATCAATGAAAATTCTCATCGCGTCCTTTGCTAAAAAACTCCCAGTGCATGGGAAGCATTCAGCGTATTTGGTAAGTCTATCCACGACCACCATAACGCATCCTTCCCCTGCACATTCAGGAGACCCATTATGAAATTGACACTAATTGAGCTCCAGGGGGCCTGTGGTATCAGCAGTGAATTTAACTTACCCAATGGTGGTTTTCTTGAGGGCTTCGCCCTTGCACATACCAAACACTCCCACATGAACTTCTTGACATCCTTACACAGGCATGGCCACGAATACTCTCATGGCACCAATTCTACCATCTTCTCCACTCCTGGATGACCCACCAACAA
>JAKSZP010014502.1:0-254426 GCA_022478985.1 Massospora cicadina
GAACAGGTTTGGGACAGCCAACCCACCCACACTCAGTCATTTAACTGTTTGTTCGGTCAACAGCAGCACATTGGGCATAACACCCAAATTACTATCTGAGGGCTTCAAACCCTCATTGATAGTGCCCAATATTTGTTTGACTGGTCTGGAGATTGAATTGGAACTGTTGGGCAATCCAGCTGATATCTCATTCTTCATGCTTTTACAGCCATTCAAATTTTGCGCATCAGCCAGATTGCCAACCAAATTAGATCTGGCTGATTTCAATTTTATAAACTTGACACAGATTTCATTAGTTCCCCACAACAGTTCTGCCAAGGTAAGTGTGGGCATTGGGGGTGGGATCCAAATTGGACGAACTGTTACCCATCACTCATCTACTATGTGAGCGAGGTCACCCTGAGTGATGAGGGGTACCGCCATCCTCTTTGATGTCTTTTTATTTGGGAATGGGAAGATAACCCAATCAAGTGCCAAAGGACATTCCCCAAGACTTACAGCCCTGTTGAAACCAAGAGCTGGTCTCTCCCACTCAATATATAAATGGATGGCGCACCACCTGCAGATAACCTCCTAAAAAGGTACTCCACACTACTGGCAACTATGTAATTGGGCCATGCACCAGGGCAAATGGTCATTTGAGTGATTGGACTGAGAAGCTAACCAAATTTAAAGGGACATCAAAGCATTTAATTCTGCAATGATTTCTGCAACAAGCTGGGAGGAGCGTAACCAAATTGCCAATGAATATGCTACTAAGACAATCAGAATAAGGTACAAATTGATGCTGATAGAATATGAGGACCCACTTCCAAAACTGGGGTGCAATCCACCCACCCATCCTCAAATCCTAAATGACTGGACTACCAAAGGCCATGACATCAACTACCCAATGAGGGAGTTGATCTTGGGCCTGAACTCCCACTTGTTAATAGCCAAACAGCGTTCAGTAACCTGGCGGATCCTAAATCAGGCATTTAAATCAGGCAAGCACAGAGGGGTCAGACTACCAGCACAAAGAATGTCCCATATGTGCTGAACCAGAAGCAGACATAGCCCACCATTACTATGAATGCACCATGTTCAAAAAATACTGGTCCAACAATGCACTACATCCTATCAGGTGAACAATTACCACCAGGAATACATCCATTGCAGGATCTTTTCTTCACAAAAACCCTGAAAATAGCTCTGATCCAACTATGAGCCTTCATTTACCATTATTGTGTATGGGTAATTCACTGTGCGCTCATCACCAAGGTTTTGAGCAATGAGCGCCCCCACCACAGAGGTTTGGTATTGAAGACCATTCAGATCATTTCTGATTAGCTCCATCAGATCTTAAAATTTTTGCACCTAATCTCTGGGTATTATAAAGCCACACGTTTGGCTTTCCCTGCCAGATCGCTCATCGTACGCAATGAGGCAATTAATTGACTGAGAATCAAATGGCCTATAAGCCTACCAATGCTAGAACATTAGCTAGTGATGGCAATTGCCAATCAGCAATGGTTGGAGATGCTAGAACTCTAGCGGCCTGAACCCTTGGTCCTTTTACCCTTGGCCAAATTGCCTGTATTCCACCCACCCCTCTTACTTTTCCTTAAATTTATTTTAAATAAAGTATAGAGTTTTTATAAAAAAATCTAGCACAATCAGCTCAGCTTTTGGCTCTAAACTTCAACCCTATAAAAGGTCAGTTGTTAGAATCCTGGCATAATCACTTTTTATACACTTTTCTTAAACTCACTGTCAATTCTGTCTGTCTGTAATTAAATCTTGCAAGCTCTATTTCAAACACTTATTGTCAATAAAAAATTCTTAAATTTGGCACACTTATCTTCAATGACAATACAATAATCCATCAAAAATTTCAATTTCATGTTCAAATAAAAGTTTTATATGTATCAAGTAAAAATCCTATATATTTTTGTTGGTAGTCCATATATAGTTATAGCTGAGCAGTTAGATATTTAGTTGATTTTATATTTTAAATGGTTTTGTTAAGTGGTTAGTGGACATTTTTTATACACTTTTCTTAAACTCACTGTCAATTCTGTCTATAATCAAATCTTACAAGCTCTATTTCAGACACTTATCACAAAAAATATTGCACTGGCAATTGCATCATCTGGAATTGCGGCAACTCTTTTGGATGGTGGCCAAACAGTGCATTCAGCACTGAAATTGCCATTGAATATGAAAATCACTGAGACACCTACATGCAATATCAAGAAAAATTCTGGAATGGGTAAAGTACTCCAAACATGTTAACTCATTATATGGGATAAATGTACTATGGCACACAAAAAAGCATCGAAAGCACTTTATTGTACACTAAAATTTTTTTTGAGGGGAAATGAACAGCTCTTTGGTGGTGCACTCGTTATATTGTCTGGTGATTTTTGACAAATTTTATCAGTTATACCACATTCAACACCCGCTGATGAACTTAATGATGTCTCTTTTTTAGTACTAGATGGAACTTAATGCATGTCTCAAATCATCAGTTTTATGGTGACATGTACAGAAATTAACTTTGAAGACCAATATGTATGTACATCTATAACATGATGCATCCACTGAACATTTTGCAAAACAATTGTTGGATATTGGAAATGGGAAAATGGCAATCAATGAATCCACACAATGTATCACATTGCCAACAAACTTCTGTAAAATCACAGCAACCACAGATGAATTGATTCAAAAAGTTTTCCCAAACATTGCACAGAACTACAAAAATCATCAGTGGCTAAGTTCACGTGCTATACTAGCAGCCAAAAACAATGATGTCAATGCCATCAATTTCAGCATTCAAAATGAAATACCAGGTAAAGTGACAACATATAAGTCCATTGATACTGTAATGAATCAAGATGAAGTTGTCAATTATCCAACTGAATTCTTGAATTCACTTGATTTGCCAGGTATGCCACCGCATGTTTTAACATTAAAAATTGGCATGCCTATCATTCTTCTCAGAAACATCAATCCACCACAGCTTTGCAACAGTGCCAGGCTTTCAGTGTTGAAGATGATGAACAATATCATTGAAGCTACAATATTAAATGGAAAATTTAAAGGAGAAGATGTACTGTTGCCATGCATCTCAATGATTCCAACAGATATGCCATTTGAATTCAGACGTTTGCAGTTTTCAGTGCAACTTGCATTTGCAATGACCATCAACAAAGCATAGGGACAATCGCTACAAGTGTGTGGACTAAATTTGAAAAATCCATGCTTCTAACACGGACAGCTGTATGTGGCCTGCTCATGCGTCGGAAAACCTTCTGATTTATCCATGTATGCACCAGATGGAAAAACAAAAAATATTGTGTACCCAAAAGCGCTTCAATAAACAGAATTAAAACACAAACACTTTCTATCTTTGAGTGGCATTACAATGCATGTCAGGTACTCATACTAATATTATCACATCAATTTGAAAACCACACAAACAAAGTTGTGGGCAACAGCTATTTATTTATAAGAAACCTACTTTAATTGAACTTTATTAATTAAACTAACATTTTCATTATGTACAACATGAAACTCCATTGCAAAGCACGGGTATTCTGCTAGTTTAGTAAATAAAAAAATGGGCTAGGAAGCGATAGGTTTCAAGTGTATGTTCATCGCTGGATAAACTATTCCAGCATCGGTGAAGTGGTAGCTTCGAAGCACTTTTGATATATCCTATGGCTGGGGGTATGTTCAAAATTCAGTCAGTATGAGCTCATAGCGAGATGAGCTTAAATCATTATAGATGGCTATCATTTTTGCATAATTTGACCAATAAGCTTATCTAAATTTAATAGAAATGAATTATTTTAGATAGCAATCAATAAATGTACATAGATTGACTAATAAAAGCAACTAAATCTAATAAAATGAATTACTGTAGATGGTGATCAGTAAATTTAGCATATGTTGACCAATAAAATCATCTAAATTTAATAAAATGAATTACTATAGATAGTGATCAGTAAATTTAGTATAATTTGCCCAATAAAATCAACTAAATTTAATAAAAATAAGTTATTAGTATATTTATTTATAAGGTACTATATATAAAATATATACAATGAGTTTTATTTTTAGAGAAATAGTAAGGGGTCAAAAATGATATATAAAGATAGTAATATTTAATAAAAGTAGTAAAAAGAGCCACTTTTAAAAATGCACCATTTTTTTGAGGGAAAAAAGAGCTGGGAATAGTTTTTTGGGAAAAAAGAACCTTCATTAAAAAAAGCTCTAAAAAGTATGAAATAATTGAGAAATTAAGCCTACTCAATAAAACCCTTTTTGAAGTTGGCGCCATATTTTAACTGACTTATAATAGTTATTTATAATATATATACTCCGTACTATTTATTCTAGGTTGCTCATAGTTTACATTTAAACCTAATCCAGACATAAGATATAGTTTGTATTTATGAGCAAAATTCTATAATTCAGTTTAAAATATGGCGCCAGCTTCAAAAAAGGGTTTTATTGAGTAGGCTTAATTTCTCAATTATTTCATACTTTTTAGAGCTTTTTTTAAAGGAGGTTCTTTTTTTCTCAAATTTTTTTTCAAAGTCAGTTAATAAAAGTAAGTGTGTATGTATGCACAATACCCAGTCAAAACTATAGCATGTAGAGTCTTGAAAATTTGGATATAGGTGGATGGGAGGGGTTCATATGAACCTCGAAGCCGGATTTTTAATTTTATAATAAAATAAAAAATTTTATATGTAAAAAGTGAAAATGTTATATATTTTCGATGGTATTCGCTATATTATTATAACTGAGAAGTTTGATATTTGGTTGATTCGATAGTTTCAAGTTTACCTCCAGGCTAGCTAAAGCTTTGAAATTTGGCACATTTATGTATCTCCAATGACAATACAATATTCCATCAAAAAATTATAAAAAGGGTGGATTTTGAAAAATGAAAATATTTTGCATATTTTTATTATAAATTTAACTTAAATTTGAAGTTTACTAATGGTACATGATTTCAGCATCTGAAAAATTGAGAAATTGATTTATGGATAGCTCGATTATGGCTATCTGGTTGATTTTATAGGTTCAATGGTTTTGGTTTAGTTAATGGTTATCCATAATATAAAATTCAAAACAATCAATTCAAATCTACTTAATAAAGCATATTCACTGACGTACTGACTGACATCTGAAACCTTCGAGTCTGATAAGTTCAATCTATTTGGGCGAGTGGGTGAGAATTGGCGAATAATATCGAATAATTTACCAAATTGCTCACCCGAAACAACAAAAATCAATATTAGAGTTTTAAGTAGATTAAGTAATTAGGATAATCAGCTCACCAACCACGAGGGCAACAGCGAAACTGTTTGAGTGGCTCAAGCATAGTGCTGGCACAGCCTTTAGGCTGTCAGTGCGAGCTCATAAACCTGAGCAACGCCGGGTAACTCCACTTTATAATATAAACCTAAATTAATCAGATCAAATTCTCTGGGAATAAATAAACCCGAGCAACGCTGGGTAACTCCGCTAGTCATCTGATAAATTAAATTACAAACACCGTAGCGAAGCACGGGAATCTGGCCGCTAGTAATAAAGTTAAACGATAGTGGCATTTGATTGCTCCATTATAATAAAAACGATAGTGGTATGATTGCTCCATTATAATCAAGATAAACAATATTGGTATGGTATGCTCCATTAGAATTTATTAAAAAAATCTAAAGGTGGCTCAACTGGTAAATAAAGATGATATCGGCTTGCGTTATAGAATCCAACCCCTTCAAGTCTCCTGTATCAGTTGCTGTGATTTACTTTGTCGTATGGCTGGTAGACACTTTGATTTATTATTCCCTTATACTGTCTAGAGGGAGTTTGGCCCTCAAGCCGGACAGGAGCTCCAGATCTATCTTTTGCACGGGCTCTTTAAAAGCGAGGTTGGTGCGGTTTTGTACGATCTAATAGGTCTAGGATGAACCACGTTCAAAAATCTTTTTCAGTTTGATTGCCGCTGGCCTTATCTGTCTGAATGAAGCGGCTGAGGGCCGCCCGGAGGCCGAAGTTGCTATTTGGAGATATTTGGCTTTGTCAAAGGTACCCGTGCTTTGATTGTTGCTAAATTTTGAAGATCCCGTCTTTGATTTCCAGAGTTCGAGAAACGGAGGAGGAGGAAAGGGTACGTTTCACTTTATTTGAAAAGCTTTTTGGCGTCGCTATGCCACGCCAAAATTTACGGGGCCATTTTTTGAAGGGCGGACCTTGAGGTATTTTGTCTCACCGGCGCTTTTAGGAGAGCCATATAGCTACGGCCATGGGGATGATCCGCAGCTTCCCACGCCTCACGAGTGCTGGCGGGGTTTTTCAGGATAGGTACGGACCCCAAATTTATTTTAACTGTTAGTACCCCTTTCGAACTGCTCGTTTCGAAATTTCAAGCCGAGCTCCTATTGAAACCGGAGGCCTTTGCCTTACCGGGCAGGCCTTCTTCTTTGGAGTTCGGGAGCTTCAACAACCCTGTAAGTCGGCTTTCTTGCGTCTTTTTAATGTATTAAGGATATCAAAACGTTTTTGGAAACTTTTCCGTCCAAACCCAAACCCTCGCACTTCCAGGTCCTGATTCACATACTCGAGAACAACATGGCTTTTCAAGAGCGCGCTGCTTTTGTGTGCTTAGATGTAAGTCGCGTTTACCCGTTTATAGTTGGGTCATTATGAAGGCTATACTTTTTCTGAGCCTATAGTTGCGATTCGGGGGGGTGGGTTTTAGAATCACAGTGAACGCTAGTAAGAGTTTCTCGCGCTAATCGGCTATTAGTATTTCAACCTTTTAGCGGACTCCCGGAGGTATGGGGATCTGAGCCTGGTCCTGGAAAATCTGCTGGAGTATTCCAAACGGCTGGAAATTATTTTCCTCTATGTTCCAATCTCGGCGTTCCTTGGACTAGTTGAGGAGTTTTGGCAGGCGGAATGGCTGGCACAGGGTTCGATTCAGTTGGGCGAGCACTGATAGTTTAGGTTATGACGATTCCCATAAGCTGTTTGGGGTTTCGGTTGCATTGGCGCTATCGATCATGGAGCTGTTTAACGTAGGCCACCTTCGATGAAGGCGCTGACTTTATAGCTACGCACAAACTTTGGTGGGGTTTTGAAGAAACAAGCCGCCTTTCCCATTCATTTGACCTGCCTCAACGGGCCAATAAACTTCGAGCAAGAAGCCGGTCAAGGGAATTCACAAGGAGCTACTCCGGGCAGCCAGGAGTTCAGTGATGCACTGACCAAGTAATCCTTAAAGAATTCATTTAACGGGCAGGCTTTCTCCGAGGGAAGCCCTCACCTTCTTCCGGGCGTGCTTATGTGGGGCATCGCTAGCGGGTTAAGCGAATGGCTTGGCAGTACCGCGCTTGGCTTCTTTTTGGAGCTGGTTGGTGGCAAGTTCTCCTTTCTAGTCTTTGAAGGCATCAATCTACTATTCTTGGCAATCTCGGAGCAATGGGAACTAAAGGCCTCCTTTATCAGCTTCATCAAGGGGCTCTTTACACACGCCTCGCTCCCCCAACACTATCTTCAAATCTATGCCAGCTGCTGTCTCAGTCTGCTAGACCCCTCCGAGTGGGCTGAGGACGAGGCAGCTGAGCTTCGTTCGATCATCTCTCAACGTTGCAGCTTTAAAGGTGGCAACAGTTTGATATTTGCTAACCGAACCAGATATCAACACACGGGGGAGCCAGATGGGTAGCTACTTAGAAGGGTTCATGGTTGGGTTTTATCCCAACCAAGCTGGCTCCAACTTTATAGACGCCTTTCAAATTCTTTCCTGCCGCATGGAGACTCATGGGCCTCACGCATTTTCTGTAAACATCGTTGAGGTAGCCTTTAACCCTACGCTTGAATTAAACTCAATAGAAAATGTTATCCCTAGCGTTGGATTTCTCAGAAGCCGGTATCAAATCTAGTTTGCAACTTTGACCTTGGTAGCCCAGTTGGGATCCGCCATTCTGCTTCTTCCGCTGTTATCTTGCCAGGAGTATGCGCCTCTAGCCATTTTGCAGTTGCTATGGGCTGAGGTGATCCCCGAGTACCTTTACCAGCTTGGCACCCTCCATTATAACCATGGCTTTAATCTGGGGCGCTTGGCTGCCAAAACTTTGTTGATGGCCTCCTCCATCCTAGGGTTTACGCCCCTCTTGCCCACCTTTAAAGCTGCGATCCAACTCATTCTCACCTCGGAGGTTGAAGATGCCTACGCTGCGCTCCAGTCGTTATGGGATCCATCCTCCTCGGTTGATGGGTCTGCCTTTTTGGAACCAAAGCTGGCCTATCGGGACCCTACGCTTAACGTCAGCCATCTGGGTTTCCTTACCGGGTTCCTTAACGGGCCGAACGTTTTGCCGTTCTTCCAAACTCGCCTTCCAAGCCCAACAGGCAAAGCTTAGCTTACTGGGCTTAAACTACTAGATGCTATAAAGTTAAGGGCGAGGGGGCATATTCCTTATCCTTACCACGCTGTTTATCAGCTGACACAATATATTTAGGTATATGGGCTGCCTACCTCAAAAAGTTATTTGATCTTTGGTTAAAGTGATGTTAGAGGCAAATTAAGCTTACCTTTTGGTACTAAGCCTTACTTTGGCCATGGTTTCATAAAGATGGTAGGGGAAGATGGAGTTATTTAAAATTCCTATATAGTTACCATGTAAGTAAATTACTATTTAGCCTTAAACTTTAGGTTGAAAGACCAAACGACTTAAACCATCTAATGGAGAAGCATCTAACTTTAAGCTCTAGGTTTTTATAAGGATCCTGGTTACATCTAATCAATCTATATTCACGTCTCAGCGCTTGTTAAACCCAATTAGGATTGCTTTTTCTGAAGCTTTTATCAGCTACATATGCTCTAAATAAGTTTAAAAAGTTAAGGCCTTTATCAGGCGGTGGAACTTGTACCCTTAGATCAATCGATAACCCTAAGGACGGTTCCGTTTAGGGCTTTATCATGAGTATGCCAATAATCAGGTAAAAGGACCTTCATAAAAACTTACACCTCAAGTTTAAGAAGTTATAGCACAAGTTTAATCTCACTCACTATAGGGTTCATTTGGTGACTTGGTGAGGCAACAAAGAGCTTTAGTTTTTTTTGGATAGATTGTTAAACCCTACTGGTTAAAGTTATTGGATTGGACAACTCTCAGCGTAACAGCTCTCTTTACTATCACCAAAGTCCAAAAATGTGCTCAAAGCTGAAAATTAGCGAAGAGGCAAAAAATGAAAATATGGAGAGAATACAGACTACTTTATTGAATTAGAAAGCATTGATATTTATAGAGTGTGTGGGAACATGGTGCCTCAGGGACCTTCATGGCCCCGTGAGATCAGGATCTTTTACTGCCTTCTGGATCAACTGCTTGGACAGTGCCCTCATTGTACAGCATCATCCTTGTGACTGCAGTGGTGGGGGTAGCGCCTCTTGTGATTTGGGAAGCAAGAACAGGATTCCTGAAGGTGATTCTATCAATTTGCATATGCATGATGCTTCCTGATCAAATCTAGTTTCAGTGCCTTCAGGATAGAGTTCTGTTTGCACTGGTTTGAGAGTCAATTGGTCAAGACTTGATACAGGAGCAGAGATTTGAACTTACTCATCATCTTGAATCCTGACAACATCCCCATCAATATTCTGTCAAAGGGGAGCATAAGGCTGAAGGAACTGGCCATGCACTCGATTCACCACTGACCCCTGATTGACATTGGCAATAGAGTACTCAGAGTTCACCTTGTGAATGACCTTATAAGGTCTGCACCAAAGAATGTTAAGCTTATTATGTTAACCTCCAGGTTGATGGTGATAGAAGAGAATGAGATCACCTAATTGAAAAATGAGTAAGGAGGGTCAGCTGATATTAAATCAAGATGTCTCCCTTCTGGTAGTGGTGATAATGCCTTGCATGGCTATAGCTTGAAACTGGACAATTTCATTGGCATAGGCCCTCATAGTTAGGTTGGAGTTCTCAGGAGCAGAGGCTTTTAGCAAAGGCTGAATGCTACTTGGGAGCTGGGGAGCACATCCATATAGAACTTCAAAGGGGGACATTTTATTACTTGGTGGTAGCTTATTCTGTAGGCAAGTGAAGCGCTGGGTAAATAATGATTCTGGCAAGCGGGGTAGGAGATGTCCATCTAATATAAAATATGACAAGGGTTCTGTTAATGTGTTTTACTGCCCCATTAGTAGATAGGTTGTAGGGGCTGCAAAATTTTGGTTAGTGCTAAAAAATGAAGGGAGTTCTTGGACTGACTGAGGTAAATTTTTTTATTACCTAAAAGTAAAATTTGTGGGCATCTGTGCTGGGTGAAAACAGAATGAATAAGGAAGAGAGCTATGACTTTTGCAGTGGCAGTGGAGACTGAAATCACTTCAACCCATTTGGTCAGAGGTTTCAATGGATAGAAGGATATATTTATGACCAGGCAATCCAGTGAAAAGATGCCTATCACATTGATGCTAACAATGCTGAAGGGTCCCATTGGGGTGATAACTGAGTGTTGATATCAAAGTCTGGCACAGCCTTGGGATCAGCAGACCATACATGCCCCCAAGGCCTCTTGGATTATCTCCACCATTCAGTCCCATTAACGCTGTGACTAACTATTTGTGAGTCTTCTTAACCACCCCATGTTTACAGTAGTATGGCCCTCTAGGATAACATTAGTTAAGAAGAAGGGTGGATATAAGTGAGCTATTTCTTATTGACTCTCTTGTAGAGCAGCCCATCTTTGATTTGGGTATCTCAGATTATCTTTTGAAGCTCAGCTTAGACTTTAGAAGTTTTCAACTTCCAACGCTCAAATTAAACAATCAGATCATACATTCAGCCCTTTTCAGGGATCAAACAGCTAGCACTGGCATCCTGAAGAGGCTGTCAGCATTTTGGTGGATCACGCCCATGCATTGAACAATGGTAAAATCATAGCTCTGCAGTCATAAGGCCATCATGCTAAATGGCTATCTGGATTTATCTGCTGGAGCCACTAGAGCAAGGAATGGTCAGTGACAATAGTAAAGTGAGTATATAAAGATAGGGCCAAAAATGTTTGATAACTAGCAAGATAGCCAGGCACTCCCTCTCAGTAATGCTGTAGTTCCATTTAGCCTTACTCAATGCCTTGCTAAGATAGGCCATTAAATGGTCAACCTGATTTTCATCATGCCAGGCTAGAATAGCCCCAATATCAACATTGCTTGATCAGTGAACAACAAGAAGGGTTGGTCAAAACATGGGTGGACTAAATGGATTTAGTACATAGAGTGGTCCTCAACGCATAAAAGCCTGTTCTTGTTCAGGCTGCCATTCAAACAGCATGTTCTTCTGCCAGGTAAATAGAAGCTTGTATATGTTGGCAAACTGAGGGGCAAACTGACAATAATAGCCCACCATGCCTAGGAACACCTGAATATCCTTAAGCTCTAAGGCATGACATCTTTCCTATGGTATCAACTTTTTCTGGTAAGGGCTAGATGCTATCCTTTGAAACTTTGTGCCCAAGAAACTCCATTTCCAATTGGAAGAAGGAGAGCTTTGAAGGTTTAAGCTTTATGGAAGCCTTTCAAGCCAATTGAAAACTTCCCTAAGATGCTCAACATGTCCATTAAAATTTGTGAGAAGATAGTGATATCATTTAGGTAGATGAGGACACATGACAGCTTCAAGTCCCCAAGGATTTCATCCATGGCATGTTGGAAAGTGGCTGGCATATTAAAGAGGCCCTGGGGCATCCTTGTGGGCTTAAATAGTCTTTTGTTGATCATGAGTGCACACTTGGCTTGGTCTTCAGAGGCAAGCCCCACTTGCTAATATCCACTGGTAAGGTCCATTTTGGAAAAGTACTACAATCCAGTGAGCAATCAGAGGGAGTTGTCAATCTGGGGGCAGAGGATAACTATCTTTTTTGGTGCTAGAGTTGAGCCATTGATACTCCATCATCCCTTGGTGGCTGCCATCCTTGTTTCAAACCAGCAGGGGAGAAGAGGCCCAAGGGCTGCGCAAAGGCACTAGGAGTCTGGCTTTAAGTAGTTGTCTAAGCTCCACTGCTACCTAGACTTCTTCAACCTTGCTCTTTTGATAAGGTCAGGACTGGAAGGAAGGAGCATTTTCAGTCTCCATGTGATGTAGGACTCCATTCATTCTTCCAAAGTCATAGGTCAAGGCTAAAAATAGATAATAATACTCCTCCAACAATTTTTGCATTTTATACTGTCAGCCTTCAGTGAGATCCTTTCAATGCTGGTGTCAACCAGGACCACATGTGGGGGCATCTCAAGCCCAAAATCCCTTAATCTACCAAATATATATACATTATCAAAAGTCTCCACTGGTAGGAGGCGGACATAGGCGGTGGACTGTTTGGGCCTACTACCTTGGATTTGTCAGTAAGGTTAGCCAACAACACAGATATGGATCCGCATAATCTAGATCTAGAATTTCTGGGCAGGTTAGCACCTTCCTGGAGGATAATTTATCTAGGCCATAGAATTTCAGAAGGTACCCAGAAGGGATGTTAACATGGACCTAGATGTCAGCAATGACTTGGGACTTCAGAGATATAGTGGTCACCTTAAATAAGTAGATTGACATGTCACTTGCCCATCAACAGCAGAGTGGGCAATCAGATCCAAGAGCCCCTTATGTGATATTCAAGCTGATCAATTTGGCTTTGCTCTCCAATAAGCAGGCTCAGGCCTTAATCTCTGTCTTAGAGTCATGGGAAGTTTCAAAGATTAGGGGTACCCAATACCCCAGTAGAGATAAAAATTCTTCATCATAATTTACTACCTCTGAGTAGTTCTAAAGGAACTGAGTTCCTAGAAGTAGGTCATAGCTAGGGTTATCCAATGAAATGGTGGGGGTATTTGCAGAGAGCTTCCAAAATAAATAGGTAGAGAAGAATATGACCCTATAGATTGAGTACCTTGCAGGCCAGCCATGCTGTTCTCTATATAATGTGGCAACTCTGGAGCAATCTTGATGCGCTTCATCAAATTGGATGATATAACGTTCACAGGGGAACCACTGGTGACTATGACGAGGACTGGATCCTATTAACATGAATTGCAATGTGGGTAACCAGACTTTCATGCTGGGGAGGTAGCATGAGAAGCATGTGAGAGTCATCAAAAGAAGAGTAAGCAGTATCAATTTCTTTATTATCAATGGGTTTAAAAACTTCTTCTTCAGCTATGTTAGCTCCAGGATCATTTGAGTTTATGGAGGATTCTTGAGGCGTGTTAGGGATTTCAGCATGGAGCGCCTCATCCTTCATGCTGACAGCCCTTTTCCCACTTCACTGGCAAGTTGTTTTCAACAGGTCTTGGTGCTGTGTCTGAAACTGTTGCAGTAGGTGCATTGAGAACAAAAATCTTCTGTCTCTTGACCACATGGACTCAAGGACAATTGGAAGGACCCAAAGAGGTAGCCTTGGAGTGCAAGGTCAACACAGAGATCTCATTAAGTGCTTCATTGATTTCCCAAATGCAGGTGAAACCATTCTTTTGTCCAATCATATTCATTTAAACTTCATGGTAGAATACCCACATGGAGATGACAGTGGCAATAGTGTCATCTAGGGTAATATGATTGGTAGTAACCAAAGGTTGCTCTTGGGTATAGAAATGGCTGGCAAACTCCATGAGGCTCTTCCCTTTATTCAGGCGAATATCCATGTATGCTTTATTTTGGTTAGCCAGAGTTTGATTGCTTCTGAACTCTTGGATTAAGGCTATATGGACCTATTCCCAGGTGTTGCACTTCTTCAAGTGGGGAGTCATGATCTCCCAGGCAGTGCTGTTGAGGCAGGAGTGGATATGCTTCACCTTCTGACAGCTGGTGGCCTCCTCCATGGAACTCTCATATGTGTATAGGAAGGTGGAAATGCTTTCCTGGATAGAAGTGAATTTTTATTTAAAACTAGGTTTAAATTTAGTTACAAGAAGAGTGGAGAGGGTGTTAACGCCAGGGATGAGTTCAGGCTTGAAGATCTCAATCTCTGCATAGTTACAGATACCTGCTGGTCCAGCCATCATCTAAGCCTTTAAAGTCCTCTTGAATATCATCCCTATTTTGGTTGAGGGAGGTAACGGAAGCCTTATTTGTGGCCTCCTCTTTTAAGGGATTAAATTTTTGCACCTTGAAGGCAAAGCTGATTCTCAAAAGTGGTCAAGCAGGTCTTAAACTTTTAAAAAGTTTGTTTGAGCTAAGAGATATGGCTATCAGTAAGCGTGGTGAAGACTCTAAATTTGTCAATTTCGTCTGACAATGCTTTAATGGAGACCCTTGGGTTGAGGGGGCTCCATCTACTCAGAGTTTGCATCCCTGAGTTACATTTTAAAGTTAATCACGTAAAGTGGCCAGAGCTGTTAACAAGTTCTTTTGCCAAGGATCTCCAGGGCTCTGGGGATAGGCATTGCAGGGCCTGAGGGCCCTTAAGGTCCATGATGACCTTCAGGTCCTTTGGATCCCTCACACCCTTTGGGTCCTTTGTGTCCCCTAAGCCCTTCAAATCTTTCACTCCTAAAGGTGTAGTCACAAAAGGCCAGCTCCCAATAGTGTTGTTGCAGGGTCTCTACCAGATCTTTAAATTAATGAGGCGCTGGTTTCAAGCAGCCTCAAGGAGTTGGATATTCTGATGCAGCTGGCTCTCAAGGTAGCCAGAGTTCCTACTATCTTTTTTTAGTACTAGTGGTGCCCAACCCAAAAGGGGAAGCCACCACGCATATTTATTTGCAAATGGGCCAAACAAAGGGATTATCATAGATTAAAAAATTCTTAATATAGCCCCTAGGTTATCAGCCTAGGAAGCCATATTAAATGGCGAGGAGGCTTTGGGGAAAATTTTGTCTGGAGCCTGCTTTAGCTGGCAGACCATGGTGGACAGCATTGGGGTGGGAGCATCAGCGACATGGGGCATAAGGAGGTATAGTTGGGGGTTTTCTTCATCAATGAGGCCAGCGGTGTCCATCGCCTCAACATACTGAGCAAGTTGATGCTCAGCAAAATTGATGAGAGCCAGCACACAAGTAAATGACTTGATGCGCCGTTGGGTTTTAGGAAAATTGGGGTAGAAAAGAGAAGTTTTTGCTGCATTGATGCAAGCACAGCTCGCACCAAAAGCAAGCTCCTCAATTTCATACTTTGCATCTTCCTCAAAATCATGAGGAAAATTGGGGATTAGAATACCCTCAACAAGGGGCTCCATTGCCCCATGGAGTTGCTGGCGGGTGAGGGTGTTGGCTGGGGCATCTGCAGCCACAACTGCCACAGTGTTAATATTTTTATAAATGGGAAGCCTGTTTTTTGGACAAAAATGGTGGGAACACAATTTGGGAGGGTCAACAAGAAACTCCTCCAAAGCAAAATCGGGTTTCATGTGGCACAGCTGCCCATCCTCCTCAATCCATTTGAGAGCCTCAAATGGATTAGATTTGGCCAGCACTGGGCCAGCCACAGAATCAGGGCTGTGGCTGGAGCTGATTGGCCATGTGCTGTCAACCATGGCAGCTCAGCTGAAACTGGTTCAGCCATTGACTCAGGATTCTGTAATCCAATCAAATTTTCAAAATTTTCAAATTTTGATTGGCTGCTGCTTTTGAAGCAGCGCCAGAATTCCCTGACATTGGGGGTGGGAGGATCGAGCCCCATTCAAAAAATTGGGGTGAGGCAGCCACTGGGGCGGCACCTGAGCTGTCAAGAGAGTGTCTGTAACTCTCTCATTCCCAGCAAGGTGATGTAGGATGCAAACCCACATTGCTAGGGAACTAGCCATTAAGAAAAAGGGTAAGAAGACACCTCGAATGGTGCCTGTGCCAAAGGTACCCCAGGCAAGGGTGTAGAACGCAACATATAAGACCAGGTAAGTTAGGAACATAACAGCTTGAGTGGACCCCAGAGGGGAGTCCATAATCAAGTGTAACTTGGCGTCAGGGAGCTTGGGTGCCTCGATCTGGAGGGGACCTGGGCGGCCCAAGGGAGCACCTGGGATTTTTGTAAATTGCAATAAAAGGTAGTGGCCCACATAGTTGGAGACCTCCCCAAAGAGGTCCGCCACCAAGTTAGCCCAAGGAACCATAATAAAACATAAAATAATGGGTATTTTATTTAAAGAAAGTCAACTAACAAGTGATGTTGGTCGCAAAAACCATATTTAAAGTGGGTTGTGGAATTCAGGTTCTGCAGAAGTGCACCCAAGCCTTGATGATCCAATAAACAGATGCTTCTGTCTGTTTTCATAAAATACACTGAAAGTGCCTTCACTCGAGTAATCTATTGAAGCCATATTTTTCCCAAACTCAAAATTTCAAAACTTGAATGGGATTTGAACCCCTGTTCTCCAATTAACTGAATTGAACCATCTTCATTTGAAATGTAAATCGTTCATTTTGGTGCCTGTGCCAAGATAAGAGGCTGGGCATTTTGCACCCCATTAGTATCAACCTGGGCATGCTTGGATTGCACCCAGCGTTGATCTAAGGTGTGTTTCAGGTCAGGAAGAGCCTGAAGTTTCACCTTCTGGGCCTCCTGTCACCCAGCCTTATCTCTAGCATCAGTTTCTACTATCATGTCATCCAACCATAACATGAGCTCTGAGCAGTGGATGCGGTGAAAGTGGCAACTGTGGGGCACTTGCGCTTCAAGTGGTCAAGCTCAAAGCACAAGGGGCAAATGGCGCAGCCATTTTTGATGCGCGCCCAGAATGGGTGATCAGGGGTGGATCTGATCACGGTGTGGGGGGAATCATGAGGTGAGAGTTGTGATGAAATGGGTGGATCATTGTAAAGGCACAAGGCCCTGCCAACCGATCTGCCCCATTTGGAACCACAAACTGCAACATGGGATCTGCGCTATAAATGACCAAACCCTCCATGAGCTCATGGCGGAGGCGTTCAGGGGAAAGGAAAGAGGGCAACCTGGCAAACAGGACCATTAAAATGGCCTCATCTGGGAGCCAGGTGCAAACAGTGGGCAAAGGAATTTTTTTTTAAATTAATGGCAGCTTGGCTGCTGCCACTGCATCAGCTTCTGAGCGGAAGCTGAGGTTAAAATACCCCTTAAAGGGGCAGAAGTCAATAAAGCCAGTGGGTTTGAAAACTTCTGTGGCCATCTTGATGATGGATGCGCTTGCATATGGGAAAAGGTTCCCATATTTGACCCAGAGGCCAAAACACAAATTGCTCCATGGGAGCACCACCTGAGAGCTGGCGAGGTGGTGGGCCAAGTACCAAGGGGGACATAACGCCTGGTAGCATTGGGAGGGCTAGCAGAGCCAGCCCAGGCGCACTTTGGCGGTGGCCAAAAGATGCCAGATGGCGGCGCACCACCTCCCCAAGCTGGGGCAGCAGGCGTCAATTGCATCAACATTGGTAAGTTTTGGCTCAATTGAGCGATTTGTTTTTTGTATTTTTTTTAAAAATTTGAATTTGGCTTTGATTTGAGTATTGAAGCAAAAGAAAGATAATCAGATTTCCTACTATCCAACACTGCAATTTGGCCTCAGGCTTCATTGATTAATCATCAGTTATCAATAATGGCCTTGCTATTGTCATGGAAAAAGGAGGAGGCCACGTTGGAGAAATTAATGACATGGGAGTGTAAGGTTTGGGTGAGCCCCAGTTGTCAGAAGACTTCATGACGGTGAAACCCAACTAGCTGGAGGAGGTGATGAATAGCTAGATGAGCAAAGTTTCAAAGGCAGCGTTTGGTTCCCAGGTGAGCTCCCCACTGGTAGCTAGGCTGAGATATAAAGGTACCACATGGTAGAAGGCATGAAAGAGGTGCGGGAGCAGCTGGAGTTGGTCACCCACAGAGTAGATGACATTTATTAGCTATTGGACAATGTCGTTAAGGTTCTCATACTGAAGTTGGTTCCAATTGCCATCAGCTGAGAGCAGGGAGAGTTTATAAATAGCCCAGAATTCTAGACTATTAGACTGTGTGTGTGGCATTAAATACTGCAAGATATTAATCAATCAGGCAATGCTTCTCAACTGATCAGCAGTTAGATCTTAACAACTGCTAGTATTCTCTATTATTCATGATAGACATTTCCACTTAGGACAGCTCAGAGCCCCATATATAAATAATAAATATTTGTGGTGGGTCGACCTTGAGACAAATATATTACACCAAGAATTTTTCTAGCCAGTTCAGGTTTCAAACTCAAAATCTGCACTAGGGTGAAAGCAGTTTTACCTGCCAGGATAACCACCCTTTGGAGCGCCATATAGTGAGCACCACTTCTCTTAGTGTAACAGTTCTCTTTACTATCTCCAAAGTCCAAATATGGTCTCAAAGCTGAAAATTAGCGGAAAGGGCAAAAAATGAAAATATGGAAAGAATATAGACTACTTTATTAGTTTAGAAAGTACTAATATTTATAGGCATGTGGGGACATGGTGCCTCAGGGACCTTTGTGGCCCTGTTAGATCAGGATCTTTTCTGCCTTATGGATGAACCCCTGGATGGTGCCCTCATTGTACTGCATCATCCTCATGACTGCAGCAGTGGTGCAGCGCCTCTTGTGATTTGGGTGTGGGGATGGAATTCCTGAAGGTGATTCTATTGATGCTCATATGTGTGATGCTTCCTTATCAAATCTAGTTATGGTGCCTTCAGGATAGAGTTCCATTAACACTGGTTTGAGATTTAATCGGCAAGGCTTGATTCAGGAGCAGGGTTTTGGCTTGCTCATCATCCCAAATATCAACAAAAACTATAATGATGGCATAGGTGTAAGGTATCCTATGAAAAGTTAGTTTTATATGCATATAGAGAGTAATTAATGCATTTATCACTTATAAAACATAACCTTGAGGTTTTATCATGAACGGTTTAGTAGCTAAGCTTATAAATTTATATATCATTGTAATATGAGATACTAGTTTTTAAAAAGTGTGCTATGTATTTATGTTAAAATCTGGGGTCTAGCTTATACTAGTCTTTAGAGATTATTTGCACAGATTCAGTTATTATGTGCACTATTTGGCTTGATTGATATTAATGTAGATATATAATTGATAATCTTATAGAGACTAATATCTGTAGCTGAATATAGATAAACCAGGTTGATAAAATGATCCAACGCTAAACTTGGAATTCTACACTTGATACTGATTATATTGACAAATAGGGTTTCTTCCCTCTTCTGACAGAACTTAATCTTACTCTAGATTCATAATTTTTTTGGCTTTGGTTCCCATCACGATGAGTCTGAGGAGAGCTGCTTCTGCTTCTCTTCTAAAAGGTATCCAATCCTTACTCTTTATCACACAAAAGAGTCAACAATTAATGTTCTACAACAATATAAATCTGAAGATGAATAAACTAGAACTTAGAACTTCTTTATTTTATAAAAACTGAGGAATTTATAAGGGAATTTGATGCCCAACTCCTTGGTTGCATCTCAATAAGGAAACAGCAGCCTTTGAAATTAAATTCCCTTTGAGGTCTCTTATGGCTTTGAGCTTCTCCATTGAGGTAAGGATTCCTTCATTGGACATCCCTGAAATCTAAACTGGAAAGAGCAAGATAATGTGTTCCTAACGTTTCCACTCAATCATAGTGAACCAACCACATTTGGCTAGTGACCTGCTTAAGTATTAGACTTTTTACCCATTATGGCAGGTCACAAACCAACTTGTCAATTCACTAATTGCAGACAGCATCACTCGCCTCAAAACTCCTAAATAAATTGAAAATCATTCAGTGATGATTATGAATAATCCCAATTGGTACATCTGATAGTTAATCAATGATTAACTATCAGATGATTGATTCCAGTTGGCAACTATGCCCAATGAAATCTTAAAACATTCACATGGATAACCCACAGCGGATCTGAACTTGGTGCATTGTCTCAAAACCCACTGGCATTATTGAACCAATATCAAAATCAACCACTAGCGGGACTTATTTCCTAGTGGACCAGCAGATTCTTTAATCTAGGAAGCTGGAAATGTGGGCAAAATCCCAACAACTAATACTAGTTTGCTTATAAAATAAGTTAGACTAAGGCAGCGGCTGCTGATACCTATAGATCTACTTACTATAGATAACTATGGTCTTATATTTGCCTTTCTTTATGACATCTTTGTTGCCATATTGGAGCTATGTCATTAATATATAGTAATCAATAAAGGTGAGGGGTTCATACTAACCCCTATTAACTAGATAGAGCCTGTCTTGATAGAGTGACAGATCAATATTAAATTTTATAGGATTGCTTTACTTTTTTCAGACATTGAGCCCTCTATTATGCAAAGTTGTTCATAATAGATCAGGTTAGATATGTTTAAGTAAGTCTAAGTTAGCATGTGATATTCTGAACTCTATTATTGCTGTTTTCAATGGCTTTTAATCAAAAGATATCATCCCTAAGCCTAGAATAGTTATTAAACTACTGGATAGTGATGGTTATTATTAGCCTAAACTCTGTAGCTAGGTCATAGTATAGATACTGTTATGATAAAACTAAGAGGGGGTACAAAACTGAAAAGTTTCCATAAAAAGAATGGTGATGTGGTATCTAAATATGCTGCAATTGATTTGTTTGTTATCATCAGTTATAGTTGGTGTAGAATCACACTTGTTAAGAAGCCTGTATAAATTCTGTAGTGGGCTGAGCTTGAAAGCAACTAAGTAAAGCTGTTTAGTATTATCATGACATTAAAAAAGGGCTTAAACAGGCTATATGGGATAATAAACTCAGGTATAATATATATATATGTTAAGCTGTTGGATAAACTAAAATATTATAGACTACTAGAATATAAGAGCAGGATATAAGATATAACATGAGCTTGGTGAATTTTATAATCTTAATTATAACACCAATTTATCTTTATATATTTAAGATAACTAACTTAAAAAGGAGCAGCTTGAAAGGTTGTTTTCTGTTTAGACTAGTAATAGCAAAAAATAATCAGGATAAGTAACAAAATGTAGTAATTCACAGACATTAAGTTAAAATTGTGCTCAACATAAGTACTATCAAAAAGGTTACATTATGTCATCAAACACAACTCAGTTTACTATAATTTAGTATAGCAAAAGCAGTTTGTAGCACTGAGACATTATTTATATTGGACACTAAAATTAATAAATATCTATCATCTTTAATGAGCCTAATCTAATTAAAGTGGTGCACCCTTTATTTAACATATATGCGGGTTAAAGATACACTTAAAACTAGAGTAGTCAAAAGTTAATGTTAGATTAAGATATATAAACAACGTTTGTTACATGATAATCTTGAATTGATGATCCTTAGGTGTTAATAGTAATAGCAGGTACTGGTATCATCTATAAGCAAATTAAAGCTAGCCCTTAGATATGATATCTCAAGCTTAGGATTTATAGTCTCTAGAATAAAATATAGCTTAACAATAAGTAATTATAATTTTAATCTTAGTTTATGTATAGCTAAAGGCCATTATAACCTTTAATTTTAAGTTTATTGAGCTACTAATTATCTAATAATAAAATTTAACATTAAATAACTACTTAATTGTAGAAGACATACATTTTAATCAGGATGATGATGATGTTTAGAGCTGTATGAACAACTATTGATACAAGATATTAGCTCATATATATTTAATTACCTAATCTGTTTGAAATCAGTATATTAAGACTTTATTGTAAGCTATAATATATCAGTAAACTTAATCATGTGATGAAAATCATGAAAATTTCATCCAGGCCAAGTTTTGTTGTTGCAATTAAGAAATTTAATAATTCATAGGTTTACTTCCAAATATTCTATTGATACACTTTATTGATTGCTAAAGTGACTAATCTATGAACCTTTTGATAAGGGACGGATTGTGATGAGCAATCAGTGACCTTAATATTAAAACAGCCAATAAACTAACATCCACATCTACTTTCTTCAAAGATGTGGTAGATATGATCTAAATGCTATCTCATAATGCATCAGAGATTTCTGATTAATCTGAAATTAGTTTTTATGGCTTTAGAAATTATTTCCCAAAATCATATATAATATCATAAAAGTGCAGCCTTCTATAAGTATGGCACATCTATGCATAGTAATAAGTTAAGTATTGCACTAAGTTATAAAGTAGGATAGGACTTATTTATCATACTACAGCACCTATAATATACAGACCTTAGATTTTTAAATGTTGTGTCAAACGTCAATAACTAAGATATATGATTTATAAGTCAGCCTATGCTCTGCCAGTGATATACTAAAAATTAAAATAACTGGTTTTAAAGCATAAACAAATATAATTTTGCTTTTTAAAATTTTACCTAATATGATACAAGTTTTGGACTCCTCTAGTGTACATAATCTCAACTAAAAAAGGCTAATCTATATGTCACAGGTTTGAGTTTTGCAATAGTAGGAGCTCTGCGGGTGCTCTAGGCTAGAGATATGATTTTTGCTGACCCCTGCTCATTCACCATCATGACCTCACCTTTTACTGCAAGTTTTTGGGCATTAATGCCCTGAACTTTTGTATGTAATGTCCTCACCGTAGAGTGTACAGTGTTACCTGTAGCCCTGTGCACAACTCCAAAAGTTGCATTGATGTGCCAGCAACTGTCCTAAAGATCCTGAGTTGCACAGGGCTGAACCTCCTTAGTACATCATCACCATTTGTGGTCAGTTTGTTGCTACTATGGGGTTCCTTGCAGCCAGATGTAGGAGTTGTTGAGTGAACCGCCTATAAGGTTTCTTACAGCTCCAGGTGTATAAGCGGTTGAGCAAATCATCTGCTTTATGTCATTATTTGAGGATTCCCACATACCAGGGTCCCCATCCACACACCCCAAAAATGCCAGTAGCATAGAACTAGGTAAAACAGATGAGCAAATAGAGATACTTTATTTAACTAAAGATAAAATTATCAAATAGGGCAGTGACAAAAATACAAAAGGCACATTGTGAGTGGACAGGAATGTGGTATGCTGGAATTTGTTTGCTGCTGTAGCTCAGAAGCAGTTGGTATGATTTGCATAATTACAATAGTAAATTGATCATTTATGGTTTGTTTTATTCAGTAAATTGGAGTATAAGTGAGATTTGTTTTGAGGTATGACAACAAGGGGGATAAACATTAACAAAGCTCACTTTTCTTTCTCGTTGCAAACACTTTTGCAACCCATTCAATTCAAGACTAAATCTAGTTTGATAATCTCATAGAGGGGATTAGTCTGCGCCCATGTCTGGGAGCAGTTGGGCAAGCAAGGCAAGAGGAGCAGGCGGAAGGCCCGCGGCCTCTAACGTTTGAAAACGCCCCGGAGAATCCAGCGGAATAGAAAAAAATCTAAAAAAACTGGTGGTCACAATTTCCCCGGAGATACTCGCGTGGCAAGCACGATGCAACCAGTACATCAATACGCCACATTCCCAGCCACTTTCGTTGGTGGAATTCGGAGTCCATGTGTATCTGGACATCCAAAAAATGGCCCTATGGGAAAAATTTTGTGAAGATGTACACAAAATTTTCCTGACCGCGGTGTACGTTGCACCTCACTCCATGTCACACGGTTGGCTGGACCTAGGTTTTGAAAGCAAAATAGCAGCAGATGAGGCTGCAGCGGTGCGCATAGTGGTTGACCTCCCTGAAGGGCAATGGGTCATCAAAACTAAATGCACCAGATGGACAAAATCAAACCAAATTTTCCTCATGTTTGACTTTTTGCCTACTACGGTAAAACGTGACATTTTGGAGCAACACCTGAAAGATGGTCTCGCCATATATGGCAAAATACAATCTTTTGAAATACAACGTTTCACGCTGATGCCACACCTGTGCACCGGCAAAGCCATCGCAGTTCTGACCCCAACTGAGGAGATCGTGAAGGACCTAACCCAGATCCCGCACTCCACCTTTATTGACATTGCAGGGCACACCACCCACCCATTCTGGGTAATCGTGGACAGCGCGCCCCCCATTTGCACCCACTGTGACATGTTCAGCCATAAGGCACACATGTGCCCCATTAAAGAGGGCGTTACATTCCAAGAGCACCCCTTGGCGGCCATGGCCAGCAGAGAGGCGCACTACGAACCAACTGCAAGCACCAAAGAGGCTTTCCCGTGGGGAGCACAAGGCTGCTACCTATTGGTAAAGCCCATCTCCCCACAGGAGTGGAAGAAGGCCAAGCAGGCCCATAGGACTGCGGCCAAGGAAGCAGCCAAGGTCACCACCACCATCCCACACTCACAACGCCAGGAGGACATGGAGACCTTCGCGGCGGAAGCAACTTGGGAATCCATCACCTAATCAGATTGGGAGGCCCAAGCCAAACGGGCCACTCAATCTGAGGATCCGATGGGAGATTTGATCTCACCCAATCGCTGCACCCAAGCCCCAGTTGAAACTGACTTGGGACCTATCCCAACCAAAAAATTTTTTTTGCCCCACTCGACGGTGCACCGAACTTATCCGCACCGCAAAAAATTCATCCGACGTCAGGAAAACAAAAAGTGAAGGCCAAAGCCAACACGACTCTTTCCGCAAAAATTAACAAAAACCCCAATAGCGTTGCTGCTAATACCCGCACTGCTGTGAAAGCCCGTGGGGACCTGGAAGAGGCTGGTGGGCCAGGGGCCCACCCCCTCACACCTAAGGTGCGATGGGGGAAACCTTCACTCTAGGGACGCTGAATATCACCAGACTCAAGGCCTCCCCATCCCGGGCTAGGAAACTGAGTTTTTTACAAAATAATTTACCCATGGATATCCTGGCTATCCAGGAAACCCACTGTCCACGAGGTTCCGAGGATGCTTGGAAAACAATGCTCCTACCATCCCTATCCTTTTGGTCAAAGCACTGTGGGGTGCTAATTCAGAAAAACAATTTTTTCAAATTTACATCTTCAGAAACATTCCTAAATGACTGAGTGCTCATTGTCACCTTCTCATGGGCTGATGTTGCACACACAATTGTCAACATTTACGCCCCAAACGGTGCACAAGAGCGTCGTGAATTTTTCTCGCCGGTCAAATCCCTCCCGCTACCCCCGATTCTTTCCTAATCGGTGACATGAACTGTTGGCTAACCTCACCAATGGACCGGTGGCCACCCTCACCCCACGCCCCACAGGGTCACATAGAACTACGCATTCTAAAAGCCACCCTTGGGTTAATGGATGCGCTGCTGCAACATGCCCCACTGCTCGAAAACATGACGTGTCCCCACATCCACAACGGCCAATTAAGGTCCATGACCCACATTGACCTTATTCTAGTGCCGGCGAAATTCCAACCCCACATCTCCCACTTCAAAACAACGAAAATGGAATTCTCTGACCACCGACTGGTCTCGATAACATACCACTTACCCGTCACAGTTGCAAAGGCCCCACATTGGTGCAAAATCTGCCCCCCAGAGCTTGTGTCACCAGGATTTTCCATGTGGGTGGAAGAGGCAACTTTGGCAAAATTGTTTGTTGCACCGTTTTGCGCGGACCCCATTTCCACATGGGTCAACTTTCAAAAAAGACACCATCCGCCACTATCGCCATCTCTCATCCAGATGCTCATGAGCCACATCAGCGGTTATATCGTGCGCGCTGGCGGAATTAGCCCACTTGGAGTCCAACATTCCAGCCTCAGGATATAGCCCTGCATGGGGCCAGAAGTGGGCGGAGGCAGCAGCCCACCTCAACGCACTTGAAAGGCAACACAAACATCGGGTTTGTGTCCAATACAGGGCCACACGCATCACTAAAGGTGACAAGTGCACCGCATACTTCTTCAAAAAATTTTTTGCACCACGCCAGAGCATGGCCTGCACACAGGTGCGAAGATCGGATAATTCTATTGTGGACACACCAGCTAAAGTGGCAATCAAAATGCAAAGATATTACTCCGAGTTATACTGAGCCGAACCAATTCAGCCGGCCAAAATGGCAGAATTTCTCGACAGAGCTCATATCTGCACCATTTTCTGATACCCAGAAATAATGAATAAAAAAACTCCAAACGAATTATGGACTACCATTTGCGGTGTGCTAAACCGAAAATGCCCAGGCCCAGATGGCATTCCATATGAGTTCTACAAAAAATATTTTAAATACATATCCCCATTGCTGCTAGCCTCACTCAACCAAAGCCTGTTGGAAATGCGCCTCCTACCAGGAGGACATGAGGCTATTACAGTCACACTCTTCAAGAAAGGGGATAGGCTAGACTTAGCCAACTGGCGCCCCATTTCTCTAACAAACACAGACACCAAAATTATAACAAAAATCATGGCTAACCGTTTAGGGACTGTAGCATCTGCCACCATCTCTCCAGAACAATTCAGTTTTATCCCCAGAAGGTTGATTTGGGATAACGTGCACTCTGTGGCTAATGTGTGTCAGTCCACAGCCTCTGGGGCACTTGTATTCTTGGACCAACAAAAGGCCTATGATAGAGTAAACTGGGAATACCTTAGGGCCTGCCTCCAACAATTCCGCCTACCTCCCTGCTTCATTAACTGGGTGATGCTGCTCACGGAATCTGCAACAATGGCTGTGCGTGGCCCAGGTTTCCTAACGGAAGTAGTCCATCCTCAAAGGGGCCTGCGACAAGGGGACCCCCTGAACCCACTCTTATACAACTTCAGCCTTGACCCACTACTGCGAAATGTGAATGCCCAACTCACTGGGGTCCATGTTAGGCCAAACCCCAGTCAAGATGATGGCATTTGCAGATGATTGCGTGGTGGGGGTGTCTAATAATAAAGATGCACATGCGCTTGAAGCCCTCATCCAGGAATATTCCCAGGTAAGCAACGCGGCACTGAACGCCTCCAAAACTGAAATCATCCTCCTTGGTCGGTTTCAGAACTGCTGGGCCCCAGCAAGTAGTTCCCAACCCAGCCCAGCTGCTCGCCCAAGTCCACACCTTACTAACTCAAAACACACTGCTCCACTGGTGCTCCCCTTTGTGCCGCGACCTACCATAGGACCGGTACGCCATCTGGGCGTGTGGTTGGAGGCAGGAGGATACACGTCAGCAGTAATGGAGGGCCATATACTGGACAACGTGACGAAGCGAATCAGCTCTTTCAGAGCCCACCCTACTACCCTCACTGGCAGGGTTGTTCTTGCCAACTCTATGCTCCTATCCAAAGTCTGGTTTGGAGCCCATGCCATCCCCTTCTCCCCAAGCTTCTTCAAATCCCTGTATGCTTTGCTACAAGGTTGGCTTTGGTCAGGCCGCCCTCCACCAGTATGGCTAGAGGTCATGTTTGGCCCTCATCATCATGGTGGCATGGGCCTACTTGACTTCAAAGCCCATGCCGCCAAGATCCTAGGCACCTGGATTGCGGCCGCCACTGCTCCTACACTCCCATCCCAACACTGGTCCCGCGCGGCCTGCTCCAACTTCTCCCGAGCCTTGGGCCTCAACAATCCATCAAACCTCCACTCCCTGATGAAATACCTCGCATCACACACATCAGCCACAGGTCCTCACGGGACCAAAACCCACTACAAACGAATCCTACTCTCCATGCGAAGCGCAGAGTGGAGAATTTGTATTAGTGGACATACAACCCGAAGAGGCCGCCCCTCTCCTCAGTTCACACAAGAGGTACAGGGGCTACCCATCCATGATGGCGTGATCCCCATTCGACCCCAAGTCCTATCCAGGGTGGACTACCTGGACATGATGGACATCCCTTATTCCACTGAGACCCAAAAGACTATCTGGAAATACGCACACCATCCTCTGTTGCAGCCTCAAGTCCGTTCCCATGTGTGGCGCTGCCTGAGGCGGGTGTATCGTACAGCTGAGCGCTCTAATGCTTTAAACTCATCCTGTGTCGTGTGTGGCCAGTATGGAACGCTGTTTCACCGCCTAAAGAAGTGCCCCACCTCTAAAGTAATATGGCGCGAAGTCCAACGTCTGCTAGGCCAGGATCAAACACATCCCTTCAGTCTGTCAAGAGATATGTTTGCTTCATCAATGGCCTCCCCCTCCCACCCTCCCTTCGTGCTCTGGTGGTTGCAATCGCCATGTGGACTATCCACACGATTGTCTTGGATGCCATCGCTGGATCCATCCCCACCCTCCCTGAAGCTGTCCACAGATTCCAGTCTCATTTGGTGGATCACTTTCAAGCGTGGATGTTTGGATATCTCCCACCACGTCGCCGGCAGCTGGTCTCCTCCTGTTTCCCAGTCTGGTTCATCAAATCAGACCCCTTCCTCCACACATGCTCAATAGTGGCTACGCCCCCTACACACGTTCCCTCCCCTTCCCATAAGTGGCGTTCCCGCTGGCAACAAGAGATAGCGTCGCTTCTCTGGGGTGCTTCACCTGGTACTGAGTTTTGTCTCGTCTGAGTCATATTCAGAAGTGTCCGTCCCATGGTTGGCCTTCCCCACAATAAATTTAAAATTTAAATTAAACATTAACAAAGCTCAGGAAAAAAATAAAAGCTGAACAATATGAACAAAACTGCCCAAAATGAGTAGATAAAATACATAAATAGTGATACTACAATCAGCCAGGTGAAACAGTGTTGAACCACTATTACCACCATGGCAGTAGGAGAGGGGGATTGGGGGCTCATTTTTGGCAGCATATTCCTCATCAAAGAGTAGAGCATGTGCCAAAGCTGAGAGCAATGGTGTAAGGGCATTGGTGGTTTGCAGTGCAAGGGTGCTGATGGGCGGATGCTCATAGATTTTACAGCTTGATGAAGGGCTAAGATACCAGGATAATGATTTTTATTCATGAACATGGGTGGTAGCAAGTTGGACAAATAAGGTGAGTTCAGTGTGTTATTTTTTATTTGGGTTTATGCAATCATCTCCACGTGCTATATTTTATTGGTGGCTTGTTTATGGAGGCTGAGAATGGTGTGCTTGCTACAAGAGACCAAGATCAAGCAATAATGGGAGGAGGGATACATTTTTCAAGCATCACCATTAATTTGGTGACAGTCTTGTGGAGGGGGTGACAATTTGGCTTAGCAGCAATTTCAATAGCAAGCTGGTAGCACTACAGAATGAATTTTGCGTTTATCCATGGAATTTAAAAATGATAAGGCAACTGAGCAGGTATTGTTAATAAATGAACCATTTAATTTTTTGTCTTAAATAATATAATTAAATTACTCAATTAATTGGCTTTATATAATAATCACAAGGGTTTTAGATGAATGGTTTGGGCACTGGCATGAGGTTGGGATGTGGTTGGCAATTGGGAGGAAGCATAAAATGATCTGTTGTCCAATCCCATCTATGATTAGTGGGATCAATTGTGACATATAGCTGAGGAGGGTCCTGATTGGTTGATTTAGGCATAGCTGCAGCAGCAGGCTGTGAGGGAGGGGGTAGGATTATACCCCAGAAATGGAATGGCACAGCGATGGCGGTAGATTGGATGCCAGAAAATTTGGGCTAAGAGCTGATGGAAGCGCAAGGGAGGATAGTTTGCTTTTTGAGTGATCCATTCTAGAACAGAATAGACAGATAGTCTGTCTGCCCTCAATGTGGACCCAAATGGATGGTTTTAGGACAGAAGGGATGGCAGTGTGATTGGAAATTGACAAGAAACTTTATGAAATTTAGGGCAGATTTTGTGAACACCAAAGGCCCAGCGAGGCGTGTGGCCTAATTTGACATCATAGATGTCAAGATGGGGTTATAACTGTAGGATATCAAAACTTTCATCAGCTACTTGTTGAGCACTGTAGAGGGGAAGGTGGATGGGCAAACTAGTTGTCAAGATTCTGATATGACTGGATGATAATCCCTGAATAGCTACGGCGGATTGGCTAGAATCCACTGACCATGATTATTAGTACAATTTTTTGAGCGCTTTGGGATGAGACAATATTTGGTCATAAAGAATAATTATTGAATTGCCTCCAAATAAGGCAATAAGGCAATGTTGACATACAACAAATATTTAGTAGATTGCCTCAAACTAAGGCAATATGAAATTTAATAATTTTATCTCTGCTGGAGCCAATGAGAATATGGCAGAACTGAATAGTCTAAGCCAAAGAAGCGGTATTGACCAAAATCGCTGATATATAAGCGAGATGGGGTGATTGAAGGAGGAGGATCTTTAGTAGGGAAGATGTGAGAAGAGCAGAAGAAATCTGCTAATATTATTAATTAAAAGAAGTGTAATTGGAGCATATTACTTCATAGCTTCTTAAATTATTTACAGTTTGTTTTGAGGTTCAACAATCCTCACATCATCCCTCCATTGCTCAGTGGGTTCAACCCTGTGCAACCCTTATGACGTAACTCAAATAAATTGCAGAAATTATAACAGTGGTGCTCACTACAGGGAGCCCATTGATCAACCACAAAAAATAGAAATTCTCCAGTTTCTGGCCATGTCACATCAGGTTTGATTTGATGGGGAATCATTATGACACACTGCACCAGCCAATTATGCAGAGCTCAAACTTTCTTTAGACGTGACGCTCAATAAGCAGGATGAGCTCCTTCAGGAGCGGAACAATGTAGTTAACCAGATTGACAGCACATTTAGTCAAATGTAAATTCTTGGACAACAAAATAGGCAACTCACTAATTGCTTGGATGACACTACTGAACAACTTCATTGCACTGAGAAGAAGCTAGATGGTATATCCCAGTCCCCTCATTGGGAAGGGTATGAGTGACAAGGGGCTTCTCAAGGAGAACTGTATTATGGAGAATATGACACTGCATGAGCTACTACACCCAGGAGGGCAGCTCTGGTAATAGATATGTATTGGAAGCCAATTTCCCCAAGTGATAGCTGTGCTGCCCACCAAAGAGGCCCACGCTACCTCTGAATCAGTAGACAAGCTGCCGCCGCTGGACCAGCTCCTTATTGAGATACCACTTATGGGTCTTGACCCATTTCTCAGTACACCCCAAAGGCTTGCGGTTATGAGTGGGAGGAGGAGGTTTATATATTGATTAGCTGCCTCCATTTGATTGCAATGAGAATATCCATGGCTTCTTCAAACGTTTTGAGTTTGCAGTTGAAGGAGCCTCATATTGGCATAAAGCTAAACTGTCACTATTCGCTTTAATGTTGGGAGACAATTAAATCAACTGCTACCTACCAAGCAGTTCAATTGCATATCAAGGAGTGAAGGATACTGTGCTGCAGTTTTTGGTACTGCAAAGATGTCACAGTGGAAGGCTGAGTTCTTGACCATTGTGTTCCAGCGTAATGAGACCCTCATTGCGTTTGCTGACCAATTTATGAAGGAAACCCATGTGTTAATTAGGGTGGGAACTTTGTCCAAAACTCAATGTGTGCATTGCAATGACCTCAGCAGTAAAGCCATACAGCGAGCTTTACAACGTCATAACTCCAATTCTGGAGGATGACGTACCCATGCTCAAAATCGTCCAGTTTTTGCGCTATCTATCCAATACCTTCTAACCACCCAATACAGAGTGGAAATATACCTCCGCCATTGCTGGACCTTCTTATTTAAGAAAACATTCCCATCCTGTTCAGATTCCTCTTAGTAGTCCCAGCATTAATATAATTATGCACCTCGCCCTTGGCTGAGTTACCCTCAGCAGTTCAACTTCACCCTGGATCTGCTTATGATAATAGTCAACGGCCTAACTACTGCCCTGGTTTTAATTACGCTGACCATCAGCAATCAAACTAATGACCTGGCCCTGGTTATGCCAATTCTCAACAAGCAAATTATCACCCTAGCCCTTCTTATGATAACTAAGGATGAGGGCCCTATGGGTAAATTGATTTAAATGTGATTGCCCTGGCCACCTTGCACAGAGTTTCCCCAACCGTTGAGTTCATCTTATGCAGCAGGATAAATACTACCAAGGAAAAGATGGAGAGGAGTAGAGACAGGACTCTCTACCTCTTCTATCCCAACTCAAACGTCTCACCTGAACCTATTGTAGTATATTTGGTGGAAATTATTCAATGCGATGATATGATTTTATTAGCAACCATTTGGAGAAGTGAACATAATGAAATGGGTACAACCAAGGCCATGGCGGATGAAAGACCTCAGGAACAACTGAAGCCATACGCCTGTTAAATGGTTCGACCAAGCTTCCTCCAACCAGCTGGAGCCAGCCGCAGATAAACCTTCTCTGAAAATTGTAAACGTTACCCTTCAAGTAGACGCTATTGACTAAGAATACCACAAAGTCAGTGAGAGGATTATGAGCTTCCTTGGGAAAAGAGATCCATTAAATGTCCACACATTAAACAAACAATATTCTTATTATTCTGAGTGTACATACTGTGACATTTTTTTAGCAAAAAGTTGAGTCAGCACTATAATAGATATGGGCGCCCCAGCCAACCTAGTTTCCACTAAATTGGTGGTGAAGTTGCCATTAAACCCTGATGTGGAACATCACATGGTGTATGGGACCACTGGCGTGGAAAACATGGTCTCTGAGGGAGCGTACAGTATGCTACCTTTGAAGTTTGGGTCAATTGTTGTGGTAGCCCCGGAAATAGTGTTGCCAAAAAATAATTAAAACCTCTTAATTGGAACCACTTTCATGAGGCACTTTGGTGCTGTCTTTGACATGATGGCAGAGACGTTCAAAATTTTGGAACAGCGGATCCTAATTTATTTTACCTCTAGCGGAGTGCCAAAGGATCAGATGCATATGGGACAGATCAACCTAGCTTATAGTGATGGGTGATTCCAGTGTGCTAATATCTACATAAGTTCAAGACCCAGGCCCTTACTCAATAGAAATATGAATATCAAGGGCTGCTTCTCAGAGCTGTCAGGCCTAAATCCATTCCCTCTGGTCATCAAGTAAAAGTAAATACTGGGTTGAAAGTAGAAGTGCCAGACATACTCTATGAGGAAGTTAAAAGCCCTTATCAGCAATTACAGATTGAGCCTCATGTGTCTCCAGGTATTGTACTACCAGAACATGAAGAGCTCAAGGTTCTACTAGCAATATCAAAAAGGAACCGTTAGAAAATCTGCAAATACCAATTAGTGGTATATTTATACTTGATCCCTGTTGAGGAGGTCCTTCGGGTTCATGAGTTTGGGTTGTGTATGAATTAGGTCTAGCGGTCAATTTGCATCCCAGCATAATGACGGTGGTACCACATGAAAACTTAGTCAGGTTATTGGAAGAACAGAAGGATCAGGAGATATCTTTATTTGAAAAAATATAAGGAGATTTTTGCTGTTGACAATCATGATTTAGGGTGCACTGGGGGGGGAAGGAGATGGTACATCAATTGGATACTGGAGGATTATTCCCTCATCAGGGATTGGCTGATTCACCAATTGAGGGCAGCTGAAGAAGTAGCAAAAGAGAAGATTGAAAAGCTTCTAGAGCAAGGGATTCTTGAACCGTTGAAGAGTCCACGGGCTTCACCTGTTCTAATTGTAAAAAAAGAAGGACAGAACCAACTGGGTAGTAATAGACTACCAGAAGCTCAACAGTATCACCAAGAAGGACTTGTACCCTTTAACGCATATTGACAATGATTTGGCTCAGTTGGGAGGAGCTCACTACTTCTTGGTGACAGATTTGATATCAAATTACTGGCAAGTCGAGTTGCCTGCAGAAGAACAGCAGAAATGCTCTATCTTTACATCCAAGGGGCTCTTCCAACTTACACATATGCCTCAAGGGTTATGTAACGCCTCAGCTACGTTTCAAAGGGCTAGGGACACCATCCTTGGAGACCTAAATCTGTTGTGCATTATTGCATACCTTGACAATATCAACATTTTCTGTTGAACCTTCACTGAGCATCTAATCATCTAGAGAAGGTCTTCCGCTGGCTAGTCAATGCCAATCTTAGGCTTAAGCCCTGCAAATGACACTTCTTTAAGGACCAACTAGAGTACCTTGGGTTTTTGGTGGACACAAATGGGCTTAAACCTCAATTGGCCAAGGTGGAGGATATCTGAGAAATGACTCAGCCAAACAGTAAACATGACATACAGGTATATTTGGGGATGGTGGGTTACTACCAGCGCTTCATCCCTGACTTCAGCTGTATTGGGGGCCCACTATTTGAGTTGTTATAAAAGGATGCCATGTTTGAATGGATGGAACACCATCAACGCTCCTTTGATGCACTTTGGACGGAATTAATCAATGTTCCAGTATCATGCTACCTGAATTTTGGTGTGGAATTTATTATACAGATGGATGTGTCCCTTTCCACCTCTGGAAGTTTTAAATTACAATTCATAATTGACAGGTATTCTTCTGAAGTTACATAGATAGAACTCAAAAATTATGAATAATGGTAAAAAGCAGGTTATAAATTTGACCTAATTTTTATTATCAGAAAGATTTAATTTATAGGTTTCAAAATGGTTTGGGATCTATCTGATCTAATTTATTGCTGATTGATCAAATCTTTTATCACGTGACTGGGATGAGCCTGATCATTCTTATTAACCTTGATATTTAGATAAGTTAGGCTCCCCTTCTGATATTGACTGGGGAATTGTTGGGGTGGAATATTCAGAAATGAGAGAATTTGGCAAAATCCTGACACTTCCCCCCTCAAGATTCAATCACAGAGGAGAGTATAACTCAAAAGCTTAGGATGGATACGGTTTACCACTATACCCATGTCAACATGGACAATTAAAGATCCTAATCCCTTTTAGAATATAACTAGATAAGGACCAGACCAGTTAGATCCCAATTCTCAGTTCACCCACTAGGTCAGGAGTGATATTATATAACATAATCCCCAATTTGATATTCAGGTAAGGCGGGTTTATGTTGATTACTACTTTGGGTCTCCTTTTTAGTGGTTATTTTCAATTGATTTCTTGGCTTGAGCTTAAAGAAAATTAATCTCATCAGTCAGATTTCTCATAATAAAAACAGAGTTTTCTGGTATACCTTCTTTAAGTAATGCCTGAACACTTGAAGGGACTGAAGGATCTCACCCGTAGATAAATTTGAAAGGAAACATCTTGATAATTTGATGATAGCTTATTTGATATGCAAAAAAGACTCTAGGTAAATAGAAGTTCCAGTGAGGTGGTCAGTTGAGGCCATCTTCCTTAAAATTGAGACTAAAGTTCCATTGACTTGTTCAATGGCCCCATTTGTGGATGGATTGTAAGGAATGACAAATTTGTAGGCATTATTAGATAATTTTGATAATTCCTGTAAAAATTGCGAGGTAAAATTAGTCTCATTGTCTGACATAAGGATTTTGGGACACCTGTGTTGAGTGATGATGTGGTGGTAAAGGAATAGCGCAGTAGTTTTAGCAGAGGGGGTGGCAATGGATATGGCCTCAAACCATTTAGTTAAAAGGTCAAAAGCCATTCTAATGTACTGATGTCCATGAAATCTTTGAGGAAAAGGTCCTAAAACATCAATACTTACCACTTAAAACGCTTTAGTTGTGGAATCACTTGATGTTGATAAGTAGGGTTGGTGGCTACATGACTTTTACAGATGAGACATGAGTTAAGGGTCTCTCAAATGGTTTCAGTCATATTATTTCAATAATATCGGGATTTCAACCACTCTTGGGTTTTCTTTAACCCGCTATGAACTAGTTGTTTATGTCCTCTCATGATAGCTGGAATCTTGAGTTTGGGTGCAAAAAGGGTAGCCACTTGGATTCAACCTTCTTATACAAAGCTCCTTCCTGAATCATGGTATCTTTGGTAATAGTTTTTAGGAAGGCTTGATCTTCTTCAGATTCTTGATCTTACAACTCAGGTCATCCAATGAGATTATATAGACGTTCCTCCTTTCCCAGATCCAAGGTCAGTATAGGCAACTGGGACAAGCCATCAGCATTTTGATGTTGAGTACCTGAGTGATGAACAATTGAAAATCATAATTTTGAAATCTCAGGGCCCAACGGGCTAGTCTCCCATCAGGATCCTTCATATTTTGTAACCATCTTAAAGAAGAGTGGTCAGTAATAACAGTAAAATGGTTACCATATATGAAGGGACGAAAGTGCTTAATGGCTAAGATTACATCCAAACATTTCCACTCCATTAAGCTGTAATTTCGTCCAGATTTAGATAAATTTTTGCTATAAAGTGTGACGGGATGATAATTCTTCTCTTCATCACACTGGGATAGAATAGCCCCAATAGCGACGTTGCTTGCATCAATATGTAAGAGAAAAGGCTTATCAAATTGAGGATAAATTAAAACAGGTGCCTTAGTTAAGGCAATTCATAGAGAATTGAACAATTGTTCCTGAGCTGAGCTCCACTCAAATGACACCTTTTTGTAACAGATGGAATAATTGTTCAGCCATATCATCAAACTTGGGTATAAATTGCCAATAATACCCAACCATACCAAGAAAGACTTGTATATCCCACAGAGTGGTTTGAGGTAGCATTCGTTGAATAGCTTGAATTTTTTCTGAGAGGGGTTGAATCTCTTTAGCTGATACCTGGTGACCTAAAAATATCATTTCATTCTGGAAAAATGAACATTGAGGGTTTGAGCTTTAGTGAAGAATTCCATGTTCATCTAAAAACTTCTTTTAGATGACCCAAATGTTCAGTAAATGTTTTTGAAATCATGGCAATATCATCCAGATATACCAGAACACATATCAGCTCTGAATCCCTTAACATACCATCCATAGCCCTTTGGAATGTTGCTGGGGCGTTGCTCAACCCTTGTGGCATATAGGTTGTTCAAATAAACCCTCACTGAATATTAGGGCACATTTAGCTTGGTTTTCTGGGGATAACTCAATTTGCCAGTATCTACTGGCTAAGTCTATTGCTGAAAAATAGGTTTGGCCGGCCAACAACTATAAAGGGAATCATCAATCTGTGGTAAAAGATAACTATCTCATCGAGTAATGGTGTACAATATACAATAATCCATAACCACCTGATGTGAACCATCCTTTTTCTTAATCAGCAGCAACGGGGGTGGCCCAAGTACTGTTGAAGGGTTTTAATGACCCAGCCTTTCAATAGTTGATGCAATTCTTTGGTGACCTGGGCTTCCTCCACTTTTGACTTATGATGGTGTTTGGCACAAAATGGAAAGATGATCTCCAGTTTCAAAGGAGTGAGTTACTCCTTTCATTTTACCAAAATCATAAGTATGCTTAGCAAAAACATCGGATTATTCTTCTAATGATTGAAGTACTTGTTTCTTCTGTTCTTTAGTGAGGTGTTTCCCTATTGCAAGTCCCACAGTAAGAATCTTCTGATTACTTAACAGCCCAAAATCTTGCAAGATTCTAAAAGGTCTAACGTCATAGATTTGAGATAAAGGTAATAACTTGACATAAGAAATTGGATGTTTTCAATCTACTACTTTTGGATCATTGGTCAGATTTGCCAATAAAACAGGTAATGATCCAGAATAAGCATAATCAATATCTCAGGACAAGGAAAGATTTTTAGCAGAAGGATGAAAATGCCTTGGACTTGTAACAAATGTCCTTTGAAAATAGAAAAATGTAAAAAAGTATAAACAATTACCTGAAATTTTGGCGGAATAATTAAATTCTTAGGGAGAAAATAGGCATCCCTTCTTCTATGTCCGCCATTGTAGGGGTAATTTTACTCATGGGTCTTCAACATAGTATTGAATGAAATAAGACCTTTTTGCCCCCTCTAGCAGACATAACTGACGTCTAGTATGAGCATGTTTGGATAAAAACAATGGAACTCTATATACCCTAAAGGGATAGAGAAAAGTAAGGATAATTAATAATTCCATCGAATTCCTGTAAAAATTGAGTCCCCAAAAGTTGGTCGTAACTCAAGTTTTCAAGGATAATTGTAAGGATTGTAAAAGTTAACTTACCATTTTTAGGGGAAGTGACAAAAAAGCTCCTGTTGACTGAGTACTCTGAGGTCCAGCTGTGCCATATCTTCATAATGTGAAATATTGGGCGTTAACTTAATATGCTTGATAAACTTTGATGAGATGACATTCACCAGAGATCCAGTGTCAATGATAGCTTTGGCGTTGAATTGATTCACTTGAAAGTTAATATGGGTGATGGTACTTCCAAACTAAGAGGATAAATCTAACAAGGAGGGAAAAGAGTAGGAAGAATGTTCATATTTATTATACTCTGCAGGGCTTTGATATTCCGGTTGCATACTCATATAATTATTGATTTGAAAATCTTATTGGATCTATCCTTTTTCTTCTTTTCATCAGCTTCCCTTTTATAAGAACATTCCTCAGTATGAAATTATCCGTGACAGTAATTT
Source organism: Massospora cicadina (assembly GCA_022478985.1). Classification (NCBI taxonomy): domain Eukaryota; kingdom Fungi; phylum Entomophthoromycota; class Entomophthoromycetes; order Entomophthorales; family Entomophthoraceae; genus Massospora; species Massospora cicadina. Next base: position 38,201 of record JAKSZP010014502.1, read on the forward strand.
CACTGAATAGCTCTAGCATTCTTAGGCACAGCATAAACTTTAGGGCGACTAGGTCTTATAGAATTGGAAAACCTAGGGGTTTTCAGAAAATTGAAGAAGCAATTCCAACAAGGCCTCCTTTATATCCAAAATTCTTTTAAAGTTATTTTTTTACTCTGATAAGGTAGACTTGCATCTGAGTCCTAGAATTAAGCAGACATCATGGAAGTAATAGAATCGGTCAAATTTACCCAACCACATGCTACTAAAGTCTTAGCTTCCCAATAAACCCAATGAGCAAAGCTTTGACTAATTCATTTCTATGGCTAGATGCCCATAAAAGACTGTTTCTGAGAGGATAAGGTTTGCTCGCTCCCAAAATATCCTGATTAACGCTTCTCTAACCTAGACCAAGTAGAGCAAGTCCTCAAATGGGGTACCATGATATCCTGGGCCAATTGAGTAAGACAATTAGGCAAGTATTTCATCTTTTGGTGATCCGTGGCCTCACTCAAAGCTTTCTCATATAGATAGAAGAAGAAGATTATACTGCCTTCTCCAGGAGAGTATTTATCTTTAAATACAGGCTTAAAACTCATTGGAGCGTTGTCTGTCAAAACATGCACTCCAGGTTGTTCTGATTGAGTGGAGACACAAGATATAAAGTCTGAAGATTGGGAAGAAAACTGAGAATAAGGACCAACTGCCTTGGTATGAATTTTACTAATCTGACGATTCAGGTCAGCATGCCCCACTTTATAATACAACCTGCGAACTAACTCATAATTTTGCTCCTGCTGTGCATTGTTTTTGAGTTTTAATGTTTAATTTTCGCTTGAAGCATCTCCCCTTTTAATTTGTAAGCTTGTAGCAGGATGTCAGTATCCTTTGCCCATTTACCCAGATTAAATTGTCAGATAAAGACTGAAGTGACAAGAGGGGGTCAATCAGTACCCCATTGGGTGTTAAGTTACACTCCTTGGCCACTTTATAAAATTTCTCATGCAAGCGGTTCATCATACTCAATAGAGAGTCAATTTACATCGATGAATCCCCCTCAGGTTGGGACCATCTAGTACTAAAGAAATAGAGAGTCAATTTGCTAAAGGGATCTTGAATGCCCATCAGCGCCCTGTGGTCCCCCAAGGTCCATCTGCACTTGGCGGTCTGTGGAACCCTTCAACCCCTGGGGATCCACGAGGCTTATCAGTGCCTGGAGGTCCACATGGTCCTTCACCCCCAGGTGGCCCACAAGGTCCTTCAACCCCAGGAGGACCCATATTCTGGAGGTTTTCTCTACTTCGTTGGCTCAAAATTAAATTACTGAGTACTTTTCTCTAATTGGAAGAGGCAGTTTTTAATTTCCTCTTCCATCAATTGACTACACTCAGAGAGTTATGAAATACCCTCTCTACATTATCGTTGAATTTCCTGGGCTCACTTCATGAACTGTAAATCAACAAAACTATACATCCTGTAATCAAGCTGAATAAGCTGTTGATGTGCTTCATGGAGAAGGGTCCAATCACTAATGATGGCATTGCGATTATCCCTGTTGAACTCAGAGGCAGACTTAAAAAACTCAGAAACATAATTTAATCAAGAACTGGAGTCCTTCTAGTAAATTAAGCATCCCTTGATGATTCATTCCTATTACCAGTAATAGACAGTATAAAGTAGGGTGTACAAGTTGGTGCAAATATTTATTGGTACCAATTTCAGGCATTTGAGATGTTTGCAATACTTCCCTCAAGATAGAAGGTACAGCATTAGTTTAAAAATGAGTGGAATGGACTACAGGAATTTGGGTTCCCTCAGCCTCTGACCAAAAATATTTCATAAAACCTTGGGCTGTATTTTGAAGCTTGTGGTAAAGCTTAAGTTAGGATCATAAAACTTTAATTTGGAACGGAATTCCAACATAGATGGTACTCTTGGGATTTTGGCTCTAGTTGAACGGACCCATTGTAATATAATGCCTTGCTCATGGTCTTGAGCTTCTTCAGGAAAAAAATGGGAATCCATTGTAGTGATTGACGTTTTCACTGGTGCATAACTCAGAGCACCCCTGTAGTGAGCACCACTCTGAAAGATTTGAATTACACTTCACAATTGGCAGGTATTCTCTTGAAGTTACATAGATGGATTCTCCAAAAATTATAAATAAATAGTAAAAAAGCAGGTTATAAATTGACTTAATTTTCATTATCAGAAGGATGTAATTTATAGGTTTCAAAATGGTTTGGGATCTATCCAATCTAATTACTCAGAGTGATTATATCTTCTATCTCCTGATTGGGATGAGCCTGATCATTATTATTAACCTTAATATATCTAGATAAATTAGGCTCCCCTTCTGATATTGCCTGAGGAATTGTTGAGGTAGAATATTTGGAAATGAGAGAATTCAGTGAAATCCCAACACTGCTGTTGGGGCAGTGCTATCCCAATAAGATGATCAAGGGGAGGATCACCCAGTTGCATAATGAAGTTGTAGCTTTAACTGTCACAAGCGCAATTACACCATGACTGAGTGGTAGTGCTTAGCGGTGATCTACGCCTATATACAATTCAGGGTATACTTGCATGGGGTAAAGTTTAAAGTTGTATCGAATCATGTGTTGTTACACTGGTTGCAGAATCTCAGAGAGCCTGAGGTGCTTTTAGCAACGGGCTCTTAATTTTCAGGCTTACAACTTTGAAATCCTCCACTGACCCAGATAAAACACCAAATTTCAGATTGCTTATTGAGAATGCCAACCATTGCTGTTACAGTGGATCTTAGCAATGTAATGTATGACGAAATGTTCAGCAGTAAATACATGACAAACCTCCCCAGGTTATCAAGGTATTAGACGGAATAAGGGCCAATACGTTCCAGAAGAACGTTGAACTGTATAAGCGGATTAGCAATTCTACAGTGAGCTTCCTAAAACCCTTGGCATGGCCTAACATCATCATGAAGGCACATAAGGAAGTCAGACATGGAGGTGTGCACAAGACATTGGAATTTTGCGCCCTTGGTATTATTGGGAAAGCGAGAACTTTGACATTCTTGAAATCATTTCCTGATGCCACCAGTGCCCAGTGGAAAAACCGTTCCACCAGAAGACTTCATACCAGTTAATGAAACCATAATTTTCTTGATATATGGTTTTTCTTGATATCGTTGGCCCTCTGCTAAGAAAGCTAACTGGTCCAAATACATTATAGAGCAATTGACCACTTGACTAGGTGGGTTGAAGCAAGGGTGATATGGGATTTGGGGGCAGTCAAAGTGGCCAAGTTCATAATGGAATGTATCATCCAGCAACATGGCTGCCCTCAGTTCTCCTTACCACAATGGAACTAAACTCACTTCCCACATCCTTCCCAAGATAAATGAGCTGATGGCCATCCATGGGGTTTTGAAGACCCCATATCACCCTGAGTCTAATGGTATGTGTCAGACAACTGCAAGTCTGATGTAATAACAAGATTAATTCAGGGGTAAATAATAAAAATATCGGCTAAAAGACCCTGAGTTGATTCCCAGTGGAACCCCTCAAATTGAGGTAACACTTCTAATAATACTCGGGCAAAAGCTATGAGTTTGGGCAGTCATATTGCTCTAAATAATCGCCTATTTTAAGGAGCCCTTATGAGGCCCCTCCCCTCTTCCAACGAATTTAGTAACACCTACTCTATGAAGACTGTCCCCTTTTATAGGGTTGGAAGGGGCACTGCAAGGTGAAAATTATTTCATGACTGATGATTGTGTAAAATTGATAAAATCACTACCTCACGGACACAACCTACCTGCAATTAACTTTCAACCAGCTGTTCCATCAAAATGAGGCGAATCTTCAGCAATCTGATAGATCAAATGCATATATTCCCTAATTTGGACAGTACTAAACACTCCAAAATTACAATTGAATTCGCTTAAAACCTTAACATATAGTTTAAACACAAAGCCACTATATAGTAATAGGGTTTGTTTTTTCTTGCCCCACGCAGCTATAAATAAATCCCTATAAAAACATAATCTTTTATTTACGTTTTTATTATTAGTGCTCTATTAACCCCTACAGAAGAATTATCCCGCAGTAGAGAAATTAACTTCTCCTGCAAAGAATTGTTGTAATTTAGGCGTGAAAAGCACCAATGAGCCTACAAATAGCCTAAATCCAACAAATGGTGCTCACTATGGAGGGCCCTTTACACCACAAATCTTCTGTTTAACATGTCAACTGCATTTTAATCCAAATTATTTGCTTTAGAATGACAGTTAGCTAGTGCTTTGTCTCGCCCTAAAAGGCTTGAGAAGCACTCTTCTCAAGACTTTTATGGGCCTCCACCACCATCTATAAACCCCCTCTTTGAGATAAGTTTATACCTGGTAAGGGAAGTATAGCATCCTTCCTTATGTTTATGAATCAGTAATGGAAGGAGAGACTGTACAGCAAAAACTAAGGTACATTTTCCATTGCTTGAGTGGTATGGATCAAAAAATAATTGTTCCTTACATGGTCAATCTTAGCACCTGGGTAGAGGTTAAGCAAGCGCTTAATGAGTAATTTGGATCCACGCAAAGCTTACAACAGCAAAAACAGGCCTTTATGTGCCTTAGCCTGAAAGAGGTAGAATTGATACCCTCTTTTGTTGAGTGAGTTTTAACTGAAGCTTAGCCTCTGTTGCTGGCAAAAATGATACCTCTAGATGACGCCATTGTTGCTATTTTGGCTGGTTTAACACATCTTACCTCTTTGGCGTTGCATATTTCTTCAGTCAAGTGAAACTTCAAAAATGTATGTGATAGAAAATGGCCTTATCAGCATTGGCTGACTAGAGTGAAAGTGATACTACGCCAAGAGCTTTGAGGCGATAATCTAAAATAACCTCTCCAGCCTCTTCTATGGATATCTAACTTTGGAAAACTTCTCCTGAGGAGTTGCTGCAACAAGATGCTCCTCCCCCAGGTGAAGAGAAAAAGAGGTTAATAGCAGTGATGGGGCAGTGCTCCCCTCCATCTTCAGCTCCCAAAGTGCAGCAGGTGAAGTTGGCTATCACTTTGCCCTGTTCTCCTTCGTTAGAGCGGCCTTGTAAAGTGCCTCAATTGTCACGTCCTGCCAAGGCAATATCTCTATCCCCATTGGCATCTCCTCAGGCCATTTCTAGTTTGAAACCTGTAGCAGTGGGGCAACCCAAACCCCCTACGCCAAAGGCTAAATGTAGAGCCGCAATAATTACAGCGTCTCCTCAAAAAGTTACCCAGGTAATTGAGCGGCCTTAGTAACACACTTGCAATAAGGAAAGCCCTGACCTTAACTCCCAACTGATGGAAGCTTTGATGTGCATTGAGAATTCCTCTGACAACAAATCTTAATGGGGTTGTGAAGATGCCAGTCACTATGTCTTAGGAGCCCCATCTGAAGTGGAGTAACTGACAGGTTGAACCCTGATAGAGTGGATTGGGTAGAATCCCCGCCAAACTCATTATCCACCAAGTGTTGAGGGGTTTTGAGGTCATTGACACTGCCAGTGACGTTGACCAGTTTATTGACACCTTGATCCGCCCAAACCAGTATTTTCATGCCCTTCAGTCTATCCAGGAAAATCACCCTGAGACAGCCAAACGACTTGCCTCTACTCTCCAATTAAAGGAGGTTCTCAATATTTTCCCCAACCTGGGTGGAACCTTAAATAATGTGAAAGTTGTAGTCAATGGAGTGCGGGTTAGGGCTACCCTCTACACTGTCTTTTTTAGTAAACGTTGTGTCGTCAAAACTCATAAAAAAGATTAAAATGGCCCCTCAACCTCAACTACACTCAAGAGTTTGTAACTGCAGGCCCAAACAACACCTGCGCCATTGATGCGTACTATTCTCTGCCCATCCATTTTAGTAAGCTCATCTTGTCAGCTCCAGCGACGCCCTAACTTACAATACCTGTGATCTACTCACTGGTACCCAGTTAATTCTTGAGTATGAAGGGATTATCAACATGAAGCAGGGGTATCTATCTCTAATTAACTACGAGGTCCCCCTGATTTTGCCAATGAGAAGCTTAAAAATGATTATGTTTGCACAGTTAGATATTCCTCTTCCACTTTATCCCTACATTATACCACCGCAGGATGACATACCAAAATGTTGCTCAATCAGTGGATGCCTTAGAGAATATCCCTTTCTATGCTTCTAAAGAGGTGGTCATCAAGGCTGGTGAACAAAGGGAAGTTGACATGAAGATTCCCTTGCAAATCCCACAAAGCTGCCTACTGAGCCTAATTAGCCTTGATGGAGTTAGTTCTTTGGAGCCCAGAGTAGTGCTAGGCGTGCTAGATCATGCCAATTGTCAACCTATCAACATTCTGTTAGGAAATCTTACAAAAAAGGACATGGTCATCAAGAAGCATCAGGAGATTGGAAGAGGCCTGCTGATTCCCCTTGAGGAAATAAAGCAAGTTCACTGTTTTGGTTCTATGGCGGATATGGGCTTACCCACCAAACAGGTTTTATGTACACTACCTTCCATTCATATCTATGATGAACTAACCCCAGATGAGCTGGATAAAGTCCACACCCTGCTAGAGGCCTACAGCGACATATTCACAAAATCTGACAATGATTAAGGGCACATGAAGGGTTGTAATCACACTATTGACGTTAGGTGCTCGTCCCATTTGATCCAATCCCTACCACAAAAAAGTTATAAGAGTTAAATATGCATACGGAGCTTATACAATTGTTGGATGCTGGGTTGCTGGTGCTCTCACAAAGCCCCTGGTAGTCCCCTCTTATAATTATAAAGAAGAAAAACGGAGGCCATTGGGTAGTTATGGACTACCATAAGCTGAATAACCTCACCAAGAAGGACAGCTACCCAATACCCAGAATTGATGACGCTGTGGAACAACTCTCTAGGTATAAGTTCTTCTCCGCCATGGACTTGGATAGTAAATACTGGCAGATGGACTTTTCTCCACAGGACTAGAAGAAGTGCGCCCTTATAAGTGTAAGGGCATATTCCAACCCACTTGGCTACCCCATGGGTTATACAATGTGCCTGCCACTTTTCAGTGGGCAATGGATCATATTCTCCAGGAAATCAAGCTCAGCTGTGTGATTGTCTATTTTGTGATATCACGTTTTTTTCCAAGACCTTCAACGAGAACCTCTCTCACCTTAAGGAAGAGTTTCAACGGTTTCAGGCATCCAACAACAAAATGAAGCCCCCAATGTATATCATTCCAAAAAGGTGGATTTCCTAGGGCACGCTATCTCAGAAGATGGAATACAACCCCTTCAAGATAAGGTGGAAGTGGTATCTATAATGTCTGAACCCAAAACCCTATATGACATACAGGTATTCTTGGGCATTATGGGGTATTACCAGCAATTCATCCCCAATTTCAACCATCTTAGTGAGCCCTTGTACGTCCCTTAGCTAAGAAAAATCCGTTACATTGGGGTGCTGAACAAAAGGTCACGTTTGAGGTCCTGAAGGCGCTATTACAAAAAGCCTATCCTCTATTACCCTGACTATGGCAAGCCTTTCATGTTGTTCAAAGACGCCTCCAATTACGCTGTTAGAACTATCTTGGCTCAGTTGGATGAAAATGGGGTCGATCATCCGGTATCTTTTTTATTTATCTGAGGATGGCCAACCAGGGGACTAACACATCCGATATGTAGGGAAAAGGAAAGTAAAAGAGGGGAGAGCACACTAAACAATAGAACCTGAAAGCTAAGGCATGTTACACTTGGATGTGGCTAGGAGCCACGGGTGGTGGATGACTATGACCTTGTGACATGACAGCTCAAGGGCTAGTAGGGTGTACCGCCTATAGAGATTGTGAGGTTTTCAGTGTCACAACAAAGGAACCAGATTGGTAGCCAGTTACCCATCTGTTTCTTCTATTTGTGTTGTAGTGATCCAAATATCTAGGCTTGGAAGTGGTCAGCCAAATGGCTGTGGAACCTGATGATAGATTGGTTGATGCTATGTAAGATCTTGTTGAAAGCATCAAGGGTAATTGTGTGAATGGACCATATTGTAATACTCACAATTAAATTCCTTAGCGTCTGGGGGATAGGTGAGATAATGTTGAGTGCCAGGATATCGCGGGATAGTCGGAATTCAGCTGATGGTGATTGCTGAAATAAGTACATCACATTGGCCTAGATATGCTTGGACGGCGGGCACTCTTCCAGGCGGTGAGCTAGCGTGTTGGGTCTGCCACAGATGGCACATGATTGGAACATTGAGAAGGTGCGGTCAGCTGTCCTAAACGTATGGTGCATGTAGCGCCACACTGTGGAGCTCACTTGTGGAGATAAGAGGGGACAATTGATGAGGTCCCACACCTTCCTTTGGGTGCACAAGTCATATGGGACTTCTTGGTAATCTAGATATTCAATCCGGGATAAAGGAAATGGTGGTAGTGGGGCAGGTGCGTTGGTCACAGTTTGTCCTCTGTGGAGTCACATATAACCTATTGGAGGGTTAGTATCTTCAGTTTGCTGTGCATAGGAGAAACTCCAATCCCCTTGTCTTAGGGTGTACAGGACGCGTTTGAAGTAGTGGTTGGTGTTGTTCGGTCCTGTGGCTGTTGGATGTGTTGTTAGGTACTTCATCAGTGTTGCAGGGTTGGAGGGGCACCTCAGATGTAGTGCCCTTGCGAAGTTAGTTTGGGCTGCCTTAGCCCAGTGGGGAGATGGTGGGTTGGGTGACGTTGTCAGAGCTATCCATGAGCCAAGGATTTGCGTTGCTCGTTCCATGAAGTTGAGCAGCCCCATCCTGCCTTCCTTCTGTGGGCCGTACATGGTCTCCAGCCTGACTGGTGCGCGGTATCCAGACCACAGCCAGTTCTGCAGGAGCTTGTAGACTGCGTTGGTAAAGTTGGCAGAGAAGGGAACTGCGTGAGCAGCAAACCATAACTTTGACAAGATCAGGGAGTTGGCTAACACAACCCTTCTGGCTAAAATAGCTTTACTCCTCCGCATACTTGTCATTCTTTTTGTGATGTTGTCCAATATTTTGGTTTCAATGATGTCAAGTGCATATCCACCAGCCTCGAGCCATATTCCCAGATGACGGACTGGGTTGGTGGTGGGGTGGGGTGCGAAGGGTAAACACAGTGGTTTTATTGGCTTAGATCTTTGTCTTGTGGTAGGATGTGCGGTTGGTTGGTTTGGTCGGTGGTGGGAGGGTGAGGTCCAATTTGAACTGAATTTTCCCATTACAATTACCTCTGTTTTCTGTTTGTTCAGCATGGCATTACTCACTGACTCATACTGGTGAATAATGCGCTCAATTGCTCTGGCATCCCTATTGCCTGAGACTCCAACTACGCAGTCATCAGCAAAGGCGAGCATTTTGGTTGGTAGTTGTCCCTCCAACCTGATTCCAGAGAGCTTTGAGTTTACTATGCTGAGGAGAGGGTCAAGGCTGAAATTGTATAGTAGGGGGCTAAGCGGGTCACCTTGTTTGAGGCCCCTTTGTGGGGTGATGGTGTTTGTTAGGAAACCTGAGCTTTGATTGAAAATCTTGATGAGCGCGTTAGGAGAAGCGCCCAGTTTATAAAACGGGGTTGTAGTTTGAAGGCCTTTAGACATTGTTCCAAGTAGTCCCAGTGCACTCGGTCATATGCTTTCTTTTGGTCCAGGAAAGCAAGGGCGCCTGTGGGGTTAGATTGGCAGATGTTGGCTATGGTGTGATATCCCAAATTTAGCGATTGGGGATAAAGCCAAACTGATGGGGGAGAGGGCTGTCTGTGCAATGTATCCCAGACCCTTAGCTAAGATTTTTGTTAGTATTTTAGTATCAGTATTGGTGAGAGCAATTGGACGCCAGTTGTTTAGATTTTCCTGGTCTCCTTTTTTCAAGAGTGTGACCACATATGCATCTTGGCTGCCAGGTAGAAGGGTTGTGTCTGTAATGGTCAAGGCGTTGCCTGACCATCACATTGCCCTAGTCTTCCCAAGGGCATTAGTTGAGGCCAGGGGAGAGGGGCTCAACTGCACCATTTTTTGTAAATGGCAATCTGATGAATCAGATGCCTCAAAATCAGAATTAAAAATAGATCAAAAGGCTGATGGGAAGGGAAGCCTCAAAAATGGCACTCTGGCCAACCAGATGCTGCCAAATCCAATATTACTAAATGTGGCAACGAGGGATTGGACCCTTGGACATAAATTTTCGGCCAATCAGGTGTGGCCAAACCCATCGTTCATGGGAGTATTGACAAGGATGAAAATCCTTGCAAACGGCGCTCTGGCCAACCAGATGTCGCTGAACAAAAATATTCCCAAAAGAGGCAACAAACCAATATTGAGGAATATGGTTGAAGAGAATGGCCTGGGCTTTGAGAGTAAATTGAAGCTGAATAATAAATAAGAAAAGTTTCCACAACCCTGAGGGTACCCAGCCTAAGTTTGAGAATGGGCCTCGACGCCAGAAATTGAGGGTCTAGATTCTTGAATAGGGCCCACCATCAGGAAGACGCCTGTGGACTCCTCGGGGAACAGGAACCCGCTCTTCCCCACTAAGCTCAGTATAAATCTGAGCAGGCGAAACTGTGTAAAGCAGTTTCATCTTCTATAAATTAAATAAAAACTTAATAAATTCGAAAATAAGTTTTCACATTTGCAAATCAGTTTATTAAGAGAAAACCTGGAAACCCCACATGGACAGCAGCTCAGACTTTGACAAGGCCATCCAGTCCTTGTACGCCCTCTTGGGGGGTCAGGCCCTCCTTCTGAGCGCCAGCATAGTCTTGACTGTAGCCCAAACTTTCGTAGTAAAGTGGTTTCCACACAGTCGGATTAGGGACATCTCCACAGCAGGGCTATCCTGCCTGTGGGCACTCACCTGGGCACTCTTGCCTAACTGCTTTGTGGCAGTTTTCAGAGACCCCATCCATCACATTAGACGAAACTCATTTAACTTGATGTCTTTATTCCTGGACATGGTGGACAAGCCGTCAGAACGCGCCCTGCCTGCGTGGTATGAACACCCAACCACGTTTTTGATGGTCATCTTCTCTCTCCTATTTCTCCTAAGAGAAGTCGCCCGTTTCCTTCCCTCCAAGGGACATACCAACGTCTACTTTCAATCTGAGCAGTCCGCGTCTGAGTTCTGACAGGCCCTCACCCCAGGAGAGTTGAGCACCTTGCACGCCACCTTCTCTCGTGTGAAACTTCAAGCCTGGCTGACCACGGCGTCAGGAGGAATGGCCCCAGTGTCACTTCAGATTGCCCAGATAGTAACCGCCCTGCCCAGAAACCTAGCGGATTGGTTCACTGAGCTACTGGAAGCCCAGACGATGCTCCCTCCCACCTTGGAGGAATGTCTTCAACTGGTTGAGAGAGTGGCTACGCCAAATGACTCCCAAGATGCTGCGTGGTCCGCCCTTCTGAACCTCACTCAAGGAAAGATGTCAGTCATGGAGTACGCCCGTGTGTACCGCCCTTTGGCCAAGGCGGCCAAGGTCACCCCTACTCAGATAGCACGAATGTTCCGCCAGAACCTCCGCCCAGACATCCTTACTGCATTGGCTGCCACTCGCCTGGGAGCTACCCTCGATGAGGAGATTTCAGTCGCGACCCAGGTGGAGGGCCAACTAGCATTAGCGCAAGCAAAGACCCATACTGGAGTACAACATGGGAAGTTCCGCGGCCGCCGAGCTGAGTCTGAGCCAGTCTCCAACCCCTCGCAGGAGTCCTCACAGGGTTCGCCCTCTGGCTCCGCCAATGGGGTAAACACTTTGGGAAACCATAGAGAGGGAAACCCTAGTCCCTCCTACAACTTCCGCCCTACTCCTGCGCGCGTTGCTACCATCAATAAAGGAAATACCTCGTCTTATCTCTATGTCCCCTATTCGTTACAGCTCTGGGGAAGAAAGGGAAAAAGGGAGGATCAACTTTGGGCGCTGGTGGACACTGGAGCGGAAGATAACTATCTAGACCACGGGTTAGCAAAAGAAATGAGGCTGGAAATGGAATGGAAGGGAGCCGTGACGCTGGCAGACACCTCAAAAACGGTTAGCAGTTGGAAGATCAAGACCCAGGTGCTGCTGCGGCAGGGGCCTCACACCTTCCAAGAGTCATTCAGTGCCATTAAAAATCTGCCTCATCCCATAATCCTGGGCATGCAGTGGTGGCACAAGTACTCCCCTCAGTTCAAACTGCAGGAGCGCCTGGTCTTGCTACACCCCAAGAACCAACCCCCAGTGGCATTAGATTTCTTCACCACTGGCGGAGGGAAGCCTGGGGTGAACGCAGTAGTAGGGCTGGAGACAGAGGCGGACATACCCAACGAATTTCGTGCATATGCCCACCTGTTCAAGAAGAACCAAGCTCTCCTCTACCACCCCAAACGGTCCTTTCCCTTTCACCTTCAAGTTCAAAAAGGATGCGGAGTTCCCCAAGGGTTGTCCCATCTACCCTTTGAACCTTAAGGCGAAGGCTGCCCTTGAGGTCTATGTCAAGGAAATGCTGGAGCGCGGGATGATTGTTCCATCCAATTCGCCAGTGGTGTCACCAATACTCCTAGTCCCAAAAGCAAGTGGCGAGCTTCGCCCGTGTGTGGACTACCGGCGGCTGAACGCAATAACTGAGTCTGACCCCTACCCCATCCCTCTGATGGAGACCATCTCTCAGATGATCTCAGGTAGCCAGGTTTTCACCAAGTTGGACCTGGTTGATGCGTTCAACCAAGTTCCGGTAATCGCCAAACAACAACAATATATGGCTTTCAAGTGCCACTTAGGAGTCTTTGAGTACAAGGTGATGCCTTTTGGCCTCAAGAACGCCCCAGCAGTATTCCAGCGTACCATAGACAACGCCCTAGGAAACCTGATTGGGAAATGTTGTGTGGCGTATATGGATGACATTCTTGTGTTCTCCAGGACCAAGGAGGACCACAAAGGAGATGTGCTGAGCGTGCTGGAAGCCCTCAACAAGGCGGACCTCCGCTTGAAGCCTTCTAAATGCGAGTTCTACAAGGACTCAGTCTCCTTCTTAGGGAACGTAGTCTTCCAAAGGGGAACAGCCATATGCCCGGACAAGCTGAAGGCAGTAAGGGAGTGGCAGCCCCTAAGGATAGAACGGGTGTTAGGAGTTTCCTGGGCGTGGTGAACTTCCTAAGAAGGTTTGCAAAAGACCTTTCCAAGATGGCGGCACCCCTAACTCGCCTGACAGGGCAGGTCCCGTTTCATTGGGGAAAAGAGGAGGAGACAGCCTTCCAAGCCATCAAGGAGAGCCTCATGAAGGCACCAGTACTAGCCCATCCCGACGCCAACCGCCCTTTCATAGTGGAGACTGACGCCTCCAACTTTGCAATTGGGGCAGTTCTGCTACAAGAGGGAGAAGATGGGGTAGACCATCCCGTAAGCTACTTTAGCAGGAAAATGCTGCCCGCTGAGACCAACTACCCCGTGTATGACAAGGAGCTCTTAGCGATTGTATCAGCCTTGGAGGAATGGCAGCACCACTTGCTCTACGCCAGACATCCCTTTACTATCAGAACGGACCACCGCGCCCTCAAATTTTACAAGAGCCCAAAGCGCATGAACCAGCGCCAGGCCAGATGGCACCTAGAGCTGGCGTCTTATGACTTTAGGATTGTGTACAAGCCGGGGGAAAGCAACCTCATCCCAGATCTCTTAAGCAGGGACCCAGGTAAGTCCTTCCCAAGGGAGGAGCTGGATGCATACAACACCGCTACTATGTTGCCCTCAAATGTGTTCGCTGTCATCCAGAATGCCACCCAGGAACTGAGGGAAAAGCTCCAGGCCGCCCAGCGAAGCTCAAAGTATGGGGCAACACTGTGGAAGGACCTGGAGGAGGGGGTAGAGAATGAGCAACATAAGAATTTCTGTAAAAGGAAAGGCCTCATTCTCCACAAAGGGCGCCCATGGCTGCCCAACCGCGAGCTCCAGGAGGAGGCGATAAGCGCTTTCCACGACCACCCCTTGGCGGGACACCCTGGAAATGAGAAAACCATAGAGCTCCTGGCCCAGAGTTACTCCTGGCTGGGGATGCCCAGCGCGTGAGGGAGTACATCCAGAAATGTGTCACATGCGCCCGTTCCAAGCACGTTAGGCAGAAGCCTTTAGGAAAACTCAAGCCCCTCCAGATTGCGGAAATGCCATGGTCCTCACTGAGTGTGGACTTCATAATGGGTTTCCAAAATCAAAGGGATATGACGCTGTGATGGTGGTGGTAGACAGAATGACCAAGTACGCGGAATTCTTTCCTTGTAACTCCAACATCACAGCAAAGGGCATGGCGGATATCTTTGTTAATGAGGTGTTCGCCCGCCATGGTCTACTGGAGGAGATAGTATCAGATAGAGGCCCCCAATTCATCGCCCAATTTTGGCAACACCTACTCGAAAATCTTCAGATCAAGCCATGCAGATCCTCAGCTTACCACCCGCAGTCAGATGGCCAGATGGAACGAGTTAACCAAGTCCTTGAGCAGTACCTGAGATGCTACATGACTACACAACAGGAACGCTGGATGGACTGGCTAAGACTAGCCCAATTCGCCTATAATAACTTGACCCATTCATCAACAGGAATGTCGCCATTCATGGCGAACTACGGGTTCCACCCAAAGATGGTGGAAACCCACCCCAGAGGTCCAAACCCAGCGGCCAATGACTTGGCAACAGAAATGAAGGAAAACCTGAAAGCCCTGCATGCAAATTTAGTCAAAGCGATAGAAATGCAGAAGAGGAAGGCTGACACTCACTGATCTGAGGCCCCAGTGCTAAAGGAAGGAGACCTAGTGATGATCAACGCGAAAAACTACTCGGTGCTGGCAAGCTGTAGGAAATTTGGACCAGTCGCTCTGGGCCCATTCAAGGTCCTCCACCAGGTAAACAAAGTGGCGTACAAGCTGGAGTTCCCTGAGGGATTGTGGGTGCATCCAGTACTGCATGTCTCACAACTGAGGAAGTTTGAAGGCCCTCTCCCAGAGAAACTGGAGCCTGTCCACTTGGGAAACCTGGGAGAGGTGGAGTATGAGGTGGAAGAAATCTTGGAGTCAAAAATTTCGCGGAAGAAGCGCTGGTATCTAGTCAAATGGGTAGGCTACCTGGTGGAGGAGTCCACCTGGCAGATGGCTGATGACTGCAGCAACTGCCCACAGAAGGTAGAGGAGTTCTGGAACTGGAGGGGGCTCTCATCTGGGGAGGGTGATGTAACGGTCAAGGCGTTGCCTGACCATCACATTGCCCTAGTCTTCCCTAGGGCGATAGTTGAGGCCAGGGGAGAGGGGCTTGACTGCACCAATTTTTGTAAATGGCAATCTGACAAATCAGATGCCTCAAAATCGGAATTAAAAATAAATTGAAAGGCTGATGGGAAGGGAAGCCTCAGAAATGGCGCTCTGGCCAACCAGATGCTGCCAAATCCAATATTACTAAATGTGGCGATGAGGGATTGGACCCTCAGACATGAATTTCTGGCCAATCAGGTGTGGCCAAACCTGTTGTTCATGGGAGTATTGACAAGGATGAAAATCCTTGCGAATGGCGCTCTGGCCAACCAGATGTCACCAAACAAAATATTCCCAAAAGAGGCAACAAACCAATATTGGGGAATATGGGTGAAGAGAATGGCCCAGGCTTTGAGAGTAAATTGAAGCTGAATAATAAATGAGGAAAAGTTTCCACAACCCTGAGGGTACCCAGCCTGAGTTTGAGAATGGGCCTTGATGCCAGAATTGAGGGTCTAGATTCTCAAATAGGGCCCACCACTGGGAAGATGCCCGCGGACTCCATGGGGAACAGGACCCGCTCTTCCCCACTAAGCTCAGTATAAATCTGAGCAGGCGAAACTGTGTAAAGCAGTTTCATCTTCTATAAATTAAATAAAACTTAATAAATTCGAAAATAAGTTTTCACATTTGCAAATCAGTTTATTAAGAGAAAACCTGGAAACCCCACATGGACAGCAGCTCAGACTTTGACAAGGCCATCCAGTCCTTGTATGCCCTCTGGGGGGTCAGGCCCTCCTTCTGAGCGCCAGCATAGTCTTGACTGTAGCCCAAACTTTCATAGTAAAGTGGTTTCCACACAGTCAGATTAGGGACATCTCCACAGCAGGGCTATCCTGCCTGTGGGCACTCACTTGGGCACTCTTGCCTAACTGCTTTGTGGCAGTTTTCAGAGACCCCGTCCATCACAATGTACAGGTCGGTGTAAAATTGGTGTAATTTGGCTGATATTTTGGATGGTGTGGATGATTTTGTGTCATCTGCTCGATGGACCTGTGTGCAAGTCCCCAAAATTGAAATTAGTTTAAAACGGCGGAAAATTTGGGCCATGTGAGTTTTGCCAGATAGAATGTATTTTGACTTATAACATACTTTGATGTAGTGCTGGTGTTTTCTAAAGAGGGAGTTGACCTGTGCAGACAGTTGGAACCACAGGCGTCCCCATTGAGGACTTTATCCCTCGCGAGGTGTGTTGTTTTCTAAGTGCTGGAGCTGTCTTATAGCCTTGTTGATTGTCGCAGAAATTGCGGCCAGATTTCTGGAGTTCAAGTGACAGGCTTTCTTGGTTACTCTAGCTTTGAAAATTTCCCACTTGGCGATAGGGTTCTCATTGGGTGGTTGTTTTTTTGTCTGTGTTGTTAGCACCGTCTTGATCCAAAGTTTAAGCTCTGGAAGATGGATGGTTCTGGGTGAACTTTGTGCCAGGTCGGTTGCTTTTGGTATTTTGCCACAGATGATAATGTTATTGAAACCATTCAGTGTTGGAGAAAGGGAAAATTGTTGTTGTAAAATTTGATACATGGTGATGGAATTCTACAGGGGCGAGCATCAGGTCAATCCTGGTCATTGAGACCAGTTGGTTATTGTTGTAGTGGGGCCTCGTCATGTTGGCCAACGTGGTAGCCTGTTTGGGGATAGTGTCATACAGGCCCATCGTTGCCTTTAGTATGCGTAGTTCCGTGCGGCCACAGGGTATAGCCTTTGATTTAGGCCAGCGGTCAGTTATGGCGTTAAGCCAGCAATTGAAAGCTCCCGCAAAAAATGTTGCCTTGGTGAAAGGGATCGAGAGGATATTGGAGAAAAATTTTTGGCGGTTGTTTGGATCATTTGGGGCATACACACATGCCATGGCAAAAGTTTCTCTGTTCCACTTAAATCTGTTATAAGCAGACGTCCCTCCAGGTGGGAAGATGTACTTCAGATATTTACTGGAGGATTATGGTTAGATTGAATTACCACCCCACAGTGGTATGTCCAAAAGGGTTTATCTGGAAGGAGCATGGTTGACCATGACTCCTCCTCCCCCAGTGGAAAGTGGGGTTCTTGGACAGCCAAGATGTCCACGGGAATATTGTGCAGGAAAGCCATTTTTTGGCCCGGGATGTGGGGCCTTGGCTCCCATAATGTTGAGCATCCCTATGGTGATTGCGGTAATCTGCACATCAGGAACGTTGGGGAGACCCACTGGGGTCACCCCATTCTCTAGCAGCACTGGTCATACTATGAGTTTGGGGCTGATCATCCAGATTAGTTCCAGCATGTTGATCAGCAATTTAGTATTGCTTTTGTTTGGTTTCTTTGGGCTTGGATTACTCCATGGAGTTCAGCTCTGGTGTGGGTTGTATACTTCCCCATCAGCGTAAAATTTTCCGCTGCTTACCTGTGGGCTAGATGTGCAGAAACTAGGTGTTGGGGTAATTGGGTTTTGTGCAGGAGCGTTGTCACATTGTGATTGGCTGGGATGATCTATTATATTGTACTCATGAACCACATTGTCACTGATCACATGTGATTGGCTAGGAGGATCCACAATGGTGCATGGTGGTCCTGATTCAGTGTGATTGGAGGCGTTTGATTGGTTGTGTTTGAGAAAATTCATCACTTTGATTTTGTTGGGCTTTATGTGGGGGATCTGAATGTTTATTTCGCTGCGCTACTATGGCATCCAACTGAATCTGGTCTGAGGAAATCGTGGTGCGAGCTTGGGTCTTGGCGGAACTTGTGGCCTACTTGTGGGCAGCCTGTGCATGACGACGATCCTTGCACAAAATGGGTTTGACCAAAGTGATTTCAGCTCTTTCACCCTAATGGAAGGCGTAAGTGGCGTCCTTCATTTTTCCAAAGGTTGGGCTCGTTTCATCCATATTGTCATCACAAAATTCCGATGCTTCAATCCCACACTTGACGGGGCACACGTGGTCTTTGTGGCCTAGAGCTGAGCAGAAGCTGCAGATAGGTGGGGTGTGTTCTGGTGTGATGTGGAAGGGGAGCGATATGCTGCCATTGGGGAGGTTGATGGTCATCATGCGTGGAATGAGGGTGACTTTCTCTACCACGTCCTGGTCAGGTTCAATAATGGCTATTGCCTTCCCTGTACACAGGTGAGGCAGGAGGGGAATTTTTGAATTTAAATTATTTGATTTCGCCATAACTTTCAAGGCCCGTGTGGAGCTTGTCCTCGAGGATTTTACAATGCATGGTTCTTGGGGGTCAGTCAAATACTATAAATAGGTCATTTGCCTCACTTCATTATGTGTGCACCATGTGGATAATGCAATATTCATTGCTAATTTTAATGGAAAATTTGGTTTTTACTGCATCCACCGCTTCCTCCATGGTCATGAACCCAACATCCACCCATCCTCTATGTAAATTTTTAAAATTTACTGAAATGGTGTTTGGGAAAGTCGCGGAGAAGGCCTCCCCATTTTTTCCCATGACTCAAGGAAAGTATCACTGACCATAATTCTAAGGCCATGATTGAGGGAGGACAAGGGTTGGGAGTGTTCAATCTTTGTGAAAGCGCCAATTTTTTCAGAAATTGCAAAACTCTGGGTGCGGCGCTATGCTCACCCTTTTTGGAGGAGATTGTCCCAATGTACTGCTGGGGCGTTTTCCCCTGACGGGTTGGGTGGGCTTAGGGCCTTTTGAGCTGGCCACTTTTGCCCAACTGGTGTTGGTGCAGATGAATCTATTCATTTTCCTGGTTGATTGTCAAATTCAGATAATTTGCGTAGAATCATGTTACTAATAGTGATAGTAATGAGAAAGAAAAGAGCGCCAAATATTGCTAAGTTGGCAGCGGTTGTTGCAACTCTAGTTGAACTCATCTGTGCTATATGCTATTTAACATTGTGGCTGACTGTAGGAGGTATAATCAGCTGAGAGGAATAAGATTCAATAGATGCAGTCTTTGGATGAGGTTTTTGTTCAATAGAATAAAGTATAACTAATTTATTATTAAAAATATAATATAACATATTATAACTCTCTCTTTCCTTGGCATAACTTTCCAAGCCAAATTACAAAAATTTATAAAACAAATCAAATTTGCCCATAGTAGTTTTGCTCAATGTCATTGGATTCTCCTATGGCTGCTCCAGCGTGTGGCAGTGGCAAAACTCCCCCGCCATTTTTCTGTCTGGCAGGAAAACGCGCTAGGACTGGTTCACCCAGTCTTCCAAACCTATGGGCTGATTCATTCCGCCCAAGGACCTGGACGCCACCTTGCTCATACCCAAGCAGTACCACGCTGCCCCCTAGTGCTCCCCCTGGAGCAACATGCGCTACGGCCTAAGGGTCAAGTATGGGAAACTATTCCCATATCATGACCAAGCCATTATCGAAATGGCACAGGCGGTGATGACACCCGCTGGCTTTATCAATTTCCACCCTACAAGGGATATTTTGACCTCTGCTTCACCTGCGAAGCTGACGCTGTCACTGCAGCAACTGTGCCCCTGGTATTCCAGGGCACCCCTCTCCCCACAACTCGGACTCAGCTTCCAGCGGACACCACTTTGGTGGTCCAGTTTGTTGGCCTGCCCACCCACCTCCCCCTGAAGTGCTCCACCAGGAGCTGATGAACAGTTTGGTAGCCTATGGCTCCAACCCCATCTTACAATTTGTGTTCCCAAATGGGGCCACACGACTTGCTGGGCTCAGGCATATGCCACAATAAGCCCTGAATTTAATAAAATTGCGGTGGCAATTCTGCTGCATACTGTTTATTCCCTCAGCGCCTGACCATCCATTTTGGGCCCACGTCGAGGGTGGGTGGACGATCTATCCATCATGTTTTGAGTTAAGCCACTAGAAACGCAGTTCCCCTACTCATCCACTTCAGGCAGATTGGACGACTCATCTGCCAACCTCTAATCCGCTGCCCACCCTGTACAATTTCAGGCATGGGGCACAATCCTACCTCCTCCACCTCCAAAGCTTGTTGCTGCAGCTACACCTGCAGCCACCAATCAGCCTCCTCCTCACCCCAAAGCCATAAATAATTCCTCCAATCAAGCATCAGATTGGATCCCAGTTTGATCCCATGCTTCTACAAATGAATCAAACAAACCTCAACTGTATGCAGATTCCCCAATCCAATTCAACCAAAACCCATGGGCTATTGGCTGAAATTGATGAATCAGGTAAGTTCATTGAAGAACCATCTCTGCAGATTGAGCGGTTCATTAATTCAGAATGGGACGCCAAATACCCCCTCAACTTTATACCCCACAGCCAAACGCCAAATCATTTCGCAGTGATCACCAGATTGTAGTCAAAGCAGCTGCAACACCAGATTGTTGTCCCCTGTGTAAAGCTGTCGCTAAATCAGTAGCAATACTCAAAGGAGGAATTCCACCTCCTGTTATCCCCGCAACATTAACCCCAAAAAGCAAAATATTAGTGAATAAGTATTACAAAAATGAAAACAATGCTATCCAGAACGTGGCAACTATAGCATGGAACCAAAAGCAAAAATAACCTGAACCAACATTGCCACATTTGTTCAACTCCCAGACGCCTGAATTAAAGATGAAAAGCTTTAACTGAATCTTTCAGTGCCATTTACCTAGCTGGCAATTTCCATGATTTTCCAATTATAAGAGATATTGAACCACACATCGCAGATGCCCCAACGCCATTACTGATGGCCGTGACATGCACTCTACTATGGGAGGAAGAAGCTGCTGCCAAAGAGGTTGCCAAAGACAAGCCCCCGACCCCCCTCCCCCTTCCACCATGGAGGGATAAGCGGCTTCTGCTGTCCACCTGGTTGGTCAGTTTTTGAAGAATTTCACTCAATCCGCTCATTAGGGTGTTTTTTTGAACCAAATAGTTACGTTTTTAGTATATTTTTAGTTTTGGTAATGTCCGTCCCTGGTCCGCTTGCCTTGAATAAATAAATATAATATATTCTGGAGAAACATTACTTTGGTTAAAATAAGTCAGTACTATTTATAGTACTGTGGAAAATAAAGGGGAACTATGATTCATTGAGAAATGGTGATGAGTGATTTATTGTTCATTATTTATTCCCAAGTGATTTGTCCTTCATTGTGTCCCACCTGGAAGTTCAGCTGAACTTCTTGATCTCCCGATTATAGTTTAATAGTATAAGTTAAATTAGTATTAACCTTAAGTATTAGCTCTTCCAATGGTCCAGGTTTAGAGGTCCAAATTGATAGCTTCCAGAATGAATAGCTGATGAAGATATTGGGAGCTTAAGGCCAAAGATGATGGATCTGTGTAATTGTGTCCTTGGAATTAGGTACTTTATTTACAAATAATATTAAAGTGATAATTAGCTAAATTCGGAGTAATTCAGTTAATACTAAAAATTTGAAACCTAAATGATGATGTAAGCTTGAGCTATAATTTGGGACTTATGGGATCTTTTAAGTAGCTTGAAGGTCAAGTCCCAGACAGCAGTATATGTCGACCTTCTCCTCAGACAAGGCTTACATTTTGCATAGAGAGAATCCTGAGAGTGATCATGAACTCGTTGGACTCTTAGAGCCAAAAATTAGTTATTAAGAAACTAAAAAAGGCCACCGTGTCCTATCATAACGCTAAGACTCTGTTTATCAAAGAGTTCAGTGGAGCTGAAAGGATGACTACACATAAGAAGGAATTCCTTAATATCTACTTTAAGAAAGATGAGTCAAATCAAGTATTTACTGAATGCTTTTACTTAGAAGCACAAAGAATGTATGAGGTAGCGTCAATAATAAGTTTGACGCTAAGATCGCTCTTCACCATATCTGTGAGCCCTATATAGAGCTGTATCAAGTTTTGATACCAGTTTTGAATGAAATGAGTAATATAACACATGCTTAATTACCTTTGTCATTGCACAGTCACTCTTGAATCACTGAATTCAAACCCAATGAAAATGCGTGAACAATCTGACTGGGGTACGTCCCTCACTAAGGAATTTACTTGGCCATATGGTCCTCAGTTCAAGAAACCTTGTCAAGTAATTAGTATGTCTGGATGTTAATCCAAAAGTCTGCCGGATCATATTTTATGTTTTGAGGTGAACCTTGTGATCTGGATGGTAGATTATGTCAGTGTGAAGAAAATCAAAGTGATAATAATTTGCAAATTGAGGGAATTCCGCCAAAGCCTCAAATGATGAGACAAACCCCTAAAATGTAGTAAATAGAGAGTTACTAAGTTGACTTGGGTGAAAATGACTGGGAAATATCAAGATTAAGAGCTTAATGAGAGAATGAGAAGGGTGGTCTTTTGGAAAGAATAGAGAGTAGGAAAGGGTTAGCAGAAGTAGCCCATCAGTTAATATGAAACAAAATGATATTGTCATAGTGATAGCTCCTTATCTAGTATTTTATTATTATCTATCAAGGATTGTTGATCTTCATATATCCGTCTGTTTCTCAGTGGGCCTGAACCAATGTAACCAGCTAGCAGATTTCACTAACTACCACCAAAAGTTAACAGTGGTGCTCACTGGTGGAGCCCATTGAATTAAATTTATTGTGGGGAAGGCCGACCATGGGATGAACACTTCCGAATATGACTCAGACGAGACAAAACTTAGTACCAGGTGAGGCACCCCAGAGAAGCGATGCTATCTCTTGTTGCCAGCGGAAACGCCACTTATTGGAAGGGGGAGGGAACGTGTGTAGGGGGCGTAGCCACTATTGAGCACGTGTGGAGGAAGGGGTCTGATTTGATGAACCAGACTGGGAACCAGGAGGAGACCAGCTGCCGGCGACGTGGTGGGAGATATCCAAACATCCACGCTTGAAAGTGATCCACCAAATGAGACCGGAATCTGTGGACAGCTTCAGGGAGGGTGGGGATGGATCTGGCGATGGCATCCAAGACAATCGTGTGGATAGTCCACATGGCGATTTCAACCACCAGAGCACGAAGGGAGGGTGGGAGGGGAGGCCATTGATGAAGCAAACATATCTCTTGACAGACTGAAGGGATGTGTTTGATCCTGGCCTAGCAGACGTTGGACTTCGCGCCATATTACTTTAGAGGTGGGGCACTTCTCCAGGCAGTGAAACAGCGTTCCATACTGGCCACACACGACACAGGATGAGTGTAAAGCATTAGAGCGCTCAGCTGTACGATACACCCGCCTCAGGCAGCGCCACACATGGGAGCGGACTTGAGGCTGCAACAGAGGATGGTGTGCGTATTTCCAGATAGTCTTTTGGGTCTCAGTGGAATAAGGGATGTCCATCATGTCCAGGTAGTCCCACCCTGGATAGGACTTGGGGTCGAATGGGGATCACGCCATCATGGATGGGTAGCCCCTGTACCTCTTGTGTGAACTGAGGAGAGGGGCGGCCTCTTCAGGTTGTATGTCCACTAATACGAATTCTCCACTCTGCACTTCGCATGGAAAGTAGGATTCGTTTGTAGTGGGTTTTGGTCCCGTGAGGACCTGTGGCTGATGTGTGTGATGCGAGGTATTTCATCAGGGAGTGTGGGTTTGATGGATTGTTGAGGCCCAAGGCTCGGGAGAAGTTGGAGCGGGCCGCGCGGGACCAGTGTTGGGATGGGAGTGTAGGAGCAGTGACGGCCGCAATCCAGGTGCCTAGGATCTTGGCAGCATGGGCTTTGAAGTCAAGTAGGCCCATGCCACCATGATGATGAGGGCCAAACATGACCTCTAGCCTTACTGGTGGAGGGCGGCCTGACCAAAGCCAACCTTGTAGCAAAGCATACAGGGATTTGAAGAAGCTTGGGGAGAAGGGGATGGCGTGGGCTCCAAACCAGACTTTGGATAGGAGCATAGCGTTGGCAAGAACAACCCTGCCAGTGAGGGTAGTAGGGTGGGCTCTGAGAGAGGCGATTCGCTTCGTCACGTTGTCCAGTATATGGCCCTCCATTACTGCTGACGCGTATCCTCCTGCCTCCAACCACACGCCCAGATGGCGTACCGGTCCTATGGTAGGTCGCGGCACAAAGGGGAGCACCAGTGGAGCGGTGTGTTTTGAGTTAGTAAGGCGTGGACTTGGGCGAGCAGCTGGGCTGGGTTGGGAACTACTTGCTGGGGCTCAGCAGTTCTGAAATTGACCAAGGAGGATGATTTCGGTTTTGGAGGCGTTCAGTGCCGCGTTGCTTACCCGGGAATATTCCTGGATGAGGGCTTCAAGCGCTCGTGCATCTTTGTTAGTAGGCACCCCCACCACGCAATCATCTGCAAATGCCATCATCTTGACTGGGGTTTGGCCTGGCACATGGACCCCAGTGAGTTGGGCATTCACATTTCGCAGTAGTGGGTCAAGGCTGAAGTTATATAAGAGTGGGCTCAGGGGGTCCCCTTGTCGCAGGCCCCTTTGAGGATAGACTACTTCCGTTAGGAAACCTGGGCCGCGCACAGCCATTGTTGCAGATTCCGTGAGCAGCATCACCCAGTTAATGAAGCGGGGAGGTAGGCGGAATTGTTGGAGGCAGGCCCTAAGGTATTCCCAGTTTACTCTATCATAGGCCTTTTGTTGGTCCAAGAATACAAGTGCCCCAGAGGCTGTGGACTGACACACATTAGCCACAGAGTGCACGTTATCCCAAATCGACCTTCTGGGGATGAAACCGAATTGTTCTGGAGAGATGGTGGCGGATGCTACAGTCCCTAAACGGTTAGCCATGATTTTTGTTAAAATTTTGGTGTCTGTGTTTGTTAGAGAAATGGGGCGCCAGTTGGCTAAGTCTAGCCTATCCCCTTTCTTGAAGAGTGTGACTGTAAAAGCCTCATGTCCTCCTGGTAGGAGGCGCATTTCCAACAGGCTTTGGTTGAGTGAGGCTAGCAGCAATGGGGATATATATTTAGAATATTTTTTGTAGAACTCATATTGAATGCCATCTGGGCCTGGGCATTTTTGGTTTGGCGCACCGCGAATGGTAGTCCATAATTCATTCAGAGTAATTAAATTCATTATTTCTGGGTATCAGAAAATGGTGCAGATATGAGCTCTGTCGAGAAATTCCGCCATTTCAGCCGGCTGAATTGGTTTGGCTCAGTATAACTCGGAGTAATATCTTTGCATTTTGATTGCCACTTCAGCCGGTGTGTCCATGATAGAATTATCCGATCTTCGCACCTGTGTGCAGGCCACGCTCTGGCGTGGTGCAAAATTTTTTGAAGAAGTATGCGGTGCACTTGTCACCTTTAGTGATGCGTGTGGCCCTGTATTGGACACAAACCCAATGTTTGTGTTGCCTTTCAAGTGCGTAGAGGTGGGCTGCTGCCTCCGCCCACTTCTGGCCCCATGCAGGGCTATATCCTGAGGCTGGAATGTTGGACTCCAAGTGGGCCAATTCTGCCAGCGCACGTGATATAACCGTTGATGTGGCTCATGAGCGTCTGGATGAGAGATGGCGATAGTGGCAGATGGCGTCTTCTTTGAAAATTGCCCATGTGGAAATGGGGTCCGCACAAAACGGTGCAACAAACAATTTTGCCAAGGTTGCCTCTTCCACCCACGTGGAAAATCCTGGCGACGCAAGCTCTAGGGGGCGGATTTTGCACCGATGTGGGGCCTTTGCAACTGTGACGGGTAAGTGGTATGTTATTGAGACCAGTCAGTGGTCGGAGAATTCCATTTTCGTTGTTTTGAAGTGGGAGATGTGGGGTTGGAATTTCGCTGGCGCTAGAATAAGGTCAATGTGGGTCATGGACCTTAATTGGCTGTTGTGGACATGGGGACGCGTCATGTTTTTGAGCAGTGGGGCATGTCGCGGCAGCACATCCATTAACCCAAGGGTGGCTTTTAGAATGCGTAGTTCTACGTGACCCTGTGGGGCATGGGGTGAGGGCGGCCACCGGTCCGTTGGTGAGGTTAGCCAACAGTTCATGTCACCAATTAGGAAAGAATTG
The DNA here is from genome assembly GCA_022478985.1 of Massospora cicadina. Classification (NCBI taxonomy): domain Eukaryota; kingdom Fungi; phylum Entomophthoromycota; class Entomophthoromycetes; order Entomophthorales; family Entomophthoraceae; genus Massospora; species Massospora cicadina. The sequence continues at coordinate 64,310 of JAKSZP010014502.1, forward strand.
GGGGGTAGTGGGAGGGATTTGACTGATGAGAAAAATTCCTGACGCTCTTGTGCACCATTTGGGGCGTAAATGTTGACAATTGTGTGCGTAACATCGGCCTTGAGAAGGTGACAACGAGCACTCAGTCATTTAGGAATGTTTCTGAAGATGTAAATTTGAAAAATTGTTTTTCCAGATTAGCACCCCACAGTGCTTTGACCAAAAGGATAGGGATGGTAGGAGCATTGTTTTCCAAGCATCCTCGGAACCTCGTGGACAGTGGGTTTCCTGGATGGCCAGGATATCCACGGGTAAATTATTTTGTAAAAAACTCAGTTTCCTAGCCCAGGACAGGGAGGCCTTGAGTCCGGCGATATTCAGCATCCCTAGAGTGAAGGTTTCCCCCATTGCACCTTAGGTGCGAGAGGGTGGGCCCCTGGCCCACCAGCCTCTTCCAGGTCCCCACGGGCTTTCACAGCAGCATAGGTATTAGCAGCAACGCTATCAGGGTTTTTGTTAATTTTTGCGGAAAGAGTTGCGTTGGCTTTGGCCTTTGCTTTTTGTTTTCCCAACGTCGGACGACTTTTTTGCGGTGCGGATAAGTTTGGTGCACCATCGAGTGGGGCAAAAAAATTTTTTTGGTTGGGATAGGTCCCAAGTCAGTTTCAACTGGGGCTTGGGTGCAGTGATTGGGTGAGATCAAATCTCCCATCAGATCCTCGGATTGAGTGGCCCGTTCAGCTTGGGCCTCCCAATCTGATTGGGTGATGGATTCCTGAGTTGCTTCCGCCGCGAAGGTCTCCATGTCCTCCTGGCGTTGTAAGTGTGGGATGGTGGTGGTGACCTTGGCCGCTTCCTTGGCCGTGGTCCTATGGGCCTGCTTGGCCTTCTTCCGCTCCTGCGGGGAGATGGGCTTTACCAATAGGTAGCAGCCTTGTGCTCCCCATGGGAAAGCCTCTTTGGTGCTTGCGGTTGGTTTGTAGTGCGCCTCTCCGCTGGCCATGGCCGCTTTGGGTGCTCTTGGAATGTAACGCCCTCTTTGATGGGGCACACGTGTGCCTTATGGCCGAACGCATCACAGTGGGTGCAAATGGGGGCGCGCTGTCCACGATTACCCGGAATGGGTGGGTGGTGTGCCCTGCAATGTCAATAAAGGTGGAGTGCGGGATCTGGGTTAGGTCCTTCGCGATCTCCTCAGTTGGGGTCAGAACTGCAATGGCTTTGCCGGTGCACAGGTGTGGCATCAGCGTGAAACGTTGCATTTTGAAAGATTGTATTTTGCTGTATATGGCGATGGTGGAGCCCATTGATCAACACATTAAAAGTTTCATATCTGCCAAGAAATGGTGCACCAGTTCACTTTGACGGGGTACTACCCCCATTTATTGAGTTATCCTAATACGCAGATCTAAATTTGCTTTGGATACACTTCTCCAGGCCCAAAAATGCTTTTTCAGGAAAATAAGGGTATAACAGATTTGCTTGACGAGGCCTTCCACCAATTGCACCTGGTTAGCTGCAAAGCCAAAAACTTGCCAACCGCTTTGGTGACACTACATAATGGCTATACTGTACAGAGTGTAAACTGAATAATTTTGTTAGAGAGAGGGGTCTGCATTGACAAGATGCCACATATAAACATGACAGAAACATACCCAGATTTTTAAAAGTAACTTGAATTCACAGTAGAAGGGGCTTTGGATTGGCAGAATGCTAAACTGTTAATATCTGCTCGGGATGTTGAGAGCACTGACCAGGTCATATGTCACCTTAAAGTAGTACTGTAACGTATCAAGAGGTGGAGGTACTTTCCGCTTGTTTGGGGGTGTGTCAAAAATATCGCGGCACAAAGAAGCGTGTTTGACAAAAAAAGTCGAAAGAATGAGTCTTTAGTTGAGTACACATAGCATAGACAGCTGAAGCTCATGTGTTGATGGAAGCGAATAACTTAACTAATGATGATATGGGTATAGTAATGACGGCGATTGTTAAGTCATATCAAGAGCTGTATAATTATATGGCCCACATTCTTCAAGACGACGCTGAGACATTAAGAATTGTCAATTGTTTATTCTGTTTATCTGTCACTTTTAGTGCTTTTAATGTGGAACAAAAATCCCCGCAGCTGCTACTGAATCCCTGTCAGGAAATGGACACCAACGACTTGGCTAAAAACCATTGGTTAATTCTCATCCACTTAGCGCTCTGGTGGGTCATTTCCATCCTCATTATACTCAAATGGATCATCATCCGCTGAATTACAATACATCATTTAACTTTTGATCTGGACCTTCAGGGATGATAGAAAAGATGAGAGCCGTTTGCAAATGCTTTTTTCTCACGCTGCCATAGGGCCACTATGCGGCTTACTTCCCTGGTAAACTCATGCTCATGCAGTACCTGCCACAATCAAACAAGGAAAAACTCAAGCAGGGTAGATATGGGATGCTCTACCTCCACTAATCCAATTTTATTTTCCCCATATAATTCTCCTGAGTTGATTTTTGTCAGTCATGGTACACACCCAGATGACTTATTATAGCAACAAATCCCCTACAGTACCTTGGAACTTAAATGAGAGAGAAATCAGAATAAAACATACTCAGAGTTTTGCCAAGATGTATAAAACCGTATGGGTGGAAAATCCTAGAGAAAAATCAGTATAGTTAAGATTGGACCCTCAGCACATGTTGCAGCCCTAGAGGGGGTGAACGTGACGATCCCAGATTTGAAAAGTACCCAGGAGTATCCTCATATTGGCACTGGTATTGTCACTTTTTTCAATAAAAAAAAAGCCCATGGATGTTCATGTACAAAACACCAACTGTTCTTCTTACTTGGAGTGTACATACTGTGATACTTTTGTTCAAAATACAGAAATCTGAGCCATTATAGACACTGGTGCTCCAGATCGGTGCATCCCCTTAGGTTGGGACCACCTAGTGCTAAAAAAGACACTGGTGCTCCAGTTAATATTACATTCACAAAGCTCATGACTAAGCTTACACTGAAACCTGATGTAGAACACCAAGTAGTGTATGGGAATGCAGGGGCACAGAGAACTTTGTAAGAGGGCGTTTACAGTGCGTTGCTTCTGAGGTTTGGTTTGGTTGGTGCATCCACCCTGGCAGTGTTTCTGCCTAAAATAAATTATGACATGTTACTTGTGGCTGCGTTCATGTCGCAATTCAGGTCTGTGGTCAAGTTTATGAAATTCATTTAATATTCTAGGACAACGGATCCCCATCTATTTACCTCCAGTGGAGTCCTAAAGTACACAATCCACTCCAGCCAAATTAATCTCGCATATAGCTATGGTGTGATTTTAATGTAATGGTTGATGACCATACATGAATCTCATAAGGTTGTTAACTATGAATTTTGGGTATATCAATGGTTGCAATTCCATTATTCCAATGATGTTTTCCTAATTGGGTCAAAAACGGGATAATTATCATAATAAATAATTTTTGTGGCTGACCATTTTTAAGGCTTCCACATTTGCTGACAATTTTCTGGGATGCTGATAATTCTGGAAGCTTTTAAACGCCTTATGACCAACAATGCATTTAGCCTTTTTTAGGTAATTTTCAAAGCGAGTTCTACAATGGGCCTCACTTTGGAATTCTATTCCAAACTTTGAGTTCACCCCAAATAAAGGCTTTATTTGCTAGACCTGTTATGTAATATAATTTATTATTTTATTTTAATTGAGGAATGAGAAGGTCTATACTAGGTCTTGTGTTTTCTGGTTGAGCAGGCTCTTCATCCAGCAGGTTGGTTCAGTGTGGATGGTGGTGCAATCAGAAGTGAGGAAGGGGTGGACGTCCTGAGATTCTTTGGGGTGGCGATGCCCTGGCAGAGTGGAATAACCTGTCCCAGTGGAGTTTGGATGGATAAGCCTGTCAAAAGTTGTGGCGCGGGTGATCAGAGGCTGGAAGGACATTTTTGTCTGCCGCACCTTGGCCCATGCCCATCCCTTTGGGATGGCAGTTGCCATAATGGCCCTGAGGCAACAGCGGGTGCTTTGCCGCACCTCAGCCCGGTGTGCCCAATGAGGCCACCTGTGTAAGTCCAGGGTAACGTCATTTGTGTGTGGATCAGGCAATCTTCCTGTTCCCAAACAAAAAGGGTCCAAAGGGGGTGGCTGTACTCCTTGTTACCCAGGGTGACCCCGCCTACATGGTAGATGAGCGCTGGGTAACAGCCTTCCTTCTTCAGATTCCTCCCCTGGTACCCTCGCTTACCTTGGCCAAACTTGTCTATCAGATTAAGAAAATCTGCACCAATATCATTGAATCAAAGTTAAAGATTCCAAAACTGATGTGATTTAAGCCTGCCAATCGGGAAATGCATACCCAAAAAGGGGCAAATGTTGAATTATCAGCTGGAATCTTAGACAGTTTCGACTCAGTCACCCATATGATTGCTGACACCAATCCTCACTTGAAATCTTTGGAGATGATCCCCAATGTGCAGATGGTATCTTTGGAAATCATTGTTGACAGTTCAAAACCCTTATCCAGCAAAATTGGGAGTTGCAGCCAATGAAACTCATTTGACCAAATGAACGGCTCAGCAACCAGGCATGGGTTTTGGGCATCCCAAACCCGTTTCCAACCAATTGGGACCACCCCTAAGTGGGGCGGCCTTGGGCGATTCCCATGGCTCATCAGGCCAGACACCATTATGCTAACAGATGGAAATGCAGTTGAGCTTCAGTTCAGGTGTTTGAGGTTGAACTAAAAGTGACTTTGCCTGCCTCCAAATCCTTTGATGTTGGTTCTATTTGAGATTATCTGCCCCATCTTTGAAAAATTCGCCAGGTTAGGTGAATTTTAGGGACTGATCCCTGCTTGGACTCCTCACAATTGAACACTACTTAATCAGTTGCCTTGCACTGAGAAAATTGTTAGTCAATTTTCTTCCTTTATTTATTTAGTAAAAATGCTTTCCCCAACTCTAGTTTGTATGTTGAAAACAAACCGCCCTTTCCGCCAGCATTCCATCACCCCTCAGGGTTTATGGCCGTATTCATCTGGTATTTCAATATGTGTCTTTATGAGATTATGGCTCATGGGCAATTATTGGCAGAACTCCTTTTAAGTTCCATAACCGTCATACCAGCAGCAGTGCCTCTGGCATTCTGATTTGCTGTTTGGGTGCTTCAGCACCTAGGCTGGCAGGCTGGTCTATTTCTAACTTGCTATTTGACTGACAGCTATCTTTAGACACTGAGATTCTTAGGGTCCATCTCTGACATTGCCTTTAATCATTTTTTGAAAATATTTGTCTGCTTTATGATAGACAATATGAACTGCTTGCAATCTTGATAGTCCATCTACGTTTTGATGCGCTGCTCCAGCCAGGTATCATCTCAAAATCATAGTCTTGCAATTTTAAAGCCCATTGGATCATACGCCCCTCTGGTTCCTTCAAGTTATGGAGCCAGCCTAAGGAAGAGTGGTCCGTCACTACTTGAAGTGTAACCATGAATGTAAACTTAGAATTTCTAAAGCTTTTCTTTCTGCTTGACCTCACTTTTGAGCAAATTTTATAAGAAAAGTTTATTTTACCACCAACATCTGGCCACACCAATTTTCCTATTAATGTCCATAGATCCACTGTCTGGTGCTCCAGTGTAGGGCAGCGGTGATCACCTCCCAGAGTTTTCACCCTGATGGGAACAAATTTGGACAGGATCAAATATTCAGCCAAATATTACTTGCTGATTTTTCTCTCCATGGAAATTAGCATTTCACCTTGCGCACATCCACCGGACTAGACCCCTTCCTCTCACCCTACCCAGATCCACTATCCGAATTTGCCTTCATGTTGACTATGGGAATTTATTACCATACGCCAACAAAGTAATAAATGAAAACACCACCGCTGCCTTCACGCCAGCTGGCTTTATTAATTTCCATCCTTTTAAGGGCTTTTTTTGACATAGTGTTCCAAACAGAGGAGGATGCTGCAGCAGTGGCGTTGACTCCAATAACTTACAAAAAACCTCTGTCCCCACTACCCAAATTCATTTCTTGATGACATCGCACTAGTGGTGTCATTTTGCCAACATCCCTTTGCATCTCCCTCCCCAAATTTTATATGACAAGTTGATGTCAGGGCTTTTGGCTTATGGAACTCAGCCCAACCCAGCCTTAACTGTTCCTTATGGTGTGGAGCTCCTGGCTGTTATAGTTGGATAATGACATCATCATTGGGACCAACGCTAGAGACAAAGATGCTTGCTGGGAGGCCAAGAAGGTGAAGTTAGTAGGCCTGCCTGACCTCAAGCATACCAAAGACCAACGCTGGGTTAAGGCCAAATATGCCCATGTTGGTCCTATGGGAGCAAGTGAAGTTCAGCCCTATTTGAGAGTAGGGGCGTTAATATTTACAAGCTTTATTACAACGGAAAGTGGTTTGCTTCAGTTTTTGGGTAAAAGGTGTTAGAAACTCATTCTGTTTTCGCATTATCCAGCTTGGTCGGCCGTTTTTACAATCAATTACCAAGTTCAGTCAATTCTTCAGCATAGAATTTTGCCCGATGGAAGCGTGCGCCTATTGGCTAGCCTTTGCTTAGACCTTCTTCCCTCAATCTATTGTTTTCCAAATCTACTTAAATTTCCCATGTTGAGATCAATCTTCCTTGTTGTTAAACTTCTCCTCATAAATAAAATTCCTCACTTAATACACCATTTTTCATATTTATAATCTCTTGGATGATCCTGTGAGCATACCTCTTTGCAGAGGTCTCACGCTACATTAACCTTTCCATTTTAAATTTGATTAAATTATCCCCTTATGCACCATTAGTCCGCCCAGGTTCCCAATAACCAGGGATGACTATAAATACTTACTCTGGGCACCACATCAGTTTTGGTTGGTTATTTCCCCAAACGATCATACTCCTCTACTGGAGTTATTAGTGCTCTAGCACCCTCTTCTGGGCTCTCATAACTTTTATTCTAGATACTAGTTTCCTAGCGTTGGCCCTGTGCACCACGCACTACTACGCTGGGAACAGGAGAGTTATAGACACTCTCCTTACATTAGTTGACCACCTCTTTATTTTATGTGCACAAACATTATCCGTGTAAGACTTTCACAAAATGTAAACAGTATGCGTTAGCTGTGAGCTTTAGCTGTGGTCAGCCACTCCACTGTTTCCTCTTTTTCCCGAAGTTTGAAACATCTTGGCGTTATTTTGGCTGCCTCCAACTGGGAAGTACCACCCTTCATGTTCATACCTGGTGGATATGGATGCTTCGTGGTCCAAAAGTCATGATTTCCCAATTTCTTGCCAAAATTTAAAACTTTAATTTAAACCAACGGGTTTTACTTATATAGCACGTTCAGACGATGCTGGAGGAATCTTTGAAGCTAAGCCTGGGATGATGGCCTTGGATAACGTCGGGCAATCTGTTGCTGTTATTGGAATAGGGTCGTTCACATCTTAAAACGCGTCTTATAATTAAAACACCACATATACCTCTGAACCATATTTTCTCTTATGGATCAGAGATGTAACCTACTCCAGTTTTAAATAATCCCTGAAAACCCCGTTTGACCTCATCTATGATTCGCAGCACTAAGGAGTTTGAAAAAGAGCTGCGTTTACAATAAAAAAATGTTTATGTCCCTTCTGAAAATATGGTGGGATATGTGGCCTCAGTAATAAGAGTGTCCATATATCCCTCTCCATTCTTTGATTCAAAAACATACCAGGGTGACATGTTTAAGTCAGATAAGGAGTTGGTTAATGATGTATTGGCTTTTTTGCCATAACTAAAGACCATTTGAGGTATTTTCTAATAACTGATACCCTTTATCCCCTTTAGTGAAGTTCAGAACCACTATTCTGGTGGATACTGGCGCCTCTGAAAACTTTATGGACCAAAGCCTAGCCAACTACCTTGAGCTGAATTACTTACCAGATGGTATGGTTAGAGGAGGGGCGTCTCAAGATATTCCCACTCTGAAGATCATTGGGTCAGTGGACTATCAGGTTTGCAATTATCACTTGTCCGACCACTTTCAAGCTATCAAAAACCTCTTATACCCCATCGCTTTGGGTGTGGAGTGGTGGCGGAAGTTTGACGTCAGAAGAACTTGAAAGAAAATACCCTATCCTTCACATTAAAACATGGTCGCACATTTGTTGTTCCTTTGTCTGAGGATAACTTTCAGGGCGATTTGCCCCACTGGCCTCACATTCAAACCCTCAGGCTTACCCTATGCTGAAGCCCACCGATAAAATTCCTCTACCTTCTTGTTTGGAGGGTTTGGAATCTTCCTTTGATGCAGCATCAGCTAATGCACTACTTGATCACTCTGAGTTTGATTGTGAGTTCAAGCTCACTGTGAATCTGGTGCGTATATCTTTCCCCCATTTACCCATTGACTGTCCGGGAGGAAGAGGCGTTAGATGTGTGGGTGAAGGAACAGTTAGCCAAAGGCGCGATTTTTCAGCGTACCTGACCTGTATGCTCCCCACTTCTCTTTGTTGATAAGGCTGATGGTACTCTACGCCCATGTGTAGACTATGGGAACCTCACCAACGTCACTGTACCAGAACTACATCACATTCCTTTGGATTCTCAGATTGCGCTATGTGGAAAGGGCTAAGGTTTTTTCAAGCTGGATTGCCTCAATGCGTTCAATCAGATTTGGATCAAAAAGGTACAAAAATGGTTAACTGCATTCCTTACCAGAAAAAGGGATTTTCCAGTTTCAGGTTATGCCCTTTGGGCTTAAGAATGCCCCTGCCATCTTTCAACGATGCATTGATGCAGCGTTGGGGGACTTGTTAGGGGTATGTGTGGTTGCCTATACGGACGATATCCTGGCATTTTCCTCAGAACATGAGTCCCATGTGGTACATCTTCAGCAAGTGGTATATAGGTTAAGGGCAGCCCGCCATAGCTTAAGATCAGCAAGTGTGAATTCTTCTAGTCCCAGGTCAATTTTCTGGGAAACGTCATGTTTGACCAAGGACATATGATAACTCCAGACAAAGAGAAGGCTATTCCTGAGTGGCCCACCCCACTTCAGTCAAGGAATTGAGGAGCTTTTTGGGGACGTGTACGTTCCTCAAGAAGTTCACGCCCAATCTTTCTGAGGTGGCAGCACCCTTGTATATGGTTAGCGGTGCAAAGGTGCTTCAGTTGTCCCCCGCTTTGAAGGATGCTTTCCAAGCAGTGAAGTGCACTCTGTTGTCCACGTTTGTCCTTCGCCATGTCGACCCTTCAAAAGAGTTCATTGTGTCTACTGATGCCTTAACTTCGCCATGGCATCTGCCTTAATACATTTAGGCGAAAATGGGATAAACATCCGGTGGGATATTTTATTAGGAAAAATGTCTCTGCCTGAGTTGAATTACGCCGTTTATGGCAAAGAGTTACTAGCAGTGGTGGATGCGCTGACTTATTGGCGTCACCATTTGCATGGCTCCTCCCAACCTTTCTGTATATGTACAGATCACAGAGCCTTGCTGTACTACTGCACCACTCATGTCCTAACCATGGCAGACCCGTTTGCATGAGACCCTTGCCCAATTTACATTTTCTTATGAGTTCGCCAAGGGCAAGGAGAATGGTTTGGCAGATGCTTTAAGCCGCAAACCTGCTTTAGCTTCTGATCCAAAGAAGGTAGAGGTTTATAACACCCTGTTGATGATTCTGCCAGGTAAGATTCTATCTCAACTTCCCACTTCGTCTGTTGACACACCAGCGCTTGCACCTCTGGAAAATGTGGAGGAATACAGTATGTTCAGAAAGGTATCCTTTCTCAGCCGCTATCAGCCAAATATACTATGGTACTTGCTAAAAGCGCTTTGAATCAGGAGGACGTATCAAGGGGCTATCCCGTAAATGATGTGATGGTGTGGTTTCAGGGGCGCCTATGGGTTCCTGCTGGACCACTGCGCCTGGAAATAATCTGGGACCATCATGATGGACTAACCATTGGTCATCCTGGGAAAGCAAAGACCTTGGAGTTGATATGAAGCACTACAATTTGAAGGGCTTGCCTGCTCAGGTGGGACGGTATTGTAAAGAGTGCTTGATCTGCAATTAAATGAAACAAAATCGTCAACCTTTAGAAGGGTTGCTGGTACTAGTCAAGAAGGCTGAAGGGCCCTGGACTTCCCTATTGGTGGATTTCATTGTGGAATTACCTATCACTGATGGTTATGATGCCATCATGGTGGTGGACCTTTTCATGAAGTTCGCCCACTTTATTCCTTGCAGATCTACAATAACCGAGGCTGGGATGGTTAGGCTCTTCGTCACTCATGTGTTTGTGCTTCATGGATTTCCTTAAGAAATTATCAGTGACCGGGGACCCCAGTATACCTCCATCTTTTGGGAAGAGTTGTGTAAGACTCTTCAGATTCGCCCCTGCTATTCAACTGCCTATCACCCCCAATCAGATGGGCAGACTGAACGAGTGATCCTGTGCTTAGAACAGTTCCTGCGGTGTTAAACCGCCGCGGATCATTCAGATTAACTTTCTCACCTTCTTATGGCCCAATTCAGCTACAACAACACTTTGCATTCTTCGATTGGTTGTTCCCCTTTTTTCGCCAACCATGGGTTTAACCTGCCTTTAAAATGGAGCCCAGCTGTGGATCTAAAATTGAAGCGGTGGTGGACTTTTCCAAGACTATCAAGAAGGTCCACCAGGGGTTTCCACAAGTTTGGAGGCGGCAATGTATGTTATAAGGTGAACACTGTTGGTAAGCACCGAGTGGGTCCAGCGTAAAAGGAAGGGGATCTCGTGATGCTTGATGCTTGTAATATTCCTTTAAAGCAGCCATGCAAAAGCTGAGCCAAAGAGGATTGGCCCTTACTGCGTTTTTAGAAGTTGGGCCATGCCTCATACCAGTTAGATCTTCCCTCTTCGTTTCAGATCTTCTCTATCTTTCATGAGAGCAAATTGACGTTGTATAAGGGCCCCCACCAGAGACTCCTGAGGCTTATCTCATGGATGGGGCGCCAGAGTGGGAAGTGGAGGAAATAGTAGCCTCCCGCCATGTTACAAGAAGACTTGAGTACCTGGTATCTTGGAAGGGATTTGACACTGCAGAGAACAGTTGGGTACCAGCGTGTGACTGTGTGCATGCCCAAGGCCTGATTAAAGATTTCCATAAGCTTTTCCTCCAGGCCGCCGGCCTCAACCCAAACCAACTGTTACTGCAATGAAGTAGACCCCAGCCCACAAGAACTTTTCCTGGCGCAAGCCCCTGGAGGGGGTTGATCCTCATCAGGAGGAGAAGGTAATGTCATGGTTGAATAATGACATCATCCGTGGGACCAACGTTAGAGAAAAAGATGCTTTCAGGGAGGCCAAGAAGGTGAAGTTAGTAGTCCTACCTGACCTCAAGCATACCATAGACCAACGTTGGGTTCAAACTAATTATGCCCAAGTTGGTCCTATGGGAGCAAATGAAGTTCAGCCCTATATGAGAGTAGGGGTGTTAATATTTACAAGCTTTATTACAACGGGAATGGTTCATTTTGGTTTTTGGTGAACGGGGTTTAGAAACTCATTCAGTTTTTGCATTATCCAGTTTGGGTCAGCCGTTTTTACAATCAATCACTCAAGTTTGGTCAATTAATCAATATAGTGTTTTGCCTGATAGAAGCGTTCGCCTATTGGCTCGCCTTGGCTTAGACCTGCTTCCCTCAATTGATTTTTTTGCCAATTCCACTTAAATTTCCCATGTTGAGACCAATCTTCCTTGTTGGTCAACTTCTACCTATAAATAAAATCCCTTGCTAAGTACACCGTTTTTCATATTTATGATTTCTTAGACAATCCTGTGCGTGTACCTCTTCGTGGAGGTCTCACACTATGTTAAACTTTCCATTTTAAAAATTTGAATTAAATATCCCCTTGTGCACCATTGGTCCGCCCAGGTTCCCAATAACCAGGTATAACTATACCTATTTACTTTGGGAACCGCGTCAGTTTTGGTTGGTTGTTTATCCAAATGATTGTACTCCTCTATTGGAATTATTATTGTTATAGCACCCTCTTCTGGGCTCTCATAATTTTTATTCTACTGACTAGTTCCCTAGCGTTGGCCTTGTGCGCCATGCACTACTACGCTGGGAACAGGAGAGTTATAGACACTCCCCTTACACTGGCTGCCCCTCAAGCCACTGCCACTATCATCCCAAATCACTCTAACATTGCCCAACAAATCCCTTCACATGTTTGCATTGCTGCAGCACTGGAGATTTCTTTTGAGCTTGTGTTGATAGCGGTTGACAGATTTGTCCATTGGTTTTGAGCTTGACCACTCTAAACGGTCCTGCCCACATGCCAATTCACTAGTTACAATTTCTGAACCTGTTTCAGCAATATCTGAACGGGGCGTTTTGTTGCCCCCTCCCACCCAACATCCTTGCTTGTTGGGCCAACGCGGGAAATCAGCCCAAAAAAAACCTCCAGCCAAACTTAACACCCTAGCTCTCCTATCCAATCAGAATTAGGATTGGACCACAATTCGTACTCAAGAAACCTACTTTACTACTACAACCCACTCAAATCTTACATACACTATTCTCATCAAACAAAATCCTTGGACCTATATGATGAGGTCAATGAATCAGATAGATTTGTCATGAATAAGGATGCTGTTTCCAGTTTAAAAGGTCCAGTTGGATATGTCTGGGCTGAATTTTATACCTCTGATATTGACAAAACCCTCTCGCTCAGATGATGTGCTCCTAAACTAAATGGAATCCCATTTTAAGTGAATTCCAGTTTTCCTTAGCAGCGGTGGTCTCACACCATTGCCACCAACTCTGCAAAGCAGTAGCACAATCAACGGACCATTTTTTATAATGGGCTGACCACAATCACCTTACCCCTGATTTCCCCAAAGTAGCACGGGATGAAATCTCCACATTGCCAATGACGCTGTCCAACATGATGCAGAACTAACTGAATTAGTCCCAACCTCTAATCTTTTTATTTTAAATTTTAAATTGAGGTACACCAACCAGGGGATGGACATTACCAATACTCAATGAGCAAAAAAACCAAGCAAAAAAACGAATGGATAAAAAAAACCAAATAATCAAAAACAAAACAAAACCTTCAACCAGGCGGGGAGCAGAATACTGCTAACCCATCATGGCAGAAGGTAAGGGGGGTCAAGCAGCTCTTTTACAGACATATTCTGCTGGGCAGCATCATTGAAGTTGTAGAAATGGACAAAAGTGGAGAGCCATGGCGTTGGGGCGTCAGCGTGGCAGGGGTGGATGTGGACGAAATATTGGTTACCTTCCCCAAGATCAGCTTGATAGACAGCTTTAACTACTTTCGCAACATGATTTTCAGCTTGAATGCGGGCTTCAGGAAGTTGGGAAAAATTGGTGATACTTTGTCAGGTGATTTTAGCAGATGAGTTCAAAATCTTCTAGTTGTGCCACATGAATGGCCGCGGTATTAGGTTCAGTGGCCAATTTGGTTATTCTCCTGGCTGCTTTGGGGAAATCAGGGGGGAAATCGATTTTTCTCAGCCCTTGGTGGTATTAAGAAACGGATTGGGCCACCGCCTTGCATAGTTTTGGGCAATGGGGTAAGGCACCACTGCTAAGGCGAGCTGGTGGTCACTTTTTTAGGGGATGGCATTGGGTTTAGGAGTGATTCGCTTAGGGGATGAAGTTTTATCAGAATTAGAATAGTAAAATTTGGCCCAAATGCAATTGAGATGGCCAAGGAATTTACCAGTTTCCTCATTGGTGACAACGTTACCTTATTTGCAAATCTTGTCTAATAAGTCTCATGGATTTTGGTTTGCAAGAATAGTGGATGGAGAATTTGTGTGGGCAGGGTAGAATGGCCTGATTGGGTGTAAATCGTTATTCAGGCCTGACTCTGATTGGCGAGGGTGAAATTGGATGCGATAATGTGGGTGGGTGATTTAGTGGAGGCTAATTTACAACCCTGGCCCATTGAACGAGAACGTTGAGTGGGAGAGGGCAACAAAATGCCCCATTTGGAATCAGCTGAATATGGATCAGAGGCTACACCAGAGGAAGTGACTTGGGGGCAGGATTTTTGGAATGGTCTAGTCCAAAACAGAGGGGACAAATTTTGGCGACCATTATCCACCCAAGCCCAAAAGAAATGCTTAGGCGCAGCTGTGCTATGAGCATGGGGTAATTTGTTGGGCTAAGGCAGGGTGGTGTGGGTTTATGGTGGCAGTGGCGCGAGGTGCAAAAAAGCGCTCTGCACCGGAAGAAATGTCGCAGACAAGGTTGGGCTGTGTCCCATAAGCCAGAAGCCCCGCCATCAACTGATCATATAATATCTGGGGTGGGAGGTGAGATGGGATGGATGCAAAGGACACCACCAAAGTGGTGTCTGAAGAAAGCGAGTTTAGTGTTAGGAATGGGAATGGCTTTGTAAACTTGGGGAGTAGAAACCGCGGCTGAAGCATCCTCTTCCATCTGGAAGCCATATCAAAATAGTCCATAATTAAGGCGGAAGTTGATAAAGCCAAATGGTGCAAATGCAGCATTGGCTCCTTCAATGTTTGCCTTGTCAGCATATGGGAGCAAACACTTGTAGTTGACTCATAGGCAAAATTGGATATTGGAATGAAGGAGGGCGAGAGGATGGGGGCGAGAAGAGTGGATGCGCGCCAGGTAGAACACTAAGTCCTGTGGGGGGACAAAGCGGCCAGAAGAAGATGGCGGGCTATTTGACCCATGTGTATATGTCAGACTACAGGGTGGAAAATGCTAGGTGGTGAAGCACTGCTACCCCACAATGGAGCAGCAGGCAGTAGATCCGCAGACATTTTTTTTGGAAAATGGGCATGGCCAGACAGCGGTGTAATATAACGCTTTTTCTTATAAAATTTGCTCAAAGTGAGATTGAGCAGAAAGAAACGTTTATCAATGATATTAACCCATTCTCTAAAATTACCAGGCAAATGATCGCCAGCTTGGCCCAACTCCCAGATGCCCACATCCAAGCGGAACATCATGTTGCAGAGTTAATTGAGGCTGTCATTCAGGATGATCTTGAGGTGAATAACCATTATCTTTCCCTCATATGAACCCATCATGCTGATGCCCCAACGCCCTTGCTATCTGCTTATGTCCGCTTCTACAACCAATGATCATCTTCCATATAAATTCCGCCTGAAGAAGAGCTGACCTACCTTCCCTCCCCCTCTGCCATGGTGGGTTAGCGGTACTCCGCTCTCTGCCTGGTTGGAGGTTGTTTATTTTACTTTTGTTTTGTCACCTGTTTGTTTTGGAACTTTCATTTTGAATTGGTAATGTCCACCCCCTGGTTGGTGTGCTTCGAATAAAATTTAATCAAACTCAGAATTGCTTGCACACATGGATCAGTGTATGGCATTCGTGCTCTATCACAGTATAATTCCTCTCCACTGTCATAAGCTTTTAACCCACATAGACCATCAGATGTTCGTCCTTATCTTCAAACACTTGGATCAAAATAGAAAAATAGCCATCAATGATGCATTTGTTTGGATGATAATTTCCAGATATAATTTTGAGTACTTCAAGACAGGACTGGTCATTAGATATCAGCTTAATTTGACAAATGACTCTTGGGCTTCTTTGTTCCACATGAATCCTTTTTTGGATCCTCTAATATAAGGAATAAAGGCTCTGTAACCTTTACAAAATCCTTTATGAATCAACAATAGTTGCTGACATCATAAAAAATACTTGGATATCTTGAATGCTCTTCAGGGTTAAAATCCATTTGATTTTCATAATCATTTGCCGCAGGGGTTGTAGTCCTTTGTAATTGAAAAAACCACAAGTAGTCAAGCTCCTTCTTGAAATAATGGCATTTCTTTACTTGATCTTCAAGTTCACTGTCACCAGCCAAACTAAGCCTCTTCTAACTGCTTCAAATGGTCCGTGAAGGTCCTGCTGAATACATTTATATCATTCAGATATACTAAGACACAGGATAACTTCAGATCACTAAGTATAAAGTACATTGTCCTATGGAAGATGCCAGCGCATTACACAATCCCTAGGGTCATTTGGGTCAGTTGGAAGAGTCCATGTGCGGGTAATGATCACACTTTTTCTTGGTCCTCTTTTCAGCAAATTAATTTTCCAATAACCCCGAAATTAAGTCCATTGCCAAAAAAGGTATTTGCATTTCATAGGCAATCAAGCATGTTGTCAATCATCATCAGTAAGTATGAATCCTTCTTAGTGATTTTTTCAGTCAGCAATAACTGAATACCACTGTATTTGATCCATCACTCTTTTTTACCATAATGATTGGACTTGCCCATGTACTTGACAATGGGATGAGGAGACCATGCTCAACAAGCTTGCTGATCTCTTCGCTGACCACAGCTTCATCAGTTCTAGACCTTTGAACAGGTCTCATCCGTATCAGCAAATATTCCCCTGTGTTGACCTTGTGGATCACAATATTCACTCATTTCAAGTCATGTCATCATGGGAAAATATCTCCCAATACTTCTCAATTAGTTGGAGCACTTCTTTTTGCTGCTGTTTGGTCAAATCAGCCAGCTGCTCTTAATCTATTGAGACATTGACACTTTTGGCTGTTTCCACCAGCAATCCTATTTCAATTAGCATATAAAATCATGGACTTTGCTTATCTATGCTGTCAGAATTAAATAAAAAATGAGATCACTTGTCTTTTGCTATCTTCATCAGTTTCTTTCTCAGATTAACCAGTAGCCCGTTTATTTCTTTGTGACCCAAACATAATTATCTCTAGTAATGCCCATGGTTCAATTCTTTATGCTCTTTCATGGGACAACAAATTATTCATATAACTGCTCTGGGATCACAAGCATTGACCCTGTGTTAAAGATTTTCTGCATCCCAGTCAGTAGAGTGATCTTCGTTTTTTTCTCAATGTAATCCTTTTATTTTCCAGGATTTTCTTTGGCATTTCTCTCTTCTTTTTGCCCAACCAATTTATACTGAGTAGGAACGTTGCCATCTTTGTAAATCAAGTTTACAAAGCTGTTCTTCTTAGTCAGCGGTGGCTCTCCTTCCCACTGATATACCAAGGGCAGGGTCTGCCCCAAAATGGTCAGGGTATTCTCCTCAAAAATTACATTTCGCTCCATAATTTCGAAGGAACTTTGTCCCAATCAGGATATTGTAATCCTGGTTTGCAACACAAAGGCGGCTCTGATATCATGAGTGAACTGAACAGGAGTAGCAGCATACTGTAAATTCCATGAGATATTGTCATATCTGTTCTGGCCATTTTTTATTCCTTCCAGTGTTCTAGGTCTGGCGAAATCAGCATTTATTTCATAAAATTAGGTCAAAACAAAATTTACGGGTGCTCCACTGTCAATTATTGCCTTCACTCTCACTCTGATGATTTCTGTATAAGTACACTCAGAATATTGTAATAGGGTATCAACTGAGTGGTTTGTGGCGTAGTATGCTGAATTAAAAAAAGTAAATAGTATTGCTAAGAGATCAGGGAATGATTCCTTGATTACTCTTATTGGAATGGTTACTTTTGCCTCATCTAATCTCGTCATGAGTAACACCTCCTGGTTCTGAGCAGATTTAATCTTGTCACTAGCTGACGAGCATATGGTTGAGCTAATTACTTCACCATTTTGAGGTCAATAACCTTTGTTTTGGATCAAGTGATAGCGTTTACGCCCATATTAACAACCCTATTATAGTGGATCAGTTGCTTCATTATCTACAAAGAGATTGGAGATGTATATATCGTCATTCATAATATCTGGAGGAACAGGTTTAGACGTATTACCATATTGTTCCAACTCTAGACCATGGGACCTTTTACCAACTCCTGATTGCTTTGATTTTTTTCTCCTGTATTAAGGTGACCTGCTCCTTGGGCTTTTGCTCTAACATTGGGCGGCTACGTTCCACATTTACCACACTGATGGTAGCTGATTTATGTCTTGTTCATTTGTTTTCATACTTTGAGCTTATTTCCTGACACAATTTAATTTTCTTGCTCCTTATTCATCTCGGCAAATTTCACAGTTTTTAATCTTGAAAATGAATCACTTTGTATGCTTAATTTTGGGCTACAGAAAGTGGCTATCAACATCTTCAAATGATAATTATTTGATATGTGTACATTTACATTACTAACGCTGAATCCATTTTCTGTTCAAATCACAATAGGGCCATAAAGCCACTAGCATCACGATTCAGGAACATCCTCAGAATCCATTAGCACTTTTGCACCAGTCAGTATCTGTCATTCCTAGTAGAATTGGTCTGCAAAAACTACAGGGTCTCATCTTTTTGAAAATTGAATCCTTATAATTCTTATTTGTGGTTAGACATCAATATGGGGCTTCCAAATTCTATCATGGTGGCTTCAATGGCCTCATGATAAGACCAGTTGTCCCCGTAGATGATATAACACTAGAATCTGACAACTGTGTTCAGACAGTTCATAACAATCATTGCCTTTTGTCATTCACTGAAACTGAAGATTGTCATCTTAAATAGTCAGAAAAAGGCAGGGGCTTAAACTAATGGAACGTGAGTAATTTCAGTATACTTTGAAATTCATCTGTGGCTCCACTAACAGGCGAATCCTTCCTGACAACTCTATTGACTATGTGAGTAACTTCGGGTGTCATCTTCAAAATTTCTCCAAACAACTCAGGAATATTTCTGGGTGGGTTATTCTTCCCAACTATAGTTGTAAGCGTTTCTTTTTTGGCTTCTTCTGCCTCCATTTTTATACAATTTTATTTATGGTCCTTCAGTTCTTCTATACGCTTCAATTACCGCACTATCACTTTAGTAAGCTGGTGAATGCTTTCTCAGTCTGCCTCTCACTTGGTCTTCTGAAACAATACTTCTTTGATCATCTCACGCTCCTTATGCTTCAAGGGGTTTACTTTTCCACAGAGGTCTTTGTTGATTTTTCCAACTTGTTTGAATTCTTCCTTGGCATCTGTCACACGTTCTTCTAATGCAGTGAAGTCAGCTTGTGACACTGAGTTAAGCATGTTCTTGTTGACAGTTTCAAGTTCCATATAAAGCTTGCGTAGTTCATTCTTATTTGATATACATGATTCAATCTTGTCATTAAATTCATATAAATCAACTACCCCCTGTAGTGAGCGCTAATGGTTAAAATTTTAAGAGCTTAAAACCTCAAATGAGTTCCAATTGGTAAAGTCAGGATTTGTTTCTCGTTCTGTATAATACTCATTTATTTCCCTTGTTCAACTGCACAGGTTCCTTGTATGTGCTTTGTTCAATCTTTGATAGTAATATATTATAGTGTGCAATAGTAGTATGAAGACTACTACACTTGTTGAGCTGATAGCCAGAATAGTGGATTAGTCCAACGCCAACCTGGTGCTTGTCCTAATATTGACATCTAAAATGGTAGGGACTTCTTCACTCTTCCGTTTGATAAAAACTAATCCTAGAATAAAGTTTAGAGGTTCTTCAGTCTCAACATGAATAGTATCGTGGAGATAGCAATAATTTAGACAAAGGATAATCTTGTCATTCCTTCTCTAATCACAAGAGGAAACAGTCTAATTATAAAAGTATTTCTAAATTTCAATTTTATCTGTTTTATAATTAAAAGTTAAGGGAAATTTATAGGGGAATTCAGTGCACAACTCTTTGGTTAACACCCCAATTAAGAAATGTGGCCATCTCCAATGAAATAACTCCAGGGTCGCACAAAACAATGATCTATGGTAATTCTTGGTGTAAAAGCTTGATTCTGCTGAGTTGGTTTACACAAAGTAATAGCCACTGAGCAACCTAATCGGACAATATGAAGATTACTGACTCTAATAAAGCCCAATAATTGATATACTGAGCAATCGCCCCTATCAACCTTTATTAATCTTCTAATACTCACAGACTTATCTGCAACAACCTATAAACTGAAAAAGACCTCCCCCTCAATCCTACGTTCAACTCTTTTTTTAGTACTAGATGGTCCCAACCCCTACGTTCAACTCTTTAAATCCCTGAATCAAGACGGATACATCCTCAGCTTGGTAGTCTCCTATTTGTTTTCCCTTTTCTAGAATTTCTCATCTATCTCGAAATCTCAGCATAATTTTCTTCAATTTGCTAAATGGTTGACACTTCGATCTATTACTTTTCATATACCTTTTCCATCAATCTCAAGACTCGTCTCAATTTCCATTCTGATCCAACAGTATGTGTAGCGTATCATCCAGTCATATCAACTTCCAGACATTACCTCCCCCTTTGAATGGATAATATGCTCTTACTGCTTATATACTCAAAGGAACTTTTCATGAACTCAGTTGATAATCTGACCCCCTGCAGGTTCTTTAATAGTGTAGACATCCATGCCAGTCTTCTTAATTATCTCAACAGGCCCAGCCCAGATGTTAGAGAGCTTGTTTTCCGCCCAAATCCATTATGGTCCTGGAATAAGACATGGTCTCCTACAGCAAACAGCGGAAGTCTGCTCCATCCTTTCTGATTGTCCTCATGATCATGAATCTTCTTTGCCAAACTGATGGAGTAGGCTTCCATTTGCAGCTTGATTAATGTATTCATAAGAGTCTTCAAATTTCGCTGGGGATCCACGCCACCAGTGTCTTCTACACATGAATAAAGCAAGGCGGGCAGAGCCAGATGTCAACCATACTCAGTTGAAAAGAACTCTTACCCAAGGACGAATGATAGCTGATATTATATGCAAACAAAGCTGTAGGTAGAAGGGTACTACATACTGAGGGTCGATCCTATACCAATTTACAGAGTATGTTCACTAGGTTCTGTTAACATGTTCCATCATTCCATTTGATTCCAGATGATAGGGGTGGTCAAAAACCCACAGATTGCCATCAACCTATTTAAGTTAGGCAGGATGTGCAATGTGAAATTGGTTCCATTGTTCATTAGAATGAACTGTGGGAAGCTGTGTTGTGGTATAACACACTACATAATAAACTTGGCAGTGGTAACTGCTCCCAAGTCTTTAATGGCCCTGGCCTCCACCCATCGGTTCAAATGATCAATAGTGACTATTATATACTTGGATCAATTGGCGCTAGTTGGAAGAGGTCCCACTACATCAAGGGAAACGGCGTTCTAGGAGAACAGGGGCTTAACCAGAAGATATGTGGTCTTCTTGTGGAATGACTTTTTCACTTGACACTAATGGCAACAACTAACCATTTCCTTTTTTTGCACTAGTGGTGCCCAACCCATAAGGGAGAGCCGCCACTCATCTTTATTTGAAAATAGTTTAAACAAATGGATTAATATAAAGTAAAAAATTCCTAATATAGCCCCTAGGTTATCAGCCTAGGAAGCCATATCAGAAGGCGAGGAAGCTTTGGGAAACTTTTGTCTGGTGCCCGCTTTAGCTGCTGAACCATGGCGGACAACATAGGGGTAGGGGCATCAGTGACATGGGCATGAGGAGGTATAGCTGCAGGTTTTCTTCGTTTATGAGGCCAGCGGTAACCATCACCTCAATGTACAGAGCAAGTTGATTCTCAGCGAAAGTGATGAGAGCCGGCACACAAGTGAAAGAATTGATGCGCTGGCAGGTTTGATATAGTTGAGGTCAAAAAGAGAGGTTATTGCAGCATCGATGCAAGCGCAGCTTGCACCAAAAGCGAGCTCCTTAATCTCATATTTTGCATCTTCCTCAAAATCATTGGGGAAATTGGGGATAGGAATACCCTCAACCAGGGGTTCCATTGCCCTGGAGTTGCTGGCGTAGTAGGGTGTTGGCAGAAGAATCATCAGCTTCAACTGCCATTACAACTAACCGTTTCCAATACATCATAATTCATGCTCTCCCAGTAGTAACAAAGTCACAAAAACTCAACGTTTTCCGCAATCCTTCATGTCTATAGCCCAATAAACATCCATAATAATTGTGGGTCTAGCCAATGGTTTAGGGAAACTCAGCATTTTTTCTTCATTCTGCTTATATAGTTCCCCCTACATAGAAAAGTATCCTGCCTGAGCCCGTCTAATATCTTGATCACCTGTGGCGGCTTGTCATGGTATTTGTTCACCACCATCTTCTCATACATAATGTCAGCTAAATCTTTCGTGATAGCTTCTGTTGACAGTTTTGAAGGAAAATCCGCACTTTGACGTTTTGCTCCTGGACATTGTATAAACTCAGAATTGTACGCCTGGAGCTTTAGTGCCCAACATGCGAGACATCCTTCTGGTTTATGCAGAATCGCAGCCAGCGCAAGGAAGCGTGATCTGTCACTACTTGTAATCTTACCTTATGTAGATATACCCAAAACTGTTTGTATGTGTAAATAACTACCAAACACTCCCACTTTGGTCACAGTGTAGTTTCATTTGTGACAGTTCAAGCTTTGACTACAAAATGCGACAGGATACTCCACGCCGTCATCATCCTTCTGTGATAATACTGCCCCTATAGCGGAGAGGGATACATCTATTTGTTCAATGAATTATTTGACAAAGTTGGGATATTGCAATATAGGTGCGCTTGCTAATGTGGTTCATAACACATCAAATGTGCTTTGGCATTATTCCGTCCAATCAAGAGAGGCATTTTTATTTAACAACTTGAAAAGCGGAGCTGAAGCAACTGAAGTTGAGAATGAACCGTCAGTAGTACTGGACTATCCCCAGAAACACTTGAATATTTCACTTATTACCTGGTCGAGTCATCTTGCCTATTGCCTCCACCTTTTCTAGATGAAGTTTAAGCCCTTATGAATCCACTACAAACCCAAGGTATTCTAATTGTTCTTTAAAATGACACTTTCAAGGCTTGATTTTTATATTAAAGGTAGCGAAGTGATGGAACACTTGTTCCAAGTGGGCAAGGTGCTCTGTAAATGTCTGCAAGAACATATTGATATCATTGAGGTAAACTAAGATGCAGGACAGCTTCAAGTCACCTAAAATCATATCCATGGCATGCTGGAATGTAGCAGAGGCGTTGCACAACCCTTGTAGCATGCGGGTCAGCTGTGATAACCCCTTTAAAATGATGATAACATTTCTCCCATTCCACTAATGGCAAATCAATCTATCAATACCCGAGATCAGATTCATGGCAGAAAAATAATTCGCCCCACCCAATTGGTCCAATGCGTCGTCAATCCGCGGAAGAGGGTAAGACTCCTTCTTCTTTATGTTATTGGGTTTGCAATAGTCAATAACCACTTGATTTGAGCCATCTTACTTCTTTACAATGAGCACAGGTGATGCCCATGAGCTGTTTGACATCTCTAGCATTCCTTGCACAATAAGTTTATCCATGGGTTGGGACCATCTAGTACAAAAAAAATAAGTTTATCCACCTCGTCAGAGACAACCTCTTCCGCCACTTTTGAGCATCTAGTAGTCACGATTGAATGGGATGGTGATCCCCCATATCTATACGATGTAACACCCCTTGAGTGCATCCCAAATCATGATCAATTGTGTGCGAAAATATACCAATACTTTTTATATAACGTCATAGCCTTACCTTGCTGTTCCGCCAATAATCCAGTAAGTGATTCCCATTTAACCACTTTCAATATGATGAATGATGAGCTTGTTGGTAGTCCAAGATCCTCTTATGAGCCAAAATCATAAATATGGCGAACTTCCTCTGTTGAGCTAATTGTAGGTAAGCCACCACTTTGTGCCACTGGATCGTTATTGTCTCCTTCTGTAAATTCGCTAGCAGCACCTTCACCTCCCCATTCCCAGGGAGAAGTAGCCCTGGAACCACATGTGGTTCAAGCTGTGAGTGCTGGTGAGGCCCCATAATTTCCCCATAAATCCCTTTAGGGACGTCAATTTTGAGCTCAGTTCCTACTATGCACAGGTGTCAAGATGGTAGGCTCAAAGCGCTTTCTGCTCAAAGCAAAAATCCCTTTGTACTCATAAATCTGGTTGGGAAGGGCACTGGTTTGCTGATTCATTTGCCAATATCAAACAGGAATCACTCCATCACTGTACGCTATATTAATTTGACTAGAGCGGAATGGATCTGCTGGGATTCCACAAGAGGTAAAAAAACGGGGATCTGTTGCACCAAAATATTAAGAGTTTCCTCCGCCATATTTATCACAACACCAACTTTTTTCATAAATGCCACGCCAATTAACATGTCATAGTTATTGTTTGGTAAAGCACCGCTGGAGTGGAAGCCCAGAATGACCCAAATTGTAAAGGCAACGTGCTATATGCTCCTTCAGACACAGTACTATGCGTCCCTGCAGTCTCATATACTACTCGATGGTCCACATCTGGTTTCAGCAGAATCTTAGCCACCAACCTGATAGAAATTATATTCACAGGGGCCCCAGTGTCTATGATAGCACGGATTTTTGTTTTTTGAATAAAAAATGTCATAGTAAGTGCACTCCAAGTAAGAAAAACCATCAGTGTTTACTACGTGGACATCCAAAGGCTTTGTGTTACTTAGAAAGGAGTAAATGCCCCTGCTGACATGAGGATACTCAATAGCGATTTTCTTCAACTGGAATGGCTACATTAACCCCTAATAAAGAGATAACGTCCATCAATGGATACGAGTTGCTTATGCCATTTTGCTCCAGGATCTGCCACGCATATGGCTTCTGCACATCCTGGCGGAACTCAGAGCTTGAGGGTGAATTTTCACTCTCTGGAATGGAAGCAGGGGTATCTGATGGAAGCTGTTGGTATAGCAAATCATCTGACTAAGTTCTGAATCATACACAAAGAGTTGCATAGGAAATCGTTAGAGACAATTGAATTGGACTTAGCGGAGGTAGAGCGTCCTATCTCTACTCTTCTCAAGCTTTTCCCTGCTCAATCTTCTCAATTGACATTGCATACACCTGTGGTT
Source organism: Massospora cicadina (assembly GCA_022478985.1). NCBI lineage: Eukaryota > Fungi > Entomophthoromycota > Entomophthoromycetes > Entomophthorales > Entomophthoraceae > Massospora > Massospora cicadina. Next base: position 89,147 of record JAKSZP010014502.1, read on the forward strand.
TTCTAGGACAATTTCCCGCATAATGCCCTCTTCATCCACACTTGAAGCAAGTATTTATAAAAGGTTCACATATATAACTTGCAATGGAAGGACCAGTCTGTTAATTGACTTTATTGTTCCAATGTTGTGGATGACCCAGAAAAGCGTACATATGCTGAAAAGGGTCTGCTGATTCGTATGATGGACGAATATGTTCCACCGGTTGATAGCCAGTCACTGAGGCCCATATCCTGAAGAGTTTGGTGCAGCAACAGCAGGGGCTTTTGTGCTACATTAGGAATGTTAATCATGGCAGAGAGTCGATGTAAGGTGTTCACAATTTGAATAAGTCCTTCATCTTCATCCAAAACGTGAGACACAATGTTATGTAATTACCAATATGGTTTGATGGCTTCCGTCATTGCTATACCAACATCCTCGGCAGATAAAATTTTAGCTCCTAGTAGCACATGTGCTTCCGCCAAAAATCGTTCAGAAAATTCTAGCAGGGACTCATTTTGGTGGAACTGTAAAGTCAGGAAGTCAGCCTTTCATTGAGCTATCTTGGCCGCACCCCCAAACAGCTGTATAACAATTGCTTTCACTTCTTTTTATGATACCAAGCTATTTAGAAGGTAGAAGGTAACTTGATCAACACTTTCCACGCCTAGGGCGGACAGCAACAGTTTTGCTTTCCGTCAATCAGAAGCACCTTCCACAACGATTTTGAATCACTTAAAGTAACCAAGTAGATTCCCATCATGACTGAAGGGAGGTAATTTATTGATTAGAACAGCTTCACCTTGCTATGGGCTCCAGCCGTGAGGAGCAGGCAAATTGGGTCCTGAGCGACTAGGGGAACCACCCCCTTGTGAATTATCATACAGCTGGGTAGACGGAATCAAATCTGCCAAAATGGACTTTTAAGGAGTAGTGTTGCGCCGGGGTCCATCACAACTCCTAAGGGATACTCATTAGCTGATTCATAGCTTTCTTTCCCCAAATCACCACTAACTGCACCACTTCCCCCAGCTCTGGCGTGAACAGCAAAATGTTTAATGATTAGCTGTTTCGTTTTAACTGAATAGCATCTACACCGTCCATCCTGAAATTCCTGTTGCAGTGTCTCATATTTATGTTGCAACTCCAACGGAATTCCCACTCAACGTACAGTTTCCTCTCCACTGCTTGTAGTCATGAGAGGAAATCATCTACTATGTTCTGAATTTGTTCATGCTGCCAGCTAGCATTAACCGCTTGTTGATTAGCTTCATTTATTTGGGTAATGAGGATGGCTTGTTCCCACACAAATCCTCGTTGGTCTGTCAAAGGTTATCAAGCTTTACTTGCATGTCCAATTACTCTCTTGTCTCACTGATTGGAAGAAAATAAATTTGAAAGCACTCAGCCTGGCTAACAACTTCCAATTGTGTAATCTGACGTATTAGCTGGAAATATTCAGGGGACGTCAACCAAAGGATAATGCATTATCTGTCATCTGCTGATTACACCACTCGATGTAAGGTTGGCTTAATTGAAATGCTTTGGAACTGACATGATCTGTAACTCGATGTTCCATCAGTGTCATCTTTTCCCTAAGATGAGCTATAGCAGCTTCAAGCGCTTCCGCCCATTCTACTAGGCCCATCATAAAGCGCTCGGTATTGCTTCCCAACGTTGTTACATCCTGAATATAATCCACCAATAGGCCATGCCAATCCAGCAGTTCTCCTATCACCCGGGGTAACTCTAGATTCAACTGTGGTACTAAGACGTCCAACCAATGGCAGACATTCCCAACACGATGGTCCATCTATACCAGCGCCCCCTGCACTTTAAAAAAGAGTGATCAAGGCAGTCAAGCAGGAGGCGAGTATCATTCTGCTGTTCTCAAGTGAACCAAACTACATCCCCAATCACTATATTGTGGCGATCCAGCACATGCAGTAGCTGACAAAATAGACAGTTACACATAAGTGACTAGATACTCCTCAATTACATGGGTACTAAGATGGTGAGACAACCCCATTGTAGTTGCATCCAGATAGAACATGTACAAGGCGTAGTAATTTTCTTGGTCTCGTTGATTATAAAACAAACTCATGGCATGCTACCCACCTCTTCTTTATAAAGTTGATACCCCCACAACAGCCATTACATAATTTCATGCAGCTGCTGAGGGATCACATTTGTGGAGTGACCTTGTTGGTCAGCCATCAACTCAGGACACTCTTCTGATTTCAGATTGACCGTAACATTTTCATCAACCAGCTCAGTTATAGTAATAATACTGGTTCATCGTTATGTGCTTTCCACGCTTCCTCAGCATACCGCACATGGGATCTGATAAGATTTTGTCATAATGAATGAGGGCTCGCCATTTTACCTTAGCATCAAGGAACTACAGTTGACCAGTTGCCTCCTGTAGTGAGCACCACTGTTAATTCTCAGCATAAAGGCTTGATTCTGATGAGTCAGTTTACACAAGGTATTAGCCACTGAGCAACCTAATTGGATGATATGAAGATCTCTAACTCTAATAAAACCCAGATAATTGATATACGGAGCAATCGCCCCTATTGACCTTTATTAATCTTCTATTAATTGCAGACTTATCTACAACATCCTACTAACTAAAAAAACCTCCCCCTCAATCCTCCGTTCAACTCTTTAATCCCTGTTCCCAAGATGGATACATCCTCAGCTTGGTAGTCTCCTATTTGTTTTCCCTTTTCTAGAAGTTATCATCTATCCCAAAATCGCGGCATAATTTCCCTGATTTGCAAAATGGTCAACACTTTGATTGATTACTTTTCATATACCTTTTTTGTCAATCTCGAGACTCATCTCAATTCCCACTCTGATCCGCCAGTATGTTAGCATATTGTCCAGTCATATTAATTCCTGACAATCTACCTCATCAGTTATAATTGGGTTCTCTTCCATACTCAATTGCAACAGCTTCTGAGTTGAAACGAGAACGTTTTATAAAGTCTTTGATCAACTCCCATCCAATTTACCCTTATCTGGTAGCAACCTGCTTAGGTAATGGGTTCTTACCCATAGGCAGATTGCAATCTAGAAAAAGATAACTAAAAGTTGCTCTATGACAGTCAGCATTCTTCATCAGATATTATAATTACATAGTCAATCAGAAACTAAATCCAGTCAACTCCTACAGGTCAACTAAGTAATATAAATAATATTGACCCCTTAATCACTTATTTTGACAGGGATCATCCCAATGAAACACTCATCAATCCAGCAGATTATCTAGTCAGCAGACCAAGATCTATTCTCTGTAATATTCGTCCAAAAGTATTTTTTTAGTACTAGATGGTTCGTCCAAAAGTATTATTGTATTTAAATTTGATACCTCAAACATCCACTAACAGGATGAATCTCCAAGTGGACCAGCAGATTAGTTATAATTAATGAAGCTGGGTAATATGTGCAAAATCTAAACACCATCAAAGGATTGGCGTGGTATGAATGGACTCATTTTAAGAGGTGAGTATGGCAAGGAGATTCCCTCAAATTTATAAAATACTGGCGCCTAGCCATCTATAAAATATCTTCTATCATCTTTTTATTATCTCATCTTGCTTTTCTTTCCTGTAATAATAACATTAGTTACTACGATTTAATTTGAGCGGATCTTTTTGATAATTACACAGGTGAGATGGGCGGATTCAACAAATTAAAATTAAACTGGGGTTAAAGCCATATCAGGCAGTGGACAAAACGGTGCGCCAAAGGGCAAAAAGCCCTGGAGGGGGACTAGGAACCAATGCCACCAAAACACAAACCCAAACACCTCCGAGTTTGTGGAGTTTACCACGAAACAAAACCAATACATGGAAATCCAATATGGCCAACCCCTCTTAAAGGTGGAGCACAGGCTCCAACTTTTCTTAGAGGTCGAGTCCCTAACTCTGTTGGAGAAGGTGGGTGAGGCACAGGCCTCCCTTTTCCCTATATGGTGTATGTTACCACCCATACCATCCACTATGGCTGGATCAATATGTGTTTTGAAACCAAAGCAGACACAGATACCGCCACAAAAGTCTGCGTTGAGATAGCCCTCCTTGATGGAAAATGATTTGTGCATACCGCATGCACCAGATGGAACAAAGTGAACACTCTGCTTATCTCCTTAGACTCACTCCCTACTAACCTTCCACACAAGCTAATTGAAAAGGATCTCTTAATTAGCCTCCAAAGCTACGGAGAAATAGAACAACTAGAATTACACGATTCCACCTGATGCTGAACCTGTGCACAGGAAAGGCAATCACCATGATCAACCCATTCCCCAATGTGGTTGCAGACCTTACAAAAATCCCACGCACAGCAATACTTCACCTCACAGATGGGGGAGTGTCAAAGCCATTCTACGTTACACTTGAACGCACATCCCTATCTGCAACCATTGCACCACATTGGGGCATAAGGAACACGCATGCCCAATAAAGGAGGGCATCTTGGCCCTAGACTTATGTGATGACGCCATGGACAAAGATGAAGAAACCTTTGACAAATTGATTAACGCCAGCCACGCCTTTCTCTGGGGAGAGGATGGGAACTACATCCTCATAGACCCAGTATCACCCAAACTACGCGAACAGGTACAGAAGTCTTGAAAGTGGGCATCAGCCAAGGCTGCATCACTTGAGGCCTCCTCCATTGACCCTGGCCAAATCCAGGAGGACATAGAGGAAATCAGCCGAGCCAACCAATCAGAACAAAACGCCCAAGATGAGGAGGCCATGGAGGAAATTAACCAAGCCACCCAATCAGAGCAGAAAGCTCAAGCTGAAATTTTTCTCAACAATTTAACTGATTCACCATGTAATTTCAATCAAACAAGCCTACTAGAACAATTCAGCTTCACTATGGGCGAAAATGCGGGACCCAATTTTTCAAAGTTGAACCCTGAAACCACAGAAGCCAATCAGAGTTTGCACTGAATCACAAAAAGCCATGAACAGAAAAACCTAACGCAAACCCTAAAAACCGCAAGACCTGAACAAAATCAACACAAGGTAAGAAATCATTCAGCGACTCATAGTGGACTGGCTAATCACATGGATCACTTCAAGGCAATGAATGGTGGTCCTGGGCCGGATGGCTCTCCCAACTTCCCTGAGGCGATGGGAGCACCTCAGTGTCGATAGGGACGCTAAACATTGCAGGAGCTAGGGCTCAAGCGTCCCAAGCCAAAAAGCTGAACTTCCTGCAAAAACCCCCTATAGACATCTTGGACATATAAGAAAACTGCTATCTACTGGGGGAAGAGGGATCCTGGTCAGCCAGTGTCACACCATCCCAATTTGTATGGACATTCCACTGTGGCGGGTCATACTAAATAAAAAAAATAAAAATTGCTAACTCCTCTTCATATCTGCATGGCCACGTCCTGGCTGCAACAATCACAAAACCAAGTGGACAAAATCTAAATAGCATGTATCTATGCACCATGAACTGCAGCTGAGAGGAAACAATTCATTGAAACCATCCCAACACTCACCCTCCCACCAGATGCCATCCTGTTGGGCTACTTTAACTGCTAGGATAACCCCAACATGGACCAATGGCCTAACCCCAGGGAATACCCAACGGGACATATCAAGTTCTGTGCAATGAAGACGTCCCTTAACCTGTAAGACACCCTTCCCCCATTTATCCACTCCTTCCCACATGACCCACCCCAACATACACAAGGGAACGATCATCTCAATGAGCCACATCAACTACATCCTTGTACTGAAAACCCACCAATCTACCATTTCCAATTGCAATAAAAAAGATTAATTTCTCTGACCACTGACTCGTTTTAGTGCAGCTCTTGCCAAGCTGAACTCACACACAGATATTGACCTGGAGGAAGCTATATCTGAAGAATATAAAATTACCCAAAATATCTGACTGGATCAAACATGAGGCCAAAAGGACCCAGAATTCGCAGTCCCATCTATATTGGAACTCATCAAAACCTAGGATAAAATTCAAAACTGGACTAATAAATAACACTCACCATCCTCCTCGCGCAAGTACACCACTAGCACGCCACAATCAGGTGCACCTTGGTGGAAATGGACCACCATGAGCAAAACACCCTGAAGTATGGCTATAACCCCTAACTGGGGCATAAATGAGCGGAAATATTTGCCTGGCTAAACGCCCCATCTTCAAACACCAGCACAGAATCAAAGTACCAAAAAATGGTAAGTTTATGATAGAATGCGAAACCTATTTTGGCATATTTCTTCCACCAATTCCACTCCTGAGAAAACCAGCCTGCGTGTACACAGGTCCATAAAGCTGACGGCACTGTGGCAACTGACCCAGCGGAGGTCAAGGCGTAAGTAATCCACTATTACATATAAGCTATATTGCGACACCTACATCTGATCCCAAAAATAAAAAATTATATACATCGCTGGAATACAAAGTACACCGCCAGACTAACCTCCTGAACCTAAGAACGCAGGAGGAGCTCTGAGACACAGTCCGCGGTGCACCACATAGGAAATTCCAAGGCCCTGATGGGATACCCTACAAATTATTACAAAAAAATTAAAAACGAACTCCTACTCTTAGCATCAATGAACTAGTGCCTGCTGGAGACACGCCTCCTTCCTGGTGGCCAGAACTCCTATGTCATAACCCTGGTTAAAAAGGGCAACATATTGGACCTGGCAAACTGGCGCTAATTGCACTCTCAAACACTGACACAAAATTACTTACAAAAATTTTAGCAACCATATTAGGCACAAAAGACTCCAAAGTCCTGTTGCCCAATCGATTCATGTCACACCAGGGTGCTCAATCTGGACCAATATACACTCCATCGCCAACATATGTCAGTCCAAAGCATCTGGAGCCCTGGTATTCCTAGACTGGAGAAGGCATATGACCGCTTTAGATGGCCATACCTGAAGGAATGACTAGACACCTTCAAACTCCACTCAGGTTCATAAACTTTGCGATGCTCCTCACAGAGTCCACATCTATGGCTGTGTGTGGCTCTGGCTTTCTAACTAACAAGATCACACCACGCAGAGGGCTCAAACAAGGGGATCTCTTCAACCACTTTTGTACAACTTCAGCTTTGATCCACTCCTCCACATTATCAACTCACGACTCATAGGCATGACCACACAAGGCCAGCCACCAGTCAAGATACTAGCCTTTGCAGATGACTGCGTGACAGGTATAGCTAACAATAATTATCACTGAAATCTGGAACGTACCCTAGAGAAATACTCCAATGTGAGTAACGCATCGCTCAACAAAGAGAAAACAGAAATAATTCTCTTAGGCAAACACATCAACAACTGGGCCACAACAACCATACCCCTCAGCCCCCCCACGACGGAAAAACCCACTCATCCTACCCTTTTCATCACCCCCCATAACCAACCCTGTCCGCCACCTTGGGATATGGCTGGAAACAGGGGGTATGCTAATGAGACAATTGATAACAATCTACTACAGCGAGTGTCCAAACACACCGCCTCCCTCAAGGAAAAATCCCCCAGGACTAGTGGGGCGAGTAACAGTTGCCAACTCACTCATCCTCCCGATGCTGTGGTTCCCTGCACATGCAATCTCCTTCTCGCCTAAATTATACCTTCAATTCGCGCACTTATTCAGGGATAGTTGTGGCCTGTATCCCGGCTACCTATATGGTTGGAAACACTCATTGGCCCATGCCCCAGAGGAGGCATGGGCTTAATAGACTTTGAGGTCCATGCCAACCATATACTGGGCACCTGGATAGAGGAAGGCTGGCCTCAGACCTCCCACAACAATACTAGTCTAGAGTGGCGAGGGCCAACTTTTCACCGGCGCTCAAATTACCCAACCCACACAAACCACTCAGCTTGCTCACATACCTTGAAAACTGCCTCAATGCAGCGGGCCCACATAGAACCCCCCATACTTTAAACGCCTCCTCTGTACCATTTGGCACATGGGGCAGACCGTCGCTATCACTGGCATTAGTCAGGGATGGGAAAGGCCCAGAGCTCACTTCACTCTAAGGAAACCAGAGGACTACCACCAGAGGGACATACATGCCGTGACCCAAAATTGTGAGAATTAACTACCTAGATGCTTTGGACATCCCCTATGATCTTGTAACACAGAAGGCAATATGGAGGCTAAAGCATTATCCACTCCTCCATTCAAGGGTAAGAGCTAAAAAATGGCGTTGCCTCAGAAGAACCTATATAACAGCATATTGCACCAACTCCCTACATGCAACGTGCACAGTATGCGGAGGGGAAGGCACCCTAAACATCGCCTAGAAACATACCCCATCTAGAGCCATATGGCGGAAGTTGAACATCTGATAAGAACCCACACCACCTGAGCTGTCAATATCCCGGAGCCTCCTTGTACTCCAACTTAGATCCCTGCTACCACCCACACTCCATTCCTTGATAGTCGCCATTGCAATGTGGACAATCCACGCCATAGCACTGGATGTCTTCAAGGGAGCCGTACCAACCATCCGTGGGATAATCAGCAGATTTCATCTACACCTACTGGAACACTTTCAAGGCTGGCTTTTTGTATACATGAGACCAAAGCAACAACTTGTTGAGTCATAATTCCCAGTCTGGTTTCTGCATATAGACCCATTCTTCCACACCTGCTCCATAACAGGGGTTACCCCTTCAGAGTAAGGCATCCACCTCCCCTACACCTGGCGGTACCGCTGGCAACAGAAATATTCGTCTACTCTGGGGTTCCTAATCCTTCTTAATCCTTGCTATATTTCACTCCCCCTATCCCACCACATATATCAGTATTGTCCATCCCCTGGTTGGCTTACCTTGGTTAAAATAAAAATATTATCTCATCTTCTTGTTTTATTTCATAATTGATTATCTATTCCAAACCTTCATAGTGTCAGTTTGTGTTAGGAGTATTTATGAGCAACCTTAGAAGAAAGACCGAGCTTTTATTGTCTGCATATAAGAGAAGTTCCAAATTAGTAAAAGAAGAAATTCTCTAGAAGAGACTTGAGAGTTAATATTTTATTGTTTATCTTTTAAGCTTAAGAATGGTGTGAGTATGATAAAAGTCCTGGCTATATCAAGGATATATTAGCAGGGCTATCTTCCAAAAATAAAAAAGCCTGAGTTAATTACCTACTGAGTCCAATATCAAAATTCTGGTCTATAATTTAATTCAACACCATTTGGTGGAACTTTAATAGCATCAGTGCTGTCAGAATGTTCATGAGCAGCGCTAGCAATAGCTGTTGGAGTAGACTGCTCTGAGGGTTCTAGTTTATTGGTAAGATTAGATTTAATAGGAGGGTAAGTTACAGTGAAAACTGTAAGAAAATCAACTAACATTAGCGCCTCAATGTCATCAGTTTGAATACATTGGTGTCACTATCCAAAGTAAACAATTATCTGGCCAAGGGCTTAACATCCATATAAGCTTGGATGCATTTACAAGAGTCATCTTTAAATCCTGACATTTTGGCTAAACAGATCATTATAATGGTGCCAGTCTTCCTCTTGTTTCTGAGTATAGCCCCAAAGAATAGAATAAAATCAGTTATCAATAGTCCTTGTGATCAAGGTTTTCTTCCAATTGACATCAATTTTAAGTAATGTTGGAAAACAAATCAATTTTCCAGCACCGCCTCATCACACCAGTTTCCAAATTAATGTTCTTGGATCCACCACCTGCTGCCCCAGTATGTGGCAGCGGTGCTCTACCCGCTAGTTTTTACCACCCAGCAGGCAAACGTGTGCTTACTGGCTCATCCAGTCTTCCAAATACATCCATCCACTATGTCCCTCTAAGGGACCTAGCATTGTAGCTCGCATGAGTCCACCCAACCCACCCCTACCCCTAGCCCTAACCAATCTAATATTCGATTTTGCCTCCACATTTTGTATGAAAGTCTCTTCCCTTATTCTAACAAAGTGATAATTGAATTAACAATGGCCACTTTTGTGCTAACAGGGATATCGACTTCTGCCCTTATAAGGCCTATTTCAATATTGGATTCCCCACCAAAGAGGATGCTGCCGCTGCAGCTATGCCATTAATATACAAAAACACCCCCATTACCACCACTCAAACACGCCTCCCAGATGATATCACACTTGTGGTAACCTTTGTGAACCTCCCCTCTTACCTCCCCTTAAACACTTTATGAAAATTTGATGTTGGGGCTGTCCACTTATGGTGAAAACCCTATCCTCCAATTTACTGTCCCAAGTGGTGCTTAACGCCTCGCAGCACCTCAGGCAATGGCCACCATTACCCCCACCAGCTGAACATGGCCCAGCACATCTCACCGCGTGCCTATATCCCATCATAATCCAACCATTTCTTTTGGGCCCACACTGACAATGGTCACACAATTTGCTCCTCTGCTATGAATGGACCATATGAAAAAATCATGTCAATATAGTTCACACCCTGCGAACATGGCCAAATCCACCAATGAGGCCGCACCAACAGCGTTTGAGTGGGGATTTTGGCTGCCCTCACCCCCACAGGCCATGTATTCAAATCAGAAGCAAAATCTAGCACCTCAAACTTAAGCTGGTCAATGCAAACCCATCCAATTGTTGGGATTCTCAATAGTTTATATGAAGCCTCAAATTGGGCTTCCAACTTAATATTTATTTTGGGCAATCTCAACATATATTTACTATTGTTAATCTACCAATCATTGATTTGTTGGTCCTATAGCCCAAAATCATTATTAACTTCAATTTACTTAGCATCGTTCAAATTTAATTAACATTGGATGAGCTTGAGATAAATTATAATCAAATAGCTCCACTAATCGATAATCTAGGTTGATAAACTCTATTGCAACTATTATTCTTTTGTAGGGAATGAATCCTTATTTCAGTTTATTCAACCTTATCTCTACCTTCGCTTTATCTTATAAGTACTTTACCTGTCACCTACCTCCCTTTATCTTATAAAAGATTTGGGATAATAACTCCTAATCTAGTACCAATTCCACCAGTGTATACGCTGATTATTCCTTATATCCCTTATCTTATCTTTTCTCTTCTTAACATTATTTAAGGTGCAGATTATTTAATTAATAGAAAAACTTTTACACTTCTACCTTTAATTATAGTCTTTGTAAAGTTCACTTTCTTGTTTTTGGGACCTCTGAATCTGCCTAGGTTAAGTCCTTAACTATTAACTATTAGGACCTCTGAAACTGTTATTAAGGTTAAGTCCTCCTCTCACCTGTCCACCTCTGCAAGCTTTAGAAGACCAGCCTTCAGACCTCTCTTAGTCCCAACACCAACTAATTTGGTGCAGGCTTGGACCAATGTTCAATCCAGAAAATCTCCCACCCCAAAACCTACCCAACCAAAGTCACTTACCACCATATCTTCCTGAATCAACCAGAATCCCTGGAACTTATTAAAGGGAGTGACCAAATCAGGTGAAATTGTCCCACCAATGAGTTATCCAATTGATTTAGTACCTTATCTGAATTCAGACTTTGACACCCAGCCCCAAACAACTGATTTGTCCCCAAACCCAAAGCCACCTTTTCCCAAAGTGACCACCAGCTCTTCAAGGTCACATTGGCCTCACCCAATAATCCCCATTTTTAAAACTGTGAGAAAAATCTGTCGCAGAATTAAAAAAAAAAAACTGCACCCCCTTGTTCTCCTCCAATTATCCTCTTACCACAAAAGAGGAAATCCAACGCCTCTTAAAAACTGCCACCACCACTGTCAAGCATGTCGCTGAACTCTCATATTTTTCCCCATCCACACACATCACAAGAACCATTACTGCGGAATTAGATCAACTTCTTGACGCCTGCATCCATGCTGAACACCATGTTGCAAAACTCATAGAGGCTTTGAGCTAGGCCCAAATTGTCAATCTCAACTATCTACTCCACCTTGACCCTCATCTCGCGGTTGCCTCAACCCCCTTACTATCAGCATTGATCAGCCTCTACAATGCTAAGCTTGATGATGATCCGCCCAATCCCCCTCCCCTCCACCATATAAGATAAGCGTCCCACTGCTATGCCACCTGGTAAGCAATTTTCTCATTTCTATTGTGTCTCAATGCATAAAAAGGGTGGTAATTCATGTTTTATTTTTTTTGGTTGGTTTAGTTTTGGAGTTTCAGTTTTGGTATTGTCCATCCCCTGGTCAGCTTGCCTCAGTTAAATAAGATAGTTATTGTGATCAATCTAATTTTTTCAGGGATATGATCTCCTGATAAAGGTCAGAGAGGGAGTATACTGAGTCTCTCATATCATGCTCCAATTAAAATTTAAACAGGGCTGCAACAAGTGCCTCATATAGTTAGCACCAGAAGTTAAGACTGTCACTCAGGCGTCAAGTTCATTTAGTACAGGTAGATCTGCACTAATTATTAGGAACTTTGTTTGAAGACAGATGCCTGGAAAAATAGGTAATACTTCCAAAGTTGCAAAAAATTATTTAAATAATTATAAGAATACCATAGTAATGAATACTCATAATGGCTTAAATGGCGAGTTGCCTTTGTCATAGTAACTTTACAAAGATTCTAAAAATAAATCCCTTTCCAAATGAGAATGCCTCCTAAATATGCTCACTCACTCCCAGGGCTCTCATTGGTGTAAGTATAAGCACTTGAATATAAGAAATTTATGTAAATTATAATTGGTCACTGAATGAATTCTTAGCGCTTGGGAATTTAATAAAGGTAGAACTCACCCAATTACAACCTAGACTTTTTAGAATGCCAAATGATACTATAAACCCTATTAAAAGTATTTTACGCCAGCGCAAGGATAAGGTAGCTAAAATAATATAATAAATAAAACAAGATTTTGAGGCCTCAGGCTGAGGTAATTATGTATTAGGATATTGCAACTTGTGCTAGTAAGAATTAAGGCTTTGATCTTCAGCTTTAGAACTAGTAATTGGGAAGCCGTGACAAGGTGTCCAATTGTAATTAATACTGCCAATTAACAACTACATATAAAATTTGGGGCGCGTGGCAAAGTAATTTATAGTAAGTTAGTCCTATAAATTAACTTAGGCGTAGCATAAATCAGAATAAGCTTTTCTATACATTTTTTAAATAAAGAAATTTTTAATTAATTTTATAAGATAGTTAGTCAGATAAATTGCAACAGCTACCATGGTTCTCAATATCCTATAACATTAATCTGTCCTTACTTAGTAAAGTTATCATATATTCCCCAATTTACTTGACACTTCTTGCATAAATAAAAATAATTTTATACCGCCATCACTTTTCAGGAATTCATGAACTCTTTTATCTTTTACACAACCTTTTTAGTTCATATAAGCATATATGAAGGTTCATTCCAATAAGTAGATAGAGTTCCTGAGTTCAAGTGAGTTTAAGTATATTTCCCTGTAATTTTGTCTATTTTATACTGGAAAGGCAAAAATGAATGAATGTTTCCATTTAAATATTAAAAAAAGTGTTATCAAAAAAGTCTTTTTCTTGATATAATGCTTATTTCAGAGATTTTTAGTTAAACAAAAAGTCTATCAGAAAGTGTTGTACTATATTTTATTTTTATTTAATCAAAGCAAGCCAACCAGGGGATGGGCAGTACCAATCTGTGTGTAGATAGGGGGAAGTGGAATATAGCGAGGATTAGAAAGTATTGGGCACCTTGGGGTATACAGGTTACCCCTGTTGCCAGTCAGTACCACCAGGTATGGGGGGTTGATGTGCTACTCTGAGGGGGTTTCCCCTGTTATGGAGCAATTTTGGAGGAAGGGGTCCATGTTGAGGAACCAGACTGTGAACCAAGACTCTATGAGCCTTTGATGCTCAAATTCATGTATCCGAATATCCAGGCTTGGAAATGTTCCACCAGGTGCAGGTGGAATCTTCTGATTATCCCACTGATGGTTGGTACGGCTCTCTTGAAGGCATCCAAAGCTATGGTGTGGATTGTCCACATTGTGATAGATACCATAAGGGAATGGAGGATAGGTGGTATTGGGGATTTGAGCTGAAGTGCAAGGGAGGCTCCTGGAGATGGATAATTTCTGGTTATTTTAGAACATTAGCAGGCGTGCAACTTCCCGCCATATGGCTCTGGATGGGAGGCATGCTTTTAGGCGGTGGTGTAGGATGCCCTCCTCTCCACATACTGCACAGGTTGCATGGAGGGAGTTGGTGTGATCCTCCATTCTATAGGTTCTTCTGAGGCAGCTCCATGTGTTAGCTCTTACCCTTGGCTGGAGGAGTGGATGGTGCATTAGCCTAGTATAGCCTTCTGTGTAGCTAGGTCATATGGTATGTCCAAAGCGTCTAGGTAGTCAATTCTAGCAAAGAGCTGGGGGCATAGCAAGTATGTCTCTCTGGGGGTGGTCTTCTGGTTTTCATAGCATGAAGTGTACTCTGGGTCGTCCCCTTCCCTGCTCAGTGCTAGTGATAGTGACAGTCCATCCCATGTACCGGATGGTGTGGAGGAGGCGTTTAAAGTGAGGAGGTTTCCATGTGGGCCCACTGCATTGGGGCGGTTAGCAAGGTATGTGAGTAGGCTGGACGGTTGTGTGGGTGAGGTAATTTGAGGGCCTGTGCGTATTTTGGCCCTCGATGCTCTAGACCAGTGTTTTTGTGGGAGGTCCAGGGCTAGTACTTCCTCTATCCAGGTGCCCAGTATATGGGTCAGCATGTCCCTCGAAGTCTATTAAGCCCATGCCTCCGCTGGAGCATGGCCCAAATAGCGTTTCCACACTGTACAGGTGGTCAGGATCCAGGCCACAGCCAGTCCTGGATAAGTGCGTGGATTGAGGATATGAAGGTGGGTGAAAAGGGGATTGCATGTGTGGGGAACCACACATCAGGAGGATGAGTGAGTTGGCAACTGCTACTCACCCCATTAGTCCTGAGGACCTTCCCTTGAGTGAAGCAATGCGGTTGGATACCCAAATTAGTAGATTGTTCTTAATTGTCTCATTAGCATACCCCCTGTTTCCAGCCATATCCCAAGGTGGCGGACAGGGTTGGTTATGGGGGTGATGCAAAGGGTAGGAGAGTGGGTTTTTCCGTCATGGGGGGCTGTGGTGTTTGGGTGTTGTGGCCCAGTTATTGATGTATCTGCCCAGGAGGATTGTTTCTGTTTTCCATTTGTTGAGTGGTGCGTTACTCACAATGGAGTATTTCTCTAGGGTGTATTCCAGCTGTCGTGCATCATTACTGTTAGTTATCTCAGTTACACAGTCATCTGCAAAGGCTAGTACTTTGACTGGTGACTGTCCAAGTGCGGTTATGCCCATGAGGCGTGAGTCAGCAACGCGAAGGGGTGGATCAAAGCTGAAGTTATACAGCAGCGGGTTGAGGGGGTCCCCTTGTTTGAGCCCTCTGCGTGGTGTGATCTTGTTAGTTAGAAAGCCAGGGCCTCATAAATCCATGGATGCTGATTCTGTAAGAAGCATCGCCCAGTTTATGAATCTGGGTGGGAGTTTGAAGGCGCTCAGGCATTCCTTCAAGTACAGTCAGCTAAAGCGGTCATATGCCTTCTCCTGGTCTAGGAATACCAGGGCGCCAGATGCTTTGGACTGACATATATTGGCGATGGAGTTTATATTGGTCCAGATTGAGCGCCCTGGTGTGAGCCCAAACTGATTGGGTGATAAGGCTTTGGAGGCTATTGTTCCTAAACTAGTTGCTAAATTTTTTAAAGTAGTTTTGTCAGTGTTTGAAAGTGCAATTGGACGCCAGTTTGCTAGGTCCAGTTTTTCGCCCTTTTTAAACAGGGTTATGACATAGGAGTTCTGGCCACCAGGAAGGAGGCGTGTCTCCAGCAGGCACTAGTTCATTGATGCTAAGAGTAGGAGTTCATTTTTAATTTTTTTGTAAAATTTGTAGGGTATCCCATTAGAGCCTGGGCATTTCCTATGTGATGCACCGCGGACTGTGTCCCTGACTCCTCCTGCGTTATTAGGTTCAGGAGATTATAGTCCGGTGGTGCACTCTGCATTCCAGCAGTGTGTATAATTTTTTTTAATTTTTTGGGTTCAGATGGGGTGTCACAATATAGTTCAGTCTAATAGTGGTGTATTTCCGACTTGACCTCTTCTGGGTCAGTTGCCATGGTGCCATCAGCTTTTGGACCTGTGCGCATGTAGGCAGGTTGCCTTGGGAGTGGTATTGGTGGAAGAAATACGTCAAACAGGTTTTGTCTCCTTTTATGTATTTACATATTCTCGATACTTTGATTCTGTGCTGGTGTTTGTAGATGAGGGCGTTTAGGCGAGTGGAGATTTCCATCCATTTGCACCCCCATTTGGTGATGTAGCTGGACTTTGGGGTGTTGTGTTCGAGGTGGTCCAGTTCTGCCAAGGTGTTCCTGATTGTGGCTGTGTCAGTGGTGTACTTGCACAAGGAGAGATGGCGAGTTTTGTTTATTACTTCAGTTTTGATTTTTTCCCAAGTTTCGATGGGATCCAATATGAAAGTAGTTTTGAATTCTGGGTTCATGGCTACATGCTCAACCCAGTCAGAAATTTTATAAATTTATGTTCTCCCTGTATAGCTTCCTCCAGGTCAATACCTGTGTGTGAGTTCAGGTTGGTAAGAGCTGCACAAAAATGAGTTGGTGATCTTGGAAATTGATCTTTTTTGTTGTGAAGTTAGAGATGGACGAGCGGTGGGTTTTTGGTGTGAGGATTTGGTCAATGTGGCTCAATGAGATGAGCATTTCATCGCATATGCTGGGGTGGGTCATGAGGGGGTGGAGTGGAGACCCTGTGGAGAGGGTGTCATACAGGCCAAGGGATGCTTTACTTGTGCAGAAAATAATGTGTCCCAGTGGTTATCCCCTGGGGTTGAGCAATTGGTCCATGGTGGGGTTGTCCCAGAAGTTAAAATCACCCAGCAGGATGGTTTCTGGTGGGAGGTTGAGCAAAGGGATGGCTTTGAGGAATTGTTTCCTCTCAGCTGTGGTGCATGGTGTGTAGATACAAGCTATCGAAATTGTGGCCTCTTAATTTGCAATTGTTGTGGCCAGGATGCAGCTGTGCAGATACAAAGAGGAGGTAGCAATTTTAATTTTTTGTTATTTCAGACAACCACCCCACAGTGGGATGTCCATACCAATTGGGATGGTGAGACAATGGCTGATCAGGATCCCTCTTCCCCGGGTAGATAGCGGGTTTCTTATATGGCCAAGATGTCTAGAGGGTTTTTTTGCAGGAAATCCAGCTTTTTGGCTTGGGACGCTTGAGCCCTGGCTCCTGTGATATTTAGCATCCCTATTGACACTGAGGTGCCCGCGGCGCCTCAGGAACAGTTGGGGCCTTCCAGCCCTAGCTCACCCTTCATTGCCTTTAACTTACTCCGTGTGATTGGGCCAGTCCACTCTGAGTCGCTGTCCAGTTCCTAACCTTGTTTTGATTTCGTGTGGATATTGCAGTTTTTAGGGTTTGTATCAGGTTTTTCAACATGTGGCTTTTTTTGATTTGGAGTGGTGCGCTGATTGGATTCTGCGGTATTGTGGCTTGATTTTGAAGAATTGGGTCCTGTTGTTTCGCCCATAGTGAAGCTGAATTGTTCTGGTAAGTTCATTTTATTGAGATCACATGGTTATTCAGTCAAATTGTTGGTAAAATTTTCAGCTTGGGCTTTCTGCTCTAATTTTTTGGCTCAGTTAATTTACTCCATGGCTTCTTCAGCTTTGGCATTTTGTTCTGATTGGCTCAGCTGATTTTCTTTATGTCCTCCTGGATTTAGTCCAGGTTGATGGAGAAGGCCGCGAGTAATGCAGCCTTGGCCTCTGCCCACTTGAAGGCCTTCTGTACCCGTTTTCATAGTTTGGGTGATACTGGGTCTATGAGGATGTAGTGACCATCCTCTCCCAAAAGGAAAGTGTGGTTGGCATCAACAATTTTTCTGAAGGTCTTTTCATCTTCATCCATGGCATTGTCATAGAAGTCCAGGGCCAAGATGCCCTCCTTCATGGGGCATGCATGTTCCTTGTGCCCAAATGTGGCGCAAGATTGCAGTTGGGCAGTGCGCATTCCAGTGTGATGCAGAATGGCTTTAAAACTCCCCCATCTGGGAGGTGAAGCTGTAAGTCCTGGGGAACATCCCCTGTGCATGGATCAGACGATCGTCCCATTTCTGAGTAAAAAGTGTCCAAAGAGGGCGGCTGTACCCCTTGTTAACCAGGGTGACCTCACCCACGTGGTAGATGAGCAGGGTAACAGCTCTCCCTCTTTGGATCCCTCCCCCAGTGCCCATGCTCACCTCAGCTGAACTTGTCCGCTGGATCTGGTAAATCTGCGATGAGATCACCAAATCAAAGTTGATTGGTCTAAAACCAATGGAAATTAAGCTTGACAATTGGAAACCTTATAATCAAAAAATGGATAAAGATTGAATTATTGGCTGGAATCACCCACGGTTTTGATTTGGTCAGCAGTGCAATAATCAAAGCTACCCCCTCAAAATCATTAGAGATGATCCCCGATGTGCAGATAGTATCACCAGAAACCATCGATGGAAGTTTGAAGCCCCCATTTAGAAAATTGGGAGTTGTGGCCGATGCAACTCTTTTGACCAAATGAATGGTTCAGAGATGGGCACAGGAGGGTTGGGCATCCCAAACCTATTTCCAACCAATTGGGACCGCCCCTACATGGGGTGGCCCTGGGGAATTCCCATTGCTCATCAGGCTAGATGCTGTCATGCCAACCGCCAGAAACGCAGTTGAGCCTCAGTACAGGCGTCCAAGGTCGAGCCTACAGCTACTCAGCCTACTGCCAAATCCTTCAATGTCAGTTCCCATTGAGTTTATCTGTCCCCTACCCAAAAAATTCACCAGTTAGGTCAAACTTGAGGGACCTGATCCCTGTTTTTTTCTTACATCAATAAAACACTATTTAATCAGTTGCATCAGACTGAGAAAATTTTTGGTCAATTTTCTTCATTTTCCTTTCAATAAATTTCTGTCTCTAAAACTTTAATTTTACTTTATTGATATCCTTCTGGTCATAGTCCCAATGGCATTACTCTGGTGGCCTATCAGTCCCTATACTGGATGGACTTTACCAGTATTGATAATTATTATGACTTCCACCATTGTCAACTGGATTTAGCGAGCCAGATACTTCTGGAAATTCAACCCCCTTATTTAAACTATACTATACGCCATCAATATACTGACATCTTGTGGCCTTACATCCACCAATTCCAAGCAAGGATCCTCCCCCTTGTCTCCTTAGTTATATTGAACCCACCCACCGGAAACCCTGGAGAAACTATCCCAGTGGTACAATCCCCCGCAGCAAGACTCCCAGTGTCTGGGTTTGTCTCCACCTGGTTCATTTTCAGGTTGCTATTCACAATTGCCCTACACCAACAATTTATCATTTCCCAATTTATGGCTCAATACAACGTTGTACATGCGGCAGTGCCTCTTGCATTCTGGCTTGCTTTTGGGTGCTCATGCATCCCTACTGGCAGGCCGATCTAAACTTCTTCTGCCATTTTCATTACAGAAGCACCACGGTGCGTGGGATTTTTGTTAGGTCTGAGGCCACATGGGGACCAGGTTGATCACGGTGATTGCCTTTCCTGTGCACAGGTTTGCATCAGGTGGAATTGATGTTGTTCTAGTTTTTTTTATTTCTCCGTAGCTTTAAAGGCTGATTAAGAGCTCCTCCTCAATTAATTTGCGTGAAAGGTTGGTAGGGAGCAGGTTAATGATATTAACAAAGTATTTGATTTGTTCCATATGGTGCATGCAGTGTGCACAATTCGTTTGCCCTTTGGGAGGGCAATCTTAACACAGACTTTTGCTGCGGCGTCTGCATCTTCTTCAGTTTCAAAACCTATATCAATCCAGCCGTAGTGGATGGTATGGGTGGTCATGTACACCGCGTGGGGAAAAAGGGAGGCCTGTGCCTCGCCCACCTTCTCCTACAGAGTTGGGGACTCGACCCCTAACAAAAGTCAGAGCCTGTGTTCCATAGGGGTTTTTGATAGGGGTTGTGCATATTGTATTTCCATGTTTGGATTTGTTTTGTGATAAACTCCACAAACCCAAGCAGTGTTTGGGTTTGTGCCTTTTTGGTGGCATTGGCTTCCAGTCCCCTCCAGGGCGTTTTTTGCCCTTTGGTGCACCATTTTAGCCATTGCCAGATACTACTTTTGCCCAGTTTAGTTTTAGATTTGTTGAAATTGCCCATCTCACCTGTGTGATTATCAAAATTTTCTGTTCAAATCGAATCATAGTAACTGATGTTATTGTTATGAGAAAGAAAAGCCTGTATTATATATACAAGAAGGTTCTAAAAAGAAAAGTTTTAAGTATGGATAAGTTAGAGACTAAAAAGGGATAAAATCAAAATCGTTGTCTCAAGATAAGCTAAGCCTAATTCTGAAATCCCTAAAGGAATCAAATAGTTATAATACTGGACTAAAAAAAGATGTTAACAAATTGATAGGTAAATTAAAACTAATGCCTTGACTATGTATAATGAATAGTTCACAAGCTAGCAAAATTTAGTGTAAATCCTCAATTTAAAATAGTTCAAATTATAAAACCATTGGAGTGGAAAATATATGATCAGAGAAGCTTTTTTTATCTAGTTTTTAAAAATATATTGAATACCCAAAAGGAGTATAGCTTAGTTGTAAAAATTTACTATTACTCAGATGTACATGGGGTCAAACTTTAAACATGGCTAGATTTTGCATGTTATAAATTCCTTAATGTTGGCACATCTTACAATTTTAATGATAAGGATGCCCAATGGTAGAGCGTAATCCCAGAGACATTGCCTCCTCAGTTTAATTCCAGTAGTGAACCTGGGTATGGTAAAACTTGATGTTATTTAAAAGTGCATGACAAACCCTCCTCAGTTTGATCCCAGTAATGAACCTGGATATGGATGTTATGACGTTGTTGGAAAAGCACACCAATTTTTAAACTGAGATAGTAAGTATCAATGTGGTCCAGGAGTACATAGCCTATCAGAACACCATGTTCAGAGTTTTATCTAAAATTACCCTCCTTTTACTTACTTTCATTCCTTTATCAAAGCAAATTTGTCCTGGGTTGAAACCTTGAACAGACTAAATTGGGTAACGAAAGAACCAATATTTTAGAGTATTGAATTTACACTTTCTTAATAACGGTTTTTATATTTATAGCTTCTACTTTTTAAGTTTTACTATTGCTTTATTTTTTAATTTGCCCTTAATATGAAACCTAAAAAAGGGCTTTGACCACATTTAAGTAGTATGATACCATTGTTCTAGTAGCATCTTCATTGAGATCCATTAATGGGTCTTACATGAGGTAAGGAAACTATTATCTAAACTCATTAGAATAATTAAGGCACTATTACTTTTATCCAAATAAGGCTTAATTAATATAAAAAGCTAGCTTAAGTAAAGATTCTTACTATGTTATATAAATTTACTGTGAGCCCTTTATTAGGCAGAATTCAATATGAGACATTTTATAAGATTAAAAACCCACTTATTAAGACATATAAGATTATAAGGATTTAAAATCACCCCTAAAAATAAGGCTATTATAAATCTATATTCATAGTTTATATTAATAGATATTACTATGATTGATAGTTTGGATAGCATAAAGTTCTAGTATATAGCCTAGTGGCTGGTAAGATTATCTTTTACTATCATTTCCTACCCCTGCTTAAATTTGAATCAGAAAGGTGATATCTTGTGGAATACAGAGCCACTGTGAGTGCTTATTTGACTTCATTTAAGCTATTTCTCCTTTAAATGAAAATTCTCTGACAGAAATCCTAGATTCTAAGTTAGTGCTTCTAAAATTTACACTTATAATAAAGATCATAAAATTGAGTTGTTTAACTTCTTTCCGCTCAGCGTAACTTTCTGAGCAAAATTACATGAATCAATAAAAGCAAATCCTAATCGCCCATTGGTTTTGCTATGGTGTCCTCAGATTCTCTGCCAGCTGCTCCAGTGTGTGGTAGCAGCAAAATTCCCCCACCATTTTCCGTCTGGCAGTAAAACGCGCTCAGACTGGTTCACCCAGTCATTCCAAACCCATGGGACGATTTGTTCCTCCCAAGGATCTCAACGCCCACCTTGCTCATACCTAAGTGGTACCTTGCTGCCTCCTGGTGCTCCCCCAGAGCAACATGCGCTATGGCCTAAGGGTCAAATATGGGAAACTATTCCCATACCATGACCAAGCCATTATCAAAATGGCACAGGTGGTGTGACAACCACCAGATTTATAGATTTCCACCCCTACAAGGGGTATTTTAACCTCAGCTTCACAGGTGAAGCTGAAGCTGCCACAGCAGCAACTGTGCCCCTGGTATTCCAGGGCACCCCTCTCCCCACAACATGGACCCAGCTCCCAGCGGACACCACTTTGGTGGTCCAGTTTGCTGGTTTGCCCACCCACCTCCCTTCTGAAGTGCTCCACCAGTAACTGATGGACGGTTAAACAGCCTATGGCTCCAAACCCATCTTATAATTTGTGGTCATAGAGGGGGACGCAAGACTCACTGGGCCTTGTGCATATGCCATGATCAGCCCTGAATATAGTTAAATCGCCGTGTCAATTCCCCCTCTCACCATTATTCCTTCAGCGCCTGACCATCCATTTTGGGCCCACGTCGAGGGTGGGCATATGATCTGCCCATCATATTTCAAGTTGGACCACTCTAAACGCAAGTGCCACTCCTTAGCCACTTCTGATGGATCAGATGACTCATCCGCTGACCTCCAATATGCCACCCATCCCATACAAGTTCTGGTATGGGGCATAATTCTACCTCCCCCTCCCCCAAAACCAGAAACTGCAGCTGCACCTGCAGCCATCAATCAGCCTCTACCTCGCCCCAATACCACAAATGATTCCTCCAATCAAGCATCAGATTGGATCCCAGTTCAATCCCATACTTCCTCAAATGAACCAACCAAACCTCACCATATGCCGATTCCCCAATTCAATTCAACCAAAACCCATGTGAGTTATTTACTGAAATTGATGAATCAGGTAAGCTCATTGAAGAATCATCTCTGCAAATTGAGCGGTTTGTTGATGTAGAATTGGATGCCAAATACCCCTCAACTATATACCCTACAGCCAAATTTTGAATCATTTTGCAGTGTAATTAGCTTTCAGTTGAAGCAGCTGCAACACCAGATTGTCTCCTCCTTCATAAAGCTGTCGCCAAAATAAGTGGCGATGCTCACAGGAGGAATTCCACCTCCTGTCATCCCTTAAAGTCTTACTCAAAAGAGTAAAAATACAGCAAAACAGTTATACAAAAATGTTAATGATGCCATCCAGAACGTGGCAACTATAACATGGAACCCAAAAGCTAAAATTACCTAAACCAACATCACCAAGTTTGTTAAACTCCTAGATTCCCGCATTAAAGCTGAAAAAGCTTTAACCAAATATATCAGTACCATTTACCTAGCTGGCAATTTCCATGAAATACCAATTATTAGTGATAATAAACCACATGTCGCAGATGCCCCAACGCCCTTACTGTCTTCCTTGACACGCACTCTACTATGGGAGGAAGAAGCTGCTGCCAAAGATGAGCCCCCCAATCCCCCCTCCCCTTCTGCAATGGAGGGATAAGCGGTTTCCGCTGCCCACCTGGTTGGCTGTTTTGTTCAAAGTCTTTCACACAATCTGCTCATTTGGGCGTTTTGTTTGAACCTATTAGTTGCGTTAGTTTTTTGTTTTAGTTTTAGTTTTGGTAATGTCCATCCTCTGGTCATCTTCCTCGAATAAACAATAATTGAGTTGTTTAAGTTGATTTATGCAGTAGTATTATAAGTTATTGCAACTAAAGTCTAATTTAAACTACAACATATCAGCTTTTTTAATATGCAGAGTGTCACAATTCATAATTTGCTTGGATCGAACTTTGCTCTAAAATTTTTGGAAAAAATAAGGCAGGTTAGGATTCAAAGTTTAAACCCATAAATTCAAGTAAAATAATTGGCCTCAATCCCCAAAAAAACTCGAGAATAAATACCACCAGTCAGAAGTAACATTTAAAGGCTCAAAAGTCAATTAAACCATTATGAGAATCATTAATTGGCAAAAAGGATGCCATCAAAGCTCTGATGTCATTTGATAAATCAAGATTGAATATGCCAACTGACCCTTATTAACCCGCATACTACAGCTCTGATTGAAGGGCTGTTATCTGTAGGCTTTATAAACTTCCAGAGAAAATCGCTGGGATTAATCTCTATAAAATTGACAGATGTTCCAGGCAGCTTCCTTCTAGAAGAATCTGGCTAGTTCTGAAATAATGAGATGAAGAGTGTATAAAGAGATTAACCTCCCTACATTCTTCAGTTTTCCATAAGACTCTTCCTATAAAACCTAATTGTTTGAAAATTCTTTTGGCATTTCCTAGGCTTTACAGTCCTGTTATGAACCCAAATGATTCAACCTCTAAGGATGCTGAATCTGCTCTCAACCTGGAGACCTGGTAACTGGCATTTATCCTGCTCTGTGTGGGTCTGTCCCTTTCCAGAAGCATCCTCTGCCACTAAAGAATGTATGTATGGTCACGCCGAAGTCTGATACTTGAAGCTACTGTTACTTGATCATTTTCATGGGTGTGCTTCTCAACAGCATTTTCCTGAACCTTATGGAAGCCAACATTGACATTAAAAGAAACTTTTATGCCTTTCTCTCCATCTTAATAATGTAATGCAAACTTCTGAACATTTGAACCTTCCAACCTGGTACATCAACGCCACCACTGTGGTGATGGTCTTGTTCTCCTTCCTATTTGTGTTCCTGGAGGTTCGCCGCTGCTTTGCAACCACAGCTTGCCCACTCCTACACTATCAACCTGTGCCTTTAGGGAGCCATCCTTTACCACTCTGGACCTCTGAAAGGCTGACCATATCCGCAATTCATTGGAACAAATTGACTCTGTGCGCGCTTCCAACAGGCTGTTGGAATATCGCAGCCCCTTCATGGCCAAGTGGACTCGCTCATCTCCACCTTGCCCGCTACCTTGTCTACCTGAATGGTGAATCTTCTTGCACGTCCACATTGCCTACCCTCTTCCCTGAATGAATACAGTGACTAGTTCATCTCGCAGCCACACCTGAAGAGTCTCTTGACATGGCCTGGTCCATGCTACTTTACTTACACAGGGTGGCTTATCAGCGACAGAATATGCTGCATTCTTCCACACTTTGGTCCAGTCTTCCTGAGATCCTCTTATGGAGCTTCCACATATATTCCATAAGAACTTGGGCTATTAATAATTAAAGGTTACCGCAGCCACATGTCTTGAAACTACCTTAGAGGAAGAGATACCCATAGCTAGACAGGTGGAGCATCAACTGTATAAGGGGATCACATGAGAGTTCCCGTCTTCCTGGCCTGGCCTCCATGGCAAAAGCGCCTCTTCTCCCAATTAGGACCTGCACGGCCATAAAACAACCTCACCTGCACCAGAGGCAGCCAGTTTCCTGAGAGAAACCCCAATGATTTGCAACACATAGGAGGCTGAGCTCTCTACAACCTGCGGCCTATTAACGCAAATTTTGAGTCTGAATAAGAATGGGTCAATCCCTTCTTCTTACTTTGGTATTCTTTTCATCCCCAAATGCATAAACCATAAGGGCAAGGTTAACATATAAACCGTCAATGCTCTGGTAAACAATGATCTGAAGACAACTCATTGTTTATCACTTGTTAAATGGCTTGACCTGCCAATCGCCTCAAATGGGAGCGTTACTCTTCCTGACACTTCAAATACCTCGCGTAACTGGGTAGCCCAATGACCATTTGCCCTTCACCAAGCCCATCATATGTTTGAGGAGCACTTATATGCCTTAGTAAAATTTCCATTCTTGATCATCTCAGTATGAAGTGGTGGCACAAGTACTCCCCCTGTTTTGAGATGGAAAGCGGTCTGGTCACTCTACATCCTACAGGGAAATCTCTCGCTGTATTCAAATTCATCTTGATACCCAATTGAGGGGCCTTTCCAAAAGTAAGTATAAAGGACCCCTCAATCACAAACAACATACTGGAGTTCCAACACTTCGCTCATCTGTTTATTCCCACTATTCATATTTCCTCACCCACTTCCAATTTTTTTCCTTATTCTTCAAATTTATGGAGGGTGCGAAACTTCCTAGAGATGTCTTATATACTCCTCATAACCAAAAGTCTAAAGGCTCTATGGACGCACATGTAAAGGACATGCTTGCGCGTGATCTCATCCAGCGCTCAAATTCTTCAGTGCTCTCTCTTTTGCTCTTGGTCCTAAAGGATAATAGAGATCTTTTCCTATGGTATTTTTTGTTGTCTCAATGCGGTTACCAATCTGGTTTCCTACTTTATGCGGTCATGGGGTTATCTCCCCTAGGATCACTAAAGGGAAGTTCCTCAATATGGGCCTCGTCAACGCCTACCACCAGATCCCAGTCCTTCATAATAATCAGCAATATACGTCTATTAAGTGCCATCTGGGGTTCTATGATTACAAGGTGATGTCATTTGGACTATGCAATGCACTTTCAGTTTTTCAAATCTAGATATACATGTGTTGGTAGATCTTGTGGGGAAGTGTTGCACAGCATATATAATGGCATCCTTGTGTTCTCTGAGACCTGGAAAGCACATGACAAGGACATTAAAAAGGTTCTTCAGGTGATTGCCAAGGCCAGCCTGAGGCTGAAGTCCTCCAGGTGTGAGTTCTTCATGGACTCCATATTATTTTTGGGCAACATCATCTTTAAGGAAAGCATGGCTATTTGTCCTGACAAGCTTTCAGCCATCAAGGACTGGGCTCCTCCTGTGGATAAGTCTGGCGCACACAGTTTTCTTGACATGGTCAACTTTCTTCGTCATTATAAAAGGAACTCTCCTCAACTGCCGCTCTCATTGACCCGCGTCACAGGCCAGGTTACATTCACCTAGGGGAAGAAGAGGAGGCAGCCTTTCAAGAAGTAAAGGAGAGCCTACTTTCTGCGCCTGTCCTGATTCACATTTTGACTGAGCGTCCCTTTACTGTTGATATGGGCGCCTCAAATTTTGCTTTGCAGGATGTTCTCTTACAGGAGGGTGAGGATGGTTTGGAACATCCTGTATGTTATTCAGTCGCAATATGCTACCAGCCAAGACTAATTACCCAGAGTATAAAAAAGAACTATATGCCATCATTGTTTCGCTTAACAAATGTTAACACCACTTTCTGTTTGCCCGCCATCACTTCTTTATAAGAACAGATCGCCGCGCCCTGAAATTCCATAAGAGCACCCAAAAAAGAAATCAGCAACAATTCCGCTGGCACCAGGAACTAATACATTACAGCTTACTACTGAGTTTAAACCTGGGCATCTGAACTTGATCCCTAACCTCCTCAGCCATGACCCTAATTTAGCTTTCACTTAGAACAAATCGGATAAGTTCAATGGTGCAATTATTCTGCCCTCCATTTTTTTACCATAGCATTGCAACCCTCAAAGCTTTTAGTGGAGAATTAAGAATGCTCAATGTCACAGCGCATTGTGGAATGAGCTCATAGAGGTTGCGGTAGACTCCATCAATGAGGCACATAAAGACTTCTCTATCAAGAAAAGAACATCTTATATTATGGGCAGACCTGGGTACCTGACATAGAGATGTAATAGGAGATTATCCAGGCCTACCACGACTACCCTTTAACTGGACAACGTGGCATTAAGAAGACTGTAAAACTAATTGTCAGTTTTTATTATTAAAGAGATTGTTTATATGGTGAAGAAGCACCTCTCCGAGTGCCTGACTGCATCATATCAAACCTTCACACTCCAAACCCCAGGAGTAACTGATGACACTCCAAATTTCTTCTAAGCCCCAGTCTTCCATCAGCGGTGATTTCATCACCTGTCTGCCTTTGTCAAATGGTTATGATGCAATCATGGTGCTAGTAAACAGGCTCACCAAGTACATGGAATTCCTAAGGTCACAAATGTGTGTGTAACTCTCTTGTTCTCTGAGAGATGGTGCGGGTTGCACAGCCACACCGCCATGGAACTAGTCATTATTAATATTGTAAACAGAGCACCGCGGAGGGTGCTGGAGTCAAAAGGACCCAGGGCAAGGGTGTACAACGTGGTATACAGTAGAAGATAAAAATACACAACAAAAATTGGTTTTACCCTAAGGGAGTCCATGACTAAGCAGAGATCTGTGCTGTAGTGCTTGAAAGCCTCGATTTGGAGGGGACCAGGGGGCCCAGCGGTGAACCAGGTATGGTAGATATTTTTTGAAATAAAATATCCAACGTTGTTTGAGACCTCCTTATGAAGGTCTGCGCACAGGTTCACCCAAGGAAACATATAAAAAATGTAAGCTAACAAGAATTTTAAAATTAGGATGTTGTCCAAAGAAGAAAGTTGGTCTCATAGAAACATACTTAAACAATGGGGGTGAGTCATTGATTGGGGGAAATATTGCTAAGCCTAAGCAACCCAATAAGTGCACCCTACCATCAGCCAGGTACTGTAGCTCGAGATTGACAAACTTGAGTCATTGATTGCAGGCAAAGCTACCTGATTTAGCGATATCAAAAATCAAACTGGTTTCAAAACCCCTTCCACTGAGAAACTGAATCAATCCGTCATTATTAGTGATATAGATGGTGAGTTTTAACGCCCTTGCTATAACGCAGGGCTGAGCATCACACACATCCCCAGGATCAACCTGGACATATCTCGCCTGTACCTAGCGTTGGTCCAGGGTATGTTTAAGGTCAAGGAGTCCTATCAACTTAACTTTTTTGCCTCCTGACGACCAGCTTTATCCTTAAAGTCTGTGTCCTCAAGTATGTCATGGAGCCATGACACCCCCTTGCACCTCTCACATCACCTAGAAGAGAAAGTATAAGATGTTTAAGGAATTTTTCTTCAACATAGCTTACCTCATGGAGTTGTATTGGCTTGTGGCCCCCAATTTGCTTCACACTTCTGGGATCACCTCCTATTCAACCTGGGCATCAAACCCCGTTGCTCCACTACCTACCATCCTCTGTTAGATTG
Organism: Massospora cicadina; assembly: GCA_022478985.1. NCBI lineage: Eukaryota > Fungi > Entomophthoromycota > Entomophthoromycetes > Entomophthorales > Entomophthoraceae > Massospora > Massospora cicadina. Next base: position 118,181 of record JAKSZP010014502.1, read on the forward strand.
TTATCAGTGTGAAATTCGAGGATTTCTCGCTTGATAATTAGTTTCCTGCACGCTTAACTGGGATAAAGTTCCTTTAATTGATCCCAAATTTTGCAAGTGGCTTATGGTATTCAGACCATTTGGAAACTCACTAGGCAGATAAAATAACCCTGAAAACTTCTGGTCATTTTAGGCATAATTTTCCCTTCATAATCGGGAACTTCTTTCAAGGCAGGTTTAGTTACAAGCTGGGAATTCGGCACTTCAAGTTTGTTGATAATTTTCCAAAGAAAAGATTTTTGATAAAAAACTAGGAAAGGGATAAAATAAAATATCTTTTATTAAAAGGATATTTATTTGATAATCATTCATTAGGCCAAGCGCTGGTATTTATACCTCTAGGGCATCTCCTGGCCACATTTGAGCACAAAATTTCAACAGATATTTAACCACCTCAGTTCAGCCCTTGAAATGATATGACTGAGACCTATTCTTAGGTTTATTGGTGGCAAAATAATCTCAAAATTTGGAGAATTTCAGAGACAAAAATTGCAATAAAAACATGCAAAATTATCCTAGGGTCTTCTTGTTTTGAGTTTCGTCATACTGCTGACGAAATACACCTTCAGTCATATTCTTGCATCAATTGAAGTAGATGACGTACCCCTAATTGGGATGTTGGCAGGCCTCTCTTTCAATAGCACTAGGTACTCTTTATTTAGGCAGTCCATGTGCAAGTGCTATTGTGCCAGTTACACGTATTGACATACAAACTTCACCATAGGGCAGGAAATTGATTATGTTATTGTCCATATGATTGTCCATGAGACTTTTAAATATTAACTTTGGGCTGGTCCCAAATGATTATTGTATACTAGTTTTCTGATATTTAACAATAATTGGGACAAATTGCCAAGATTTGGTGAAGCGATAATTGGCCATAATATGCAAGTGTAATTGGCCTGAGCTTTTTGATGAGGTTCTTGATTGAATTGGAGTTGAGATAATCAGCCCGAGATGTGTAGTTGCAATAAGCTTTGAGGTTTATTAGGGTATTAGCTTGAGCATTGGGATGATAATTGGCCCAATCTGATGGTTGTCAAAGGGTTTATTTTCGAGTCAACCACCAGAATCTGACAATCAGTAAGAGCAAAATCTAACTCTATAACAGTAACTATGCTGATACATCCCAGACCAGCAGAAAAATTTTAACTCCTGGCTCCCCTTGCCATTTTTTCTACAACATGAAAACACCTCCACGGGTATGTTCCCATTCTTCTTAAACCATAGATAAAACCCTCAAATGTTTTCAAGCTAACCTTATGGATTACTGTCCACTGCCAATGGCCTAGTAACCAACATCCAGTCAAATCTTACCGCTCAGAAGACACTAATTCAACAGGGCCATTCAAGATAAGAAGATCAAGGCTGATGCTCACTGTTTAGATCCCCATGTCTTAATAAAGGCTACATTGTTCTTATTAATACCAATAACTACTCTGTCCCTATTGAGTGCTGCAAGTTGGGCTCCCTTGCCTTAGACCCATACAAGGTGCACCATAAAGTCAACACAGTAGCATTAAAAATAGAGCTCCCCAAAGGTTCCTGGGCTCACCCCGTCCTTCATGTCTTTAAACTGAAACAAAAATCAAAGGAACCATCGCAGAAAAGCTAGGCTTAGTGTTTTCTAAACCCTGGTGAGGCAGAATGAGAAGTTGAGACCACCCTAAAGACCAAAATCATCAGAGACAAACACTCCTACTTAGTCAAAGGGCAAGGCTACTCAATGAGGAGGCCACTAGGAAATTGGCAGCAGAATGTGCCCACCACATTTAGAAAATTAGAGAGTTCCTTGATCAAATGATATGATTTTAGAGGGGGTTAATGTCATAATTATAGCTTTGTTTGGATCAAATATAGCTCTAATTTTTTATGAAAACATGGCAAGTTGGGAATTGTTTCTGAAACACATTACCATGAGTAGAAACAATGACCTTATTACCCAAAACTTGAGAATGAATACCATTAGTTGAAAACATTCTTTTAAAGTCTCAGAAGTCAATTGAACCATAACAGGAATCAATCTTGTTGGAAAGGATGAGATCCAGACTCTAGTTTTGTCAAATAAATCAATGTATCTGGTGACTGACCCCAAAGATTTTTAACCCAAGCACTATAGCTCTGATTGAAGGGCCATTAGTTTCGGTTATCTAAACTTTCAAAGAAAACCGCAGGGACATATACCTATTAAATTAACAGATGTTCCAGCCAGTTTCCTTCCATAAGAATCCAACCAGATCCTGAAATTATTAGATGAAGAGGTATATAAAGGAAGTAACCTCCTTTTCATTCTCTAGTCTCTTTCTAAGGATTTCTCAATAAAAACTTAACTGTTTGAAATTCTCTTTTGTGTTTTCTGGGGGTTTCAAATCCAGTTATGAACCAAATTGGTTTAACTTCCAAGGCCACTGAATCTGCTCTCAACCTGGAGCCCTGGCAACTGGCATTTTCTTTTTCTTTGTGTAAGATTTTTCCTTGCAAGTAACTATCTCTATCAGAAAGGGAATTATGTATGGTTATGCCAATATGTGGTGCTTGGATCTAATGTTATTTGGGCATGCGCATGGGCTTGTCTTCACAACGGCATTGTCCTGTACATTATGGAAGAAACCATAACAAAAGAGACTTATAAAGATTTCAAAGTTTAAACATTAATATAGCTTATTCATGATCTTATATGTCTGATATAAGTTAATAGTTTAGCTTTTCTTAAAAGTTTTTTAAGAAGGAAAATGATAGAATAAAGAAGGAAGTAAATCATTCATTACTAAAACTACATATTCTGCTACTAGTTGTCTCAATTCTTTATATCACTACTTTTTATCTTGATCATTATGTTACATGACAATATTGTCTACTATCTATATAGTGATTATAGAAGTAAATAGAAGAAGTAATTTAAAGTTTTTTTATCATTTTATAGTATCCTCTCCCCTACCATTATTACTACAGAATATATATTGCTTAGCTTTAGCAAATTTTCTATCAAGCTAAAAGAAAGCTATTTTATAAGATTTTGTTTAGAATTTGTTGTAGTAGTTTTATCCACTATTCAAGATTTAGATAACGAGTTAGATATCTAATTAAGCAAAATATGAGGTATTCTTTTTATAATTTAGTAATAAAATTAATTACGAATTTCTAGGGATATATAAAGGTAACTTCAGTTTCATCAATTGCATGTAGGAACTGTGAGTGTACTATATTATGCGCCTCACTAAAAAAACCCAGGACCTATTGATATTCTTATGCATATTACAAGTTATACATACTTCATAGTTCCACACCTTTATTGTAACAAATATGTTTGTTTGTAATGGTTTCCCTAATGCTGAGTTCTATGTAAAATTCCATCAAAGTGATAGTTAATATCTTATTTCCCATTGTAGAGATTTTTATAAAATCATTTTTTATAAGTTAAATCTTTTTAAATTTATTGCGGGGAAGGCTGACCATGGGACAGACACTTCCAAATATGACTCAGACGAGACAAAACTCAGTACCAGGTGAGGCACCCCAGAGAAGCGATGCTATCTCTTGTTGCCAGCGGGAACGCCACTTATGGGAAGGGGAGGGAACGTGTGTAGGGGGCGTAGCCACTATTGAGCACGTGTGGAGGAAGGGGTCTGATTTGATGAACCAGACTGGGAACCAGGAGGAGACCAGCTGCCGGCGACATGGTGGGAGATATCCAAACATCCACGCTTGAAAGTGATCCACCAAATGAGACCAGAATCTGTGGACAGCTTCAGGGAGGGTGGGGATGGATCCCGCGATGGCATCCAAGACAATCGTGTGGATAGTCCACATGGCGATTGCAAAAAAAAAAAAAAAAAAAAAAAAAAAAAAAAAAAAAAAAAAAAAAAAAAAAAAAAAAAAAAAAAAAAAAAAAAAAAAAAAAAAAAAAAAAAAAAAAAAAAAAAAAAAAAAAAAAAAAAAAAAAAAAAAAAAAAAAAAAAAAAAAAAAAAAAAAAAAAAAAAAAAAAAAAAAAAAAAAAAAAAAAAAAAAAAAAAAAAAAAAAAAAAAAAAAAAAAAAAAAAAAAAAAAAAAAAAAAAAAAAAAAAAAAAAAAAAAAAAAAAAAAAAAAAAAAACCACCAGAGCACGAAGGGAGGGTGGGAGGGGGAGGCCATTGATGAAGCAAACATATCTCTTGACAGACTGAAGGGATGTGTTTGATCCTGGCCTAGCAGACGTTGGACTTCGCGCCATATTACTTTAGAGGTGGGGCACTTTTCTAGGCGGTGAAACAGCGTTCCATACTGGCCACACACGACACAGGATGAGTGTAAAGCATTAGAGCGCTCAGCTGTACGATACACCCGCCTCAGGCAGCGCCACACATGGGAACGGACTTGAGGCTGCAACATAGGATGGTGTGCGTATTTCCAGATAGTCTTTTGGGTCTCAGTGGCATAAGGGATGTCCATCATGTCCAGGTAGTCCACCCTGGAGAGGACTTGGGGTCGAATGGGGATCACGCCATCATGGATGGGTAGCCCCTGTACCTCTTGTGTGAACTGAGGAGAGGGGCGGCCTCTTTGGGTTGTATGTCCCCTGATACAAATTCTCCACTCTGTGCTTCGCATGGAGAGTAGGATTCGTTTGTAGTGGGTTTTTGTCCCGTGAGGGCCTGTGGCTGATGTGTGTGATGCGAGGTATTTCATCAGGGAGTGGGGGTTTGATGGATTGTTGAGGCCCAAGGCTCGGGAGAAGTTGGAGCGGGCCGCGCGGGACCAGTGTTGGGATGGGAGTGTAGGAGCAGTGACGGCCACAATCCAGGTGCCTAGGATCTTGGCGGCATGGGCTTTGAAGTCAAGTAGGCCCATGCCACCATGATGATGAGGGCCAAACATGACCTCTAGCCATACTGGTGGAGGGCGGCCTGACCAAAGCCAACCTTGTAGCAAAGCATACAGGGATTTAAAGAAGCTTGGGGAGAAGGGGATGGCGTGGGCTCCAAACCAGACTTTGGATAGGAGCATAGAGTTGGCAAGAACAACCCTGCCAGTGAGGGTAGTAGGGTGGGCTCTGAGAGAGGCGATTCGCTTCGTCACGTTGTCCAGTATATGGCCCTCCATTACTGCTGACGCGTATCCTCCTGCCTCCAACCACACGCCCAGATGGCGTACCGGTCCTATGGTAGGTCGCGGCACAAAGGGGAGCACCAGTGGGGCGGTGTGTTTTGAGTTAGTAAGGCGTGGACTTGGGCGAGCAGCTGGGCTGGGTTGGGAACTACTTGCTAAGGCCCAGCAGTTCTGAAACCGACCAAGGAGGATGATTTCGGTTTTGGAGGCGTTCAGTGCCGCGTTGCTTACCCAGGAATATTCCTGTATGAGGGCTTCAAGCGCGTGTGCATCTTTATTATTAGACACCCCCACCACGCAATCATCTGCAAATGCCATCATCTTGACTGGGGTTTGGCCTGGCACATGGACCCCAGTGAGTTGGGCATTCACATTTCGCAGTAGTGGGTCAAGGCTGAAGTTGTATAAGAGTGGGCTCAGGGGGTCCCCTTGTCGCAGGCCCCTTTGAGGATGGACTACTACTGTTAGGAAACCTGGGCCGCGCACAGCCATTGTTGCAGATTCCGTGAGCAGCATCACCCAGTTAATGAAGCGGGGAGGTAGGCGGAATTTTTGGAGGCAGGCCCTAAGGTATTCCCAGTTTACTCTATCATAGGCCTTTTGTTGGTCCAAGAAAACAAGTGCCCCAGAGGCTGTGGACTGACACACATTAGCCACAGAGTGCACGTTATCCCAAATGAACCTTCTGGGGATAAAACCAAATTGTTCTGGGGAGATGGTGGCAGATGCTACAGTCCTAAACGGTTAGCCATGATTTTGGTTAAAATTTTGGTGTCTGTGTTTGTTAGAGAGATGGGGCGCCAGTTGGCTAAGTCTAGCCTATCCCCTTTTTTGAAGAGTGTGACCATAAAGGCCTCATGTCCTCCTGGTAGGAGGCGCGTTTCCAACAGGCTTTGGTTGAGTGAGGCTAGCAGCAATGGGGATATATATTTAAAATATTTTTTGTAGAACTCATATGGAATGCCATCTGGGCCTGGGCATTTTCAGTTTGATTCATTGCAAATGGTATTCCATAATTTGTTCGGAGTAATTAAATTCATTATTTCTGGGTATCAGAAAATGGTGCGGATATGAGCTCGGTCGAGAAATTCCGCCATTTTGGCTGGCTGAATTGGTTCAGCTCGGTATAACTTGGAGTAATATCTTTGCATTTTGATTGCCACTTCAGCTGGTGTGTCCACAATAAAATTATCTGATCTTTGCACCTGTGTGCAGGCCACACTCTGGCGTGGTGCAAAAAAAATTTTTGAAGAAGTATGCGGTGCACTTGTCGCCTTTAGTGATGCATGTGGCCCTGTATTGGACACAAACCTGTTGTTTGTGTTGCCTTTCAAGTGCGTTGAGGTGTGCTGCTGCCTCCGCCCACTTCTGGCCCCATGCAGGGCTATATCCTGAGGCTGGAATGTTGGACTCCAAGTGGGCCAATTCCACCAGCGCGTGCGATATAACCGCTGATGTGGCTCGTGAGCGTCTGGATGAGAGATGGTGATAATGGCGGATGGTGTCTTTTTTGAAAGTTGCCCATGTGGAAATGGGGTCCACGCAAAATGGTGCAACAAACGATTTTGCCAAAGTTGCTCTCTTCCACCCACGTGGAAAATCCTGGCGACGCAAGCTCTGGGGGGCGGATTTTGTACCAATGTGGGGCCTTTGCAACTGTGATGGGTAAGTATTATGTTATCGAGACCAGTCAGTGGTCAGAGAATTCCATTTTTGTTGTTTTGAAGTGGGAGATGTGGGGTTGGAATTTCGCCAGTGCTAGAATAAGGTCAATGCGGGTCATGGACCTTAATTGGCCATTTTGGATGTGGGGGCGCATCATGTTTTCGAGCAGTGGGGCATGTCATGGCAGCGCATCCATTAACCCAAGGGTGGCTTTTAGAACGCGTAGTTCTACGTGACCCTGTGGGGCGTGGGGTGAGGGCAGCCACCGGTCCGTTGGTGAGGTTAGCCAACAGTTCATGTCACCAATTAGGAAAGAATCGGGGGGTAGCGGGAGGGATTTGACCGATGAGAAAAATTCCTGACGCTCTTGTGCACCGTTTGGGGTGTAAATGTTGACAATTGTGTGTGCAACATTGGCCCAAGAGAAGGTGACAACGAGCACTCGGTCATTTAGGAATGTTTCTGAAGATGTAAATTTGAAAAAATTGTTTTTCTGAATTAGCACCCCACAGTGCTTCGACCAAAAGGATAGTGATGGTAGGAGCATTGTTTTCCAAGCATCCTTGGAACCTCATGGACAGTGGGTTTCCTGGATGGCCAGGATATCCATGGGTAAATTATTTTGTAAAAAACTCAGTTTCCTAGCCCAGGATGGGGAGGCCTTGAGTCCGGTGATATTCAGCGTCCCTAGAGTGAAGGTTTCCCCCATCGCACCTTAGGTGCAAGGGGGTGGGCCCCTGGCCCACCAGCCTCTTCCAGGTCCCCACGGGCTTTCACAGCAGCGTGGGTATTAGCAGCAACGCTATTGGGGTTTTTGTTAATTTTTGCGGAAAGAGTCACATTGGCTTTGGCCTTCACTTTTTGTTTTCCTGACGTCGGACGAATTTTTTGTGGTGCAGATAAGTTCGGTGCACCATCGAGTGGGGCAAAAAAATTTTTTTTTGGTTGGGATAGGTCCCAAGTCAGTTTCAACTGGGGCTTGGGTGCAGCGATTGGGTGAGATCAAATCTCCCATCAGATCCTTGGATTGAGTGGCCCGTTCAGCTTGGGCCTCCCAATCTGATTGGGTGATGGATTCCCGAGTTGCTTCCACCGCGAAGGTCTCCATGTCCTCCTGGCGTTGTGAGTGTGGGATGGTGGTGGTGACCTTGGCCGCTTCCTTGGCTGCAGTCCTATGGGCCTGATTGGCCTTCTTCTGCTCCTGCAGGGAGATGGGCTTTACCAATAGGTAGCAGCCTTGTGCTCCCCACGGGAAAGCCTCTTTGGTGCTTGCAGTTGGTTCATAGTGCGCCTCTCCGCTGGCCATGGCCGCCGAGGGGTGCTCTTGGAATATAACACCCTCTTTAATGGGGCATGCGTGTGCCTTATAGCCAAACGCGTCACAGTGGGTGCAAATGGGGGCGCGCTGTCCACGGTTACCCGGAATGGGTGGGTGGTGTGCCCTGCGATGTCAATAAAGGTGGAGTGCGGGATCTGGGTTAGGTCCTTCATGATCTCCTCAGATGGGGTCAGAACTGTGATGGCTTTGCCAGTGCACAGGTGTGGCATCAGCGTGAAACGTTGCATTTTGAAAGATTGTATTTCGCCGTATATGGCGAGACCATCTTTCAGGTGTTGCTCCAAAATGTCACGTTTTACCGTAGTAGGCAAAAAGTCAAACGTGAGGAAATTTTGGTTCAATTTTGTCCATCTGGTGCATTTAATTTCACTGACCCGTTGCCCTTCGGGAGTTCAACCACTACGCGCACCGCTGCAGCCTCGTCTGCCGCTATTTTGCTTTCAAAACCTAGGTCCAGCCAACCGCGCGACATGGAGTGAGGTGCAACGTACATCGCGGTTGGGAAAATTTTGTGTACATCTTCACAAAATTTTTCCCATAGGGCTGTTTTTTGGATGTCCAGATACACACGGACTCCGAATTCCACTGATGAAAGTGGCTGGGAATGTGGTGTATTGATGTACTGGTTGCATCGTGCTTGCCACATGAGTATCTCCGGGGAAATTGTGACCGCCAGTTTTTTTAATTTTTTTTTCTATTCTGCCGGATTCTCTGGGGCGTTTTCGAATGTTAGAGGCCGCGGGCCTTCCGCCTGCTCCTCTTGCTTTGCTTGCCCAACTGCTCCCAGACATGGGCGCAGACTAATCCCCTCTATGAGATTATCAAACTAGATTTAGTCTTGAATTGAATGGGTTGCAAAAGTGTTTGCAACGAGAAAGAAAAGTCTTATAAGTTAAATTTTAGTTTGGTATAGTTTAGTTTGTTCTTATCCAGTTACTAATGGTGGGATCAATTAGAATATCACTTCATTATTACAATTCACTTATTTTTAGTTTGCTTTTAATTAGTGAGTAGCAATTAATTGATCCAATTTTTATAATTCTAACTGCAATATTTCCATATGACAAACTAATTTCAAGCTTTTCTTTCCAATTACTATCACTTTTAGTAATATGATTCGATTCAAACAGCACAGTTTAATAATCAATACCAGGTGAGATACATATAAGTACTAAAGTAAAGAGTTGGGCAAACGCGGTAAATGGCAGCGGAACTGGACCTGCACCGCCAAAAGATACCAAGCACACAGGTACAAATGAAAATCTCAGTAAAAAATAAAAAAACCTGAGGTGGCGCCCCCACGGGATTTGTTAATTTCATGGTAAAATACTGCAGCTATTTGGAAGTATCCCAATCACAACCACTGTCATCAGTGGAACACGGGATACAAATTTTCTGGGCATAGAAACACTGACAATTTGGGAAAAGTTTGGCGAAGCCCAACATAAATTTTTCCCACACGTGGTGTACTTAACAAACCATACTATCCACAGAGGTTGGGTAGATCTTGGGTTTGAAACTGTGGAAGAAGCAAACGAAGCAGCAAAGGTCAGAGTGGTACTTGACCTTCCCAGACATCTTCAAGAAGGCTTGGAAGCCTACAGAAAAATCAAACAAATTGAAATGAAAAGATTCCAGCTGATGCTGACCCTTAGCATGGGGAAGGCAATAGCAATTATTTCACTGAACCAGGATGTAGTAGAGGATATTACAAAAATCCCTCATATAGTATCCTTCACCATTGATGGGAAAAAATCTCAGCTGTTCTGCGCAACAGTGGAAAGTGCACCCCCCATATGCAACCACTGCCAGGCCTTTGGGCACAAGATTCACGCTTGCCCCATAAAAGAAGGCCTGAGAGAAATGGAATTCTGTGAGGAGGAAATGGGCGAAGATGACTCAGAGTATGCCAAAATCACGGATACTACACAAGCCTTCAACTGGAGAGAACATGGGCATTATAAAATTAATGACCCTATTTCCCTGAAAAGAAAAAAATGGCCAAACAAGCTTGCAAGCTGGCTGCAGCCAAGGCAAAGGCAAAGGCCTCGGCGGAATCAACCATATTGCCTGAGCAGAGCCAGGAAGACATGGAGGAATTTGAGTCAATGAATTAATCAGATCCCGTGGAAAACCATACACCCAATCTGGCCAGAATGAATTAGGTGGAACCTGATTTGGAAATGAATGCAGCAAGATTGGGGTTCAGTGCACCCCCCAAAATTGTGGAATTTAACCCAATCAGGAAGAAAAATTAACAATGGAATGCTCAAGAAAATAATGTGGCCAATAAAAACCCACAAGTGCACCACAATAATATATTGAAACCAAGCAAAGCCATGGAGCAAAAACTGTGGCGATGAAAGGGGCAGAATACACCCCAACTCCTACTAATGGTTATGCTCTCCGCAGCAGAGGTGCAGTGGAGAACAAGGTGAGCGAGGGAGTAGGGCCAGAGGGCCCTGCTAACCGCTCCTGAGGTGCATCGGGCATCTCAGTAGAGATAGGGACGCTGAACATAGTGGGACTCAAGGCCTTAACATCCCAGGCCAAGAAGTTGAGTCTCCTACAAAACCCACCTGTGGATATCCTGTCGGTGCAGGAAACTCACTGTCCACAGGGAGAGGAGGAGGCATGGGAAAAAATTCTCCTCCCAACAATATTGTTTTGGTCACTCCACTGTGGGGTGATAGTACACGTGAACCAAAACTTTAAATTTATTAATAAAAATCTGTTCCTGGATGGCCACGTACTCACTGTAACCTTCTCATGGCACACCTGAAGTGCACACAATTGCCAGTGTGTATGCCCCAAATGACGAGTGACCAAAGAGAAATTCTTACAGCCCTAACACAACTAAATCTAATAGCAAATACTTTCATAATGGGAGACATGAACTTCTGGATTAACCCAGAGATGGACCGATGGCCATACACAATGGAGATACCACATGGGCAAGTGGAACTCTGAGTACTAAAGGCCACCCTGGGACTATATGATCCACTGCCAAAAAGGCAACCCCTGCTACAAAACATGGCACGCCCACATGTACACAATGGTACACTTGTCTCTATGTTGAGGATAGATCTAATACTCACACCAATAATTTTCATCACCAAATTCAAAAATTTAAAACTACAAAAATTGAATTCTCTGACCATCGGCTTGTTTTGGTGTCTTAAACTGGTGGAACCATGTACCCAAGCACCCAGATGGTGCAGAATATGTTCAGAAAGTTTAGCCAACTCAGAATTTCAATCTCGGATGGAGGAAATATCCTCAACTTGGGATTTTCAAACAACCTTTTGTTTGGACCCACTAACCACCTGGGAAAATTCAAAAAATTAACAACCCAACAAATAAAACATACATCGTCTAGAAGACACAGGGCAGTTTCAGCCATTATCAAACACACCTTAGCTGAAATTGACAATCTAGAAAATAATGTACTAAGAATGGGATAAAGCCCTTGATGGAGTCACAAATGGGTGGAGGTTTCTGCTTGGCTAAACACCCTGATCCGCAAACACCAACACTGAGTTTGAGTCCAATACAAAGACAAAAACATAAGAGAAGGAGAAACCTGCTCGAGCTACTTTTTCCACCAATTCCACACCCAGAAAAATATGATAGCTTGTACACAGGTATGTCAACCAGACAAATCCGTAGCAGAAACACCTGAAGAAGTCGCGACTGAAGTGCATAGGTTTTATACGAAATTGTACAATTCTAAGATGGTCAACCAGAAAAATCAAAAAAATCCTAGAAGCGCACATATTGACACCGCGGTCCAAAATAACAATTTAATTAACCTAATATCGCGCAAGGAATTATGGGAAGTAGTACGCGGTGCACCAAGAGGGAAATGCCCTGGACCTGATGAGATTCCCTTTGAATCTTATATAAAATATTTTAATAACATCCTTAACATTTTTCTAGCTTCAATGAACAAGTGTATTATGGAAACATGCCTCCTACCTGGAGGCAAAGAAGCCTAAAGGTCATTTTATTCAAGAAAGGAGACAGATTAGACTTAACCAACTGGCGCCCAATTTCTCTAACCAACACAGATACAAAAAATTTCACAATAATTATGGCTAATTGACTAGGAGAAATTGCAACTGATGCAATATCTCCATCACAATATGGATTTGTTTCAAAAAGATCCATATGGGATAGCATCCACACATTTGCAAATGTCTGCCAGTCCAAAACCTCTGGAACACTTGTCTCTTTAGACCAACAAAAGGCAATGAAAGAGTAAACTGGACCTATCTTGGGGCCTGCCTTCAAAAATTCAAGCTTCCTAATAGATTTATAAACTGGGTAATTTTGTTTACAAAGTCTGCAACCATGGCTGTGCGGGGAGCAGGCTTCTTAACCAACCCAGTTATCCCACAGAGAGGACTAAAACAAGGAGACTCCTTAAGCCCTCTACATTACAACTTTAGCTTAGACCCCCTAATCCAAAATACAAACACACTGCCCAAGGGAATCAACGTCAAGGGCCAACCACCTGTCAAAATGATGGCCTTCGCTGATGATTGTGTGGTGTTCATATCCAACAATCAGGACGCTTGCAGAATTGAGAAGATAATACAAGACTATTCAGCCATAAGTAACGCATCACTTGACACTGGAAAACGGAAATTATGCTCTTGGGGAAATATCAGACACAGTGGATTCCATCTACCTAAGGCCAACAAGCTAATACAACATCAAGACTCCTGACCAGAAATAGGAGGCGAAAATTAGCAACGACCTCACTGAATCTTCCATTCATCACCAAGCCAACAGCTGGCCCTGTTCGTCACCTGGGATTGTGGTTGGAAGCAGTAGGTTACGCCAACTCCATGATGGAAAATAAATTATTAGACAAAATAACAAAACGCATTGCCTCCTTACATGGACACCAAACAGGTCTAACAGGAAGGGTTACGGTAGCCAACTCTATGATTCTATCAATCATATGGTTCATGGACCATGCAATCACTTTCTCATCATCCTTCTTCAACACTATCCACGCCCTATTACAAGGATGGCTATGGTCCAACCACAACCCCCCTGTACGCCTTGAAACCCTATTTGGCTCTAGAAGGAATGGAGGTATGGGGCTTACTAATTACGTAGAGCAAGCAACTTATATACTGGGATCCTGGATAGCTCAGATGACTAGCCCAGATCTTCCAGATACACACTGGGCCAGAACAGCAAGATATAACTTCACACGTGCACTCCAATTATGAAACCCAGATCACCCAAACACATTAATCAAATATCTGGCATCCCATCCCACAGCTGCAGGACCACACGGCACTCCTGCACATTTCAAATGAATACTCCTAGCCATGAGAAGAGCGACATGGCGGATCCACATAAACAGCCAAACCAGTCACCAAGGACGCCCAAGGCTAGCTCACAGACAGGAGATCAATGATCAAATAGTCACAGACAATATAATAAGCTAAAGCCCAAGTACCATAGCCAGGATAGATTACCTGGACCATATGGGCATATCCTACAACCTGGAGACTCAAAGAAGAATATGGAGATACACATATCACCCTCTACTCCAACCCAGGATAAGAGCACATGTATGGTGCATGAGGAGAGTATACCAAACAGCTAAACGGTCAAATGCCACTCACACCTCATGTATAATATGTGGTCAGTATGGAAGCCTAGCCCACCGTTTAGAACAATGCCCAACATCAGCGGCGATATGGAAAGAGGCCATGCGCCTATTCCGCCAAGAAAACGGACATCCATTCAGCCTAGCAAGGAACTTGTTCACTATAAACATGGACTCTCCTATCTACCCATCTCTCAGGGCATTAATAGTAGCAATAGCACTATGGACGATACATACAATTGTACTGGAATCGTTCACAGGAGCAGTGCCAACAATCCAAGAAGCCATTCATCGCTTCCACAGCCATATATTGGAATACTTCCAAACATGTCTGTTTGGACATATGACCCCCCATAACTGAAGGATAATTAAAACATGGTTCCACATATGGTTCCTAAAAGTTTATCCTTTCCTTCACATATACTGCATTCAAGAATAAGCCAGCATAACTCCCCTTCCCTACCGTCCTAATCTTGGTGATCCTGGAGACAACAAGAGGGGCCTTGAACCCTCTAGGTGTCTTTAATTGTCAAACTTCATTAGTTTCCTCACTATATTGGAAGTGCTTGTCCCCTGGTCGACCTTCCCCAAAAGAATATAAACTTACTAATTCCCTTAAGTATATATTTTTATTTTAAATTTGCAATAATAAGTGTCTTTATCATTATTAGCGGGAACAATGGAATCCCTCAACGTCATTGCCAACTTTGGTAGTATGTAAACAACTTGAGAGAACTAAAAGTTGAATAGATTGGCTTGGCCACCAACCTCTGCCAAGTGTCCCATCAGAGTCAGACATGCAATGCTAGGGATTACAAAACGAAATTTAAGTGGGATTATCTCCTTTAAACTAGACTTATCTAGATCACTGTTTGATTGAGAAAACTCTCTTTGGCATGAGGATATGTTTGCTAATGTAATGTGCAGGAACTTTTAATCCCTAAGCTTTGCACTTGTAGCATAATTGTATAGTACTCACTTTTAAGCAATTTTATTTTCTGCTATTGATTTTTCCGTAACACTTATTAAAGAAAGATAATAATTTGACCTGGATATGGTGCTCTATAAACTTAAACAATGGTTATGAAAACTATATGCATTAAATCATGGGCAAAAGCATTAGCAAACTGGCATCAAGTTCTATTTTTGCAGTCAAAATATGGATTTATATTAAATGATAATATAAGTGCTAACATCCAAACTAGTGCTACGTTGGTAAATTTAGAGTTTGGGGGCTCTGATACTTCTGGACGGGTAAAAAGTTAATAAAAAACTATTAAAAAACAAATTTCTCCTACATGCAACTAAACTTCTTGAATGGTCTATCAAGTGGGTGATAATATTTATATATGATTAGTAACTATCGCTTTCTGTGGATTAGTTTTATTAAAGAACCTATTGTTTCATAATGGGGTCTAAAGTAAGGCAAACCTTAGTTATTCTCTTCTATAACTCTAACTCAAAATCACAAAATAGCATTGTTGTAAATGAAGCCATAAGTACAAATAATGATTTCTTAACTTTAATATGGAACTTTCTAATAATTTTAAAGCACCAGAACTAATTTTAGTAAAACTTTCAAGCACACGGATAGAAGCAGTCAAGCCCCTTTTAAATTTAAATTTTATTTGAGGTGGGCCAACCTGGGGACAATACCGCACCAATTAGGGAAGTGAAGAAAATGGGAAAGGAGGATAAAACCTGATAAAACCTCCATGCGCGGCTTATGATAGGCCAGGAACTCCATGGACCGCCTTTGCTATTTGCTATCTCGGTTCAGGGCATTAGTGCACAAAACCAACACAGTCAAAATCGTCCCCTACCCAAAGTCCATTACCGGGATTGAACTTGGGAGGCAGTGGTAGAGGGTCCATACTCTACCATTGGGGTATCCTCCCTCAGTCAAGCCCCTTATATAGTCTGCAATTGATGGTATAATTTTCAGCATGGCTGAGGTCTTTTTATACCCTTAGGCTGCCATAATCTGATATTTGACAATGGCAGTTAACATGTCCCTTTTATACCTTGGGGTGCCCAAAAAATATATACCTGTTGATAATTGTAGAACTCAGCCCAATGCTGGTAAAGATGGCAGATGATCAACACTTTATTCAATATCCGTTTCCTCAGTTAAGCACCAGTTAATGATCAATGTATTACCAAATAAGTGAGTATTTGTTTTTAATATCAAACAACATATTGAGTCTAGACGCTTCAATATGCTGGCACCAACCAAACCCCAGAGAAAACAGTAAAAAAGGTAATAACCAATTTAATAAATAATGAGATCTCCACACCTGGCCAGGAAGTGGAATTTGAACAAAAAAGTAACACATCCTGTTAAGAATATACTCACAATAAGATTGAGTTTTCACATCTGGGAGCTTATAAAAAGGGACATCATGGTTATAGCGAATATAGGAAGCTCCTAATGCAAAGTTCCATATGTACTTTTTTGTTTATATGCTAAAATTTTAACTACAATCATATAACATGAATATTGCTAAAAGTATAATGTTTCATTTTTACAGAATAATCAGACTTTTTCACTTAATCTTGGGGTTTCCCTTAATATTCACTTAAATTTAGTTTAAGCGAAAAAATTACCATTAACTAATCTATGATCAGTTGAAGAGAGCATCTCTAGTAAACATATTGATATTTGCTCATAAGATGCACTTGTGAAGAGGACGGCTTATAAAAAAAGCTTTGTGATGAAGAAGTTAATCAAATCTCTGTTTTGTCGTTTCTATGTGGCCAACGTACAGTTTTTATCACTCAAGTGGTGACAAAGTGCCCAGAAGAGTTTTTCAGAAAAGCAAAAAGTAGTAGTACCAAGAGTTACTCACTGCAAAACTGACTAAGCAAAGAGAACTCACCGATAATTTATCCCAAACTCTCTACTGTACAAACCCACTTTTAGTTTCTGGACACTGATTACCATGGCCCCCTTGTCTGGTACTTGGCTTTACCATATAACCATATCAAGCAAACAAAGGCTGAGAAGTTGACTATCATTATTATACCATTTTAAGGGCATCTTCGTTCAAAGACAAGCCCATTATGCAAGTTTTTAATATGACTGCTTAAAAATTTATGGTAGAAGAGAGGTTTTCTTTATAGTAAACTATAGTTTTACTCAAAATTTTAATGCTAAAATTAACAAAATATATTCTGGAGCTATATCTTATAAAAAGATAGTAGCAAAGGAACTTTATAGCCAACAATACCAACAAAACTTACAATACCACATATAACTTTCTACAAAAAATGAGGTCATATTAATCACTCTTATTTTCCTTTGCTACAAAAACAACAAAAAGTCTGGTAAGACATTAGGGTTATAACTTAAAACAGGACGTAAAGACTAGTCTATAATTTAAGGACAACCACTGCTTAGAGCATCCCTAAGGTTAAATGGCTCGGTTCTGCAGAAAGACATGATTAGAAAGTAAAGGTGTAAATGACAACATTTTATTTATCAATCCTATAGCACAATGCATATGAGATCTAATTTTTCTGAAAGTTCATTTTGCCATGTGGTAAATGCTTTATGGTTATACATGGTTATTACTAGACCTCCTTTTATTATTAAGATCATGTATTGTTACAAAAGTTCTACTTTTCCTGGATTTACTTGCCCATACGTGGTAAAAAAAGGATGGTAAAATGATCCAAAAAGCCTTACTTAAATTTATGAAAGCTCTATACAAAATAGTAATAGTGGTGTGGTGGTAAAAGTCGCATGTGGTTTTGAGTTTATTTAGTGAATAGGTAAGGAAAGATAATAATAGGGGACATATAAACAGAATCATGATATAAAGCTTAACTGAAGATGTAGAATAGGTAGAATCAAGATAATCATTCAATGTTTTGAAATTTCGTACTTGGTAACTTTTGTGAGCACAGTCCATTGATTGTAACATTATATATCACTGAAGGCCCCTGGACGTCTTCCAATCATTTTATACTAGCTTACTTATTGCAATAAAGAGTTTTTTTAATTTTAACTTTCCTATCTTCTTTAAGGTAGTCATATTAAGAGAAATATCTATTACCAATAAATTAGATTTTGTCTTCTTTTAGAGCTTTCTAAGTGTACTAAGACCCTCATGTTGGGCAACTTAACTGACTTTTATGTATTTCCACACCCTTCACCGTCTAGATTGCCTTCTAAGAGAACTTAAATTACTTGTGACTTGCATGCCTTAATCTCTCATGTGATCCTTATGATGATATACCTAATTGTCATGTAATTTATTTTAAAATTGGGTAATTCACCTTAAATGCACTTTCATCTTGATCCTCACTGCTTTGAAGCTTGTACTTCTAGACCTTTTGTTCTTTTATGAAGAGTTATTATGTGAGGTGGTTTCCCTTACATTTATGGCCACCACTAATATGGAGGAATGGCACAATATAGTAGAAAACCATTACAACTTAGCTTTTTAGAAGGTCTTATAAAATTTGCTACTTCTATACAATTTTTGCAACACAGAACCAGCGTTGCAAAGGCAACTTTGTATCAGCAATAAATCTTATGGCACTAAAGACTGGCAACCCACTTGTGCTACCTTGACTCTCACCCAACAGCAACAGGGTACTATCTTAACTTAGTTACTAAAAACAGATATCAGTACAGTTAAGCTTTTAGAATTTTTATAATTTAAAAGTTTAAATTATATTTGGGGAAGGCTGACCAGGGGACGGACACTTCTGATAAGTAAACTAAACTAACAAATTGAACTTCAGTGATATGAGGGCACCTCAGAGAAGCAAACTCTATCCCCTGTTGCCAGCGGGGACGCCAAGAGAAGGAAGGGGGTTACATGTTCAGGGGTTTTCGCCACTATTGAGCATGTATGTAGGAAGGTGTCTGAAGCGATGAACCAAACTGGAAACCAGGATGAGACCATATGCCGCGACGGGGTGGGAGGTACCCAAACATCCAAGCTTGAAAGTAGTTCACAAGGTGTGACTGAAACTGACGTATAGCTTCCTGGAGGGTGGGAGTAGAGCCTGAGATAAAATCCAAGACAATCGTGAGGATAGTCCACATAGAGATTGCAACCACTAAAGCATGGAGGGAAGGTGGTAGGGGGAAACCATGGACAAAGTGAAGATGTCCTTAGTCAGGTTGAAGGGCTGTTCCTGATCCTGGCAAAAGAGACGCTGGACCTCATGCCATATCATTTTTGAGGGAGGGCATTCTTCCAGGTGGTGAACCAACATTCCATACTGGCCACAAACGATGCAAGATGAGTGCAACGCGTTAAGCGCTTGGCAGTATGGTATACCTGTCTCAAGCAGCGCCACACATGGGAACAAATATGCAGCTGCATAAGAGGGTGGTGGGCATACTTCCATATGGCTTTCTAGGTATTGAGGGAGTAGAGGATGTCTAACATGTCCAGGTAGTCCACCCTGGCTATGGTAGAGGACTCATGGGTATCACACCGTTCAAAATGGGTAGATCTTGTACTTTCTGGGTAAACTGAGGAATATGGCGCCCCCTCTGGGCGGTGTGCACACTGATGCAAATTCTCCACTCAGCGCTCCGCATGGAGAGGAGGATCCTTTTGAAGTGGGGCGAGATCCCATGTGGGCCCGCAGTAGAAAGATGTGAGGCGAGATACATTAACAGAGAATGGGGGTGGGTAGGATTGCTGAGGCCCAGGGCGCAGGAGAAGTTGGAGCAAGCTGCACGTGACCAGTTCTGGGCTAAGAGCATTGGGTTGGTGATTGCAGCGATCCAGGTGCCAAGGATTTTGGCGGCGTGGACCTCATAGTTGAGCAGGCCCATGCCACCACTATGGCAAGGGCCAAACATGACATCCAGGCGCACTGGCAGTGGGTGGCCTAGCCAAAGTTACCCTTGCAGAAGGGTGTATAATGACTTAAAGAAACAAGGGGAAAAATCCATGGCGTGGGCCCCAAACCAAACTTTAGAAAGGAGCATAGAGTTGGCTAGCATTACACTGCTTGTAAGTGAGGTTTGATGGGCTTTGGGGGAAGCTATGCGTTTTGTAACGTTGTCTAGGATATGGTTTTCCATCACCATTGAGGCGTACCCTCACGCATTAAGCCACACCCCCAAATGGCGGACAGGGCCAACTGTGGGGCTTGGCACAAAGGGGAGCACAAGCGGGGCGGTGTGGGGTGGGCAGGGCAAGTGATCCCGTGAGCTAGTCGATGAGGCAGGTAGAAAACGGGGCGCTGGGGACCAGCAGGCTTTATACCGACCAAGGAGAACAAATTCAGTTTTGGAGGAGTTAAGTGCAGTATTACTTACCCTGGAGTAAACCAGGATAGTAGCTTCAAGAAAGCGTGCATCATAATTGTTGGACACCCCAACCACACAATCATCAGCAAAAGCCAACATCTTGACTGGTGCTTGGCCTTGCACATGGACACCAGTAAGTTGGGCATTCACATTTCGAAGAAGTGGGTTAAGGCTGAAGTTATAAAAGAGTGGGCTCAGAGGGTCCCCTTGGCGTAGGCCCCTTTGAGGGCGAACTACATCCGTGAGGAAGCCAGGGCCACGCACAGCCATTGTGGCAGATTCTGTGAGCAACATCACCCAATTAATGAAATGAAAAGGGAGGTGGAACTTGTGGAGGCAGGCCCTGAGGTAATCCCAGTTGACTCTATAATAAGCCTTCTGCTGGTCTAAAAAAACAAGTTCTCCAGAAGCCGTGGATTGATAGACGTTGGCTACAGTGTGTATGTTGTCCCAAATAGACCTTTTGGGAATGAAACCAAATTGTCTCAGGGGAAATGAGAGCAGAGGCAACAACCCCTAGTCGGTTTGCCACGATTTTAGTAAAAAGTTTAGTGTCTGTGTTATTAAGTAAAAATGGTGCGCCAATTGGCCAAGTCTAGCTTATCCCCTTTCTTATACAATGTTATCGTGAAGGCCTCCTGCCCACCAGGAAGGAGGCGCGTTTCCATAAGACAGTGGTTCATATAGGCAATCAGCAAGGAGGAAAAATATTTGAATTACTTCTTATAGAACTCATAAGGGATGCCATCTGGACCTGGGCATTTCATTTATGGTGCACTGAAAATGGCAGACCAGAGTTCATCCTGAGAAATCAAATTCATCAACTCTGGAAAATGGGAAATGGAGTGGATATGTGCGCTTTTGAGAAAATTGTCCACTTTGGATGGTGGAACTGGATTGGAACAATACAATTCAGAGTAATATTTTTGTACTTTGATTGCCACTTTGGCTGGATTATCTGCGACGGAGCGGTCTGGCCTTTGCACCTGCGTGCAGGCCAAGCTCTAGCACGGTGCAAAGAATTTTCAAAAAAGTTAGTGGAAAATTTATCACCCACTGTTATATGCTTTGCTTTATACTGAACACAAACCCAATGCTTGTGTTGTCTTATCAGTGTGTTGAGGCAAGCGGACACTTCCTCCCACTTACAAACCATGCTGGACTGTAGCCTGCCACAGGGACATTGGACTTCAGATGGTCCACTTCTGCCAACATGCGCAAAATGACTGCTAAGGCAGCCTGCGAGCGATGTGATGAGATGTGTCAAGCTTGGCAGATGGTGTTTGCTTTGAAGGTTGACCAGGTGGAGACAGGGTCTGCACATAATGGTGTGGTAAACTCCAGAGCTGAGGTTTAAGTGTCTGCCCAGGAGGAAAATCTGGGCGACAAGATCTTGGTGGGGAGGAGTTTGCACCACTTCAGCGCCTGGGCCACTGAATCGGACAAACAAAGGAAACTGATACCATTCTGTGGTCAGTAAAATAGTTTTTGTCATGGTAAAGTGGGAAATCTGGGATTGAGATTTCAACGACGTGAGAATAGGGTCAATGTGGGTCATAGACCTTAGCTGGTCGTTGTGCACATGGGGGCAAGACATGTTTGTGAGTAGCGGTGCATGATGTGGCAGAGTATTAAACAACCCTAAGGTGGCTTTTAGAACGCGAATTTCAATGTGCCCCTGTGGAGGTGTAGGCGACAAGGGCCAGCGGTCTGTGGTTGGGTTGGTCCAGCAGTTCATGTCTCCAACAACAAATTGGTTGGGGTAGCAAAAGGGAGTTGACGGCCGAGAAGAATTCCTGATAATCTCATGCACAGGTTGGGGCATAAATGTTAATGACAGCGTGCACTTTGTCATCCCATGAAAAGGTGACAACAAGGATGCGGCTGTTGAGGTATGATGTTGATGAAATATATTTAAAACTATGGTCACTCAAACAAGCACCCCACAGTGCGGTGACCAAATGGAAAGGGAAGGGAGGAGCATGGTTGCCCATGCTTCCTCTGCACCGCGCGGACAGTGGGTTTCCTGAATGGCCAGGATGTCCATGAGAAAATTATTTTGTAAAAAACTCAGTTTTCTATCTCAGGACAGCAAGGCCTTGAGTCCAGCGATGTTCAACATCCCTAAAGTAAAGGTTCTCCACCCCCATCGCACCTTAGGTGTGAGGGGAAGGGCACCTGAGCCCTTCAGCCTTCTCTTTTTCAGCACGTTGCTGTATGGCAGCGTGGGTATTCTGTGCTATGGAGTATGGTTCAGTATGTGAAGCTTTTGCTGTGGGGTTTGTGTTGGCTTTTGCCTTCTGCTTTTTCCCTACTGTGGGACAAATTTTTGGCATTGTGTGCACTTATGGTACACCATCACATGAAGGTGTAACTTTGGCAGGATATTGGTGAGCAAATCGGTTATAACTGATGCTTAGTAGCATTGGTTGGGTGAAACTGACTCACCCATTGGGTTTTCAGCTTGGGTGGCCAATCAGCTTGGGCAGCCCAATCTGACTGGTGGAAGGATATCGAGCCACTTCTGCCACAAATGACTCAATGTCCTCCTGGAGCTGGGCAAGCGGGATCATGGATGTGGTCTTGGCCGCCTCCTTGGCTGCCGCCGCTTTGTGGGTCTTCTTGGTCTTCTTACGCTCCTGCGGGGACACAGGTTTTACTTGTATGTAACACCCTGGAGCGCCCCATTGGAAGGCTGCATTGTTGTCTACTGCCAGTTCATAGTGGGCAAGAGCACCACAAATTGCTTCCAGGATTATTTTGGTTTGAGTAATGCCCTCCTTTGGTGGGGCAGGTATGGGCCTTGTGGCCAAAAGTGCAACAGAAAGTGCATATAGGAGGCGTGCTATCCATGGTGACCCTGAATGGGTGGGAGTCTTACCCATTAATTTTTACAAAAGTGGTGTGAGGGATTTGGGTCAAATCTTCTGCTATCCCCGAGGATGGGGTGATAACAGCAATTTCTTTGCCTTTGCACAGGTCCGGAATTAATGTAAATCGCTGCATCTCAAAGGATTGTATTTCCCCATATTTGGAGAGCCCAGCCTTCAGGTGGTGCTCCAGCACTGTGCGCTTGACTGTAGTAGGTAGGAAGTTGAAAGTTACAAGTATTTAGTTCAATTTAGTCCAATGAGTGCACTTTGTTCTGACTACTTGTTGACCATCTGGGAGGTCCACTACCACTCGCAATTTTACAACTTCATCCGCCACATTTTTATCTTTGAAATCTAGATCCAGCCAACCACGAGGCATGGAGTGTGGTGCGATATACACTGCGTTCAGTAAATGTGTGTACATCTCCACAAAACTTCTACTGAAGCGCTTCTTGTTGAATATCCAGGAAGACATGCACTCCATGTTCCATTGATGATAGTTGTGGGAGTGCGGCGTATTGATGAACTGGTTGCAGCACACTTGCCAGGCCAAAATTTCTGGGGAATTGGTAAACGCTGGTTTTTTACTATCTATTTTTTCTATGCCGCCAGATTTGCTGGGGCGTTTACAAATCTTGGTTGATGTGGGGCCTACACCTGTGCCCTTAACTTTAATTGCCACCTTCTACCCGATATTGGGTGCACACTACTCTCCTTGACGAGATTGTCAAATTTGCCTATACTTTTTTTTATATGTTGTAAAAGTGTTTGCAACGAGAGAGAAAAGTTTAAGTTTTTTCAAGTTGCTAATCTACTATTTTAAAATTGAGTACTAATAAGCAGAAAATGCTTTAGATTACAAAGGCAATACTATTACTTCTAAAATCCACATATTATTATACCTACCCTTGTCATGAATATTTACCTAGACTTTTAAAGTAATCCATTATAACTGCTCAAACCAACAACAAATCTGACTCTGTGTTCATCTCTGTAATGGACTGGTTTTTTTCAATAGTTGACAAGGAAATTTGGAAGGACAATTAGGTAACTGTCCATAAAAAAGAGAGCACTCCAGAGAATAAGTAGTTTGTCCACATTTCAATAAATCCAATTCAATTTTTCTGGTTTTCTTAAAGTTAAATAATTATAGGTTGAATTAGCTTCATCAGTTGTCCTGGTGGAATATAGTTTCACAAGGATTTTTTACACTATGGCAGTAAGTAAGGGTGAAAAACTTTATATTGCAATGCACTTTATTTGATCAAATAATTTGATATCTATAGTTTTTGCAAGGGCATGTTTTCAGAATTGATATCGCCCCTCAAGGTGAAAAAATCTTCCTGAAGCCTTTCAGGAGCTGAAGCATTTCATGCAAGTGGAGGAGAACCTATCGCTAATATCCTGTTGAGCTTCTGCATTACTTCAGCCCTCTGTTTCCCTTTAATTATCTGATCCAGAACTTCTTTTATCAGCTTCTCACAAAGTTCAGAAGGAGTTTCAATTAAAATTACTCTTTGTCTGTACTGACTCAATTTAGCCTTTTCTGAAACTACCCCCTCAAGATCTTGCCAAGGGGCAACAAAGCTTTGGATAAACCTTACATGAACCTGATTAACAACTGTAACCATTGTGATGGAGGCAATAGAGTATTCTGGTTTATGGAGGTATATCACAATATATTGCCCATACCAGAGAACATATAATTTGTGAGCCCTTCCTTCAGGACGATAATGATATAATATGACTAGATCTCCCAATTGATATCTGGGCATGACAGGCTTCATGGCATTTGCTTGTCTCGCCCCTCTTTGGTAACACTTCTAAGGGATTTAAACACTGGGGCTTGTAACTGGATGCTTTCTCAGATAGTCTTCCCATGGCTAAGTCAGAGGTTTCCAGCAAAAAGGTCTTCAGGAAAGGCTGAATACTTGAGGGTAGAACAGGATCCCCCCATACAGAGCTTTAAAATGAGACACCTGGATGACTCAATGATAACTTACTTAACAATGTCATCAGAGCTCCTGGGAGATACTCATAACATCTATCTAAGCCAGTTTGTGACATCTTATGAAATAAAGAAATTAATGTGACATTTACTCTTTCTACAGGACCATTGATTGCAGGATTGTAGGTAACAGTGAAGGCCTGATGGGTTCCCATCAGCGTATTAAGTTCAGTCATGACTCGAAATATGATGTTAATCCCACTTTCAGATAAAAGGACTTTTGGGTTACCATGCCTAATCAAGATATGCTTAAGCAGGAACGAGGAAGTGGTTTTAGCCTTTGTAATGATACAGAGCTAGCCTCTACTCTCTTTTTTGAAATGGTTAACTGTGAAGATAATGATTTGATGACCTTATAGGGCTGTAGGTAGTGTTCCATTACGTCTATACTGACATTGGAGATGGGAGATGTTGATATGAAAACTTATTATTAAAAATTGGGTATGGTAGGCTTTTGTTTAGCACACACTAGTATGTGTCAAGGGCATCTTGGATTTAATCAATCATGCCATCCCAGTAACATCAGTCCTTGAGCCACTGGTAGGTTTTTCATGTCTCCACAACCTACATTCTTATGTGCTCCATAATGGTCATAATTATGGCTGATGGATGTAAGGTAAGGGAGCCAAGTGGAGCCTACCTTCTTATAAAGTAGTCCGTTGTCAATTCAGGTTTGGACTGTCATTTGTTTTAACTGCCCTTGGATTTCTGAGGGCTCTCATATTATGCTTCTGGGTGAACTATAAATTTGTATATCTGACCTTTTTCAGAGGAGTATAAGGTTAATATTGGCAAGTTGGACAGTCCATCAGAATTTTATGTATAGCGCCAGCCATATTAACTATTGAAAAATTGTAATAAAATTTAATTTAAAGTCCCAATACGCAAGACAGCTATATGGGTATTTTATCTGCTGTAACCACCCAAGTAAATCACGATTAGTTTTTATAGTAAAATACCCTTATAGAGATAGGGCCAGATGTGTTTGAAAAGCCAAAAAAAAAAATACCTCTAAGAGTTATAGTTATGTGACGCTATAATTCTTTTTGCCTTAGTCGAAGGTTTAATGAAATAGGTTATGGGGTGCTTGACTTGATCAGAAAAGAGTTGAGCTAGGAAAAATCCAACTACACTATTTATAGCGTTTATGGACAAAAATAATGGCTATTCATACTCATGTTGTAACAAATTTGGAGCATTCATTAAAGCTTATCTTAACAAGTCAAAAACTGTCATTTCAATTCTTCTTAGTGAAGTGTAACTTCTATTGGAGTAGGTAGTTGAGGGGCTCAGCAAGATCAGCAAATTGAGGGATGAACTGTTGGCAGTAACTTACTATCCCCAGGAAGACTTGCACATCCTTCAAGCTATGGGGGAGAGACATGTGTTTGGATGGAGTCAACTTTATCAGGTGATGGTAAAATCCTTTTCAGGTAATTTTTGGCTGAGGAACTCCATCTCAATCTGGAAGAAACTGTATTTAACCAGATTCAGTTTATTAGAGTCAGTTCTCATTTTGACAAACACCTCTCGAAGGTGCTTAAGTGCTCATTAAAGGTTTGAGAGAATACTGCACGTTGTCCAGGTAGATCAGTACACAGGTCATTTTTGAATCCTGACGCATAAAATTCATGTCCCGCTGTAAGGTTGCAGGGGCGTTGCACAACCCTGAGGCATGCAAGTGGGTTACTCTAGTCTTTGATGACAATGAGTGCACATTTCTCTCTGTATTTCAGAGCCATATCGATCTTCCGGTATCATTAGTAAGATCCATAGTTGAGAAGAACTGAGATCTGGCTAAAAAGGTGAAGAGGATCTTCAATTTTAGGTAATGAATAGTTACCCTTACATGTGATTGCACGCAATTTTTGATAATCCATTACAACACAATGGCTACCATCCTTCTTGAAGATAAGTAGAAGGGTGAGCCCAAGTACTTTGTGAGGGCTTTAAGAGCCGGCATCCAGCAGTTGTTTTAGTTACTAAGTGACTTAAGCCTCCTCAAAGTTTTAATCTCTGATATAGTTGATCCCAGATGGAATGGGAGTCTCCAGTATGTACTCAGTGCTTAGTTTCTATTATTAGCTAAAATCGTCAGAACCTTTGTAGAAGATTTTAGCGTACTCCTAGATTTTTGACTCAGCCATTTTCTGTTGATCACTAGGTAAGGTGTCGCTGAACTGGACATCTACTTGCATGATAATTGAAGCCTCCAATTTCCTAGATTGGCTAATGATCCACATAATGAGACAGAGTTGACACATTATCTTGATAAGGTACAAAGATAGGCAATTGGGTGGTACTGAGTGATTGCCAATTGTTGATTGGTAAGATTTGCCAATAGCACAATGATGGTCCTTTGATACGCAGGATCAAGTATGTTTGGACAGTCCAAGGGTTCCCATATCAATAGATTAGGGTCCAAAAAATGCCAAAAGATTAGTGGTAGGTACAGTTATTTTGATTTCTTTTCCATAAGAATTTTGACTTAGGTGGTATAGTTGTCTTATTAATGGGAAAATAGGTTTTAATTATATATTACCCACCACCAAATAGAAAAACTATTTAAAGCCCTTCACTTGATATTCCAGTTTTCTAGAGACTTAAGATGTTCTATCGTAAATCTTCAAGTTTTTCTCTTCTCTTTTTCCTTAAGAGGATTTTTGACAATAAGTGGAATGCGGTATCCCAATATGGAGAAGTACATTCATTGAATCTAATATGACCATCAAAATCAAACAGGAATTGAGTCCCTATAAGTAGGTCATGGGAATCATCGTGCAAGACTATAGCAGGGGATCACACTACTAAGGACCTGAACCATATGGGCAATGATGAGTAAGCTCCAAGGATCAAGTTCAGGTAGGAATGGCAGTCATGTATTCCAGAGCATGATACCAATCAGGAACGATTGTTGCTTCACTAAGCAGGAATTAGTGATATTAACAGGGGATCCTGTGTTGATAATGGCCATGATTTTTACCCTGTGTACACTACGTCAATTCAGGTAAAATCTAATCCAAAATGTGGTATAAAATATATTTAATTCATAACAGGATATGAATAAGAATAGTCTTTTAGAAAGGTTTTAGAGACATCAAGGACCTTGGGAGCAGACACAACAATACATTTCCAGCAAAGAAGTAGGATCAGATTGTTAAACACGGGATCATAAGTATAGTGAAGCTCACGCCCTAGCCTGACGCCTCTTTTTCATCCCCATCTGATTCTTCTTCTATCATTTGATTTCATAATGATTGTAGAAGCCACAATTATAACATGGATCTTTCTGGAAGTTTTGAATTACACTTCCAATGGGGCAGGTTTTCTCTCGAAGTTACACTGGGCATATTCTCCAAAAAGCAGTAAAAATTAAATGAAAATACCGGTTATAATTCGACCTCTTTTTATTATCAAAAAGTGGGGATACTTATAGGCTTTGTAACAGCTTGCAATCTATCAGAGAGAATTAATCTCCATGCAATTGAATCTTTAATTAATTGATCTGATTGAGATTGATCATTAAGTTTGATAGATTGAGATAAATTGCTCTCTCCTTCCAATGATGCTGGGGGAATCAATGGGTGGAATTTTCAGTTATAAGAGAATTGAGAGAAAGCCTGACACTTCCCCCTCAAGATTTAGTTTGTGATGGAGGGTGACTTCTTAAAACCCAGGATGAATACGATTTACCACTATACTGGTATCAACATGAACAATTGAATACTCTAATCCTTTTCAAAATGTAACTTGATAGGGACCAGACCAATTAATTCCTAACTTTTCAGTTCTCCCACCTGGTTGATAATGATAGTACATAACGTAATCTCCAATCTGGTATTCAGGTAAAGCAGGTTTGTGTTGATTACTCCTTTGAGTCTCTTTTTGAGTGGTTGTCCAATCGATTTCATTGCTTGAGCTTGAATATAAATAATCCCCTCAGCCAGATTCCTCATAACTAAATCATAATTTTACTGGAATGCTTTCCTCAAGGATGGTCTGAACACTAGAAGGGACTGAAGGATCCCGCCCATATATGCACTTAAAAGGCGACATCTTGATAATGCAATGATAGCTTATCTTATAGGCAAACAAGGCACTATGCAAATAAAATTCCACCGATTTGGGTCAGTGGATGCCAATTTCCTTAGAATTGAGACTAGGGTTTCATTAACTTGTTCAATGGCCCCATTTGTAGATGGATTATATGGGACAAATAATCGCTGAGCAGTGTTAAATAATCTGGATAACTCTTGTATAAGTTGCGATGTGAAGTTAGTCCCATTATCTGACATAAGGACCTTGGGACACCCATGTTGAGAAATGAAATGTTGGTATAGATATAGCGCTGTAGTTTTATCCGAGGGGGTAGCAAAGGAAATGGCCTCAACCCATTTAGTTAAGTGGCTAACAGCCATAATGATATACTGATGTCTATGCAATCCTCAAAGAAAAGGACCTACAACGTCAATGCTAACCACCTCAATTGCCTTAGTTGGAGGCATAACTTAATGTTAAAAAGTAGTATTAGTAGTTCCATGGCATTTACAAATAAGACATGAGTCAAGAGTCTCTTGGATTAATTCAGTCATGTTGTTCTAATAGTATTGAGTCTTCAACCATTCTTTTGTCTTCTTTAAGCTGCTATGACCGACATGTTCATGACTTTCCATTAAAGCACAAAATCTAGAGTTGGGATGCAGAAAGGGCAAACGCTTGGATTTGACTTTCTTATACAAAGCTCCATCCCAAATCATAGTATCTTTGATAATTGATTTTAAAAAGGCTCAATATTCTTCAGTTTCTCGTTCCCACAACTCAGGTCATCCAATAAGATTATATAAGCGTTCTTCCTTTTCTAGTCCCAAGGTCAGAATAGGCAATCAGGACAGCCCATCAGCATTTTGATGTTGAGCACCTAAGCGATGAACAATGGAAAATTGTAATTTTTCAATATTAAAGCCCAACAGGCCAACCTCCCATCAGGATCTTTCATGTTCTGCAACCATCTTGGAAGAATGGTTGGTAATAACAGTAAAATGGTTAACATATAAGCAGGGACAGAAGTAATTGATTGCTATATTTCAGCTAAACATTCCCGCTCAGTGACACTGTAATTCCGTTCAGCCTTTGACAAAGTTTTGCTATAGGAAGTGACGGGATGATCATTCTTCTCTTCATCACACTGGGATAAGGTAGCCTCAATAGCGACATTTCTTACATAAGTATGTAAAAAGAAAGGCTTATCAAATTGGGGATGAATTAGAATAGGCGCCTTGATCAAGGCAATATGTAGAGAATTGAACAATTGTTCTTGAGCTGATCCCCAAATGAAGGGCACTTCTTTCTGCAACAGGTGAAATAGGGGTTCAGCTATATCAGCAAAGTTGGGTATAAATTGCCAGTAATACCCAACCATGCCAAGAAAGACTTGAATATCCTGCAGAGAGGTAGGAGGAGGCATTCGTTATATGGCTTGAATTTTGTCTGAGAGGGGTTAAATCCCTTTAGCTGAGACCTGATGTCCTAAAAAGTTCATTTCGTTTTGAAAGAATAACATTTGGAGGGTTTGAGTTTTAAGGAAGAGCTCCAATTTAGTCTGAAAACTTTTCTTTAAATGGTCTAAATGCTCGGTAAAAGTTTTGTAAAACACAGTTATATCATCAAGATATACCAGAACAAAAGTAAGCTCTAGATCCCGTAACATACTATCCATGGCCCTTTGGAAAGTTGCGGGGCATTGCCTAGTCCTTGAGGCATATGAGTTGGTTCAAACAACCCTTCACTCAATATCAGGTCACACTTGACACGATCTTCTGGTGATAACTCGATTTGCCAATATCCACTAGCTAAGTCCATGGCCGAAAAATAGGTGGATCCAGCTAACAGCCTAAGAGAATCATTGATCCTAGGTAAGGGATACCAATCTCGTCAAGTAATAGCTTTCAGTATGCGATAATCTATAACAACTCAGTGAGAACCATCTGTCTTCTTAATCAATAACAATGGAGATGCCCAAGGACTAATGGAGGGTTTCAACAATCCCGCCTCCAACAATTGATGCAGCTCCTTAGAACCTGGTCTTCTACTTTAGACTTTCAATAGGGCTTTGCATGAATAGGAAGATGATCGCCAGTTTCAACAGAGTGCATTACTCCTTTCATCTTCCCAAAATTGTAAGTATGCTTAGCGAAAATGTCAGAGTATTTGTCTAACAATTGAAGCACTTGTCTCTCCTGTTCACTAGAGAGGTGTTTCTCAATAGAAGGACCCACAGTAAGGATTTCTTGATCACTTTTCAACCCAAAATCTTGTAGACTTCCAAAGGGTTTAACATCATAAATCCGAGATAAGGGCAGTAACTTGATATAAGCAATTGGATTCTCTCAATCTACTGATTTTGGCTCATTGATAAGGCTCGCCAGTAAGACATACAATGATCCTGAATAAGCATAATCTAATACTCTAGGACAAGGGAAGAGTTCTTTAGCCGAAGGGTTAAAAATGCCTTGAACTTGTAACAAATGTTCTTTGGGAATCAAAATAAGCAAAGAAGTGTTACCAATTACCTGTGATTTTGTCGGTATAACTAAGCTTTTGGGGTAGAAAATAGGCATCCCCTCCTCAATATCAGCCGATGTAGGGGTAATTTTACATGAGAATCTCCAATGTAATATTGAAGAGAATAAGACCTTTTTTTCCTTCTAGCAAACATAACTGACGTCATGTAGAAGCATGATCAGATTAAAGTAAGGGAACTCTATAGCCCAGAGAGACCATGACGAGTTATTGTATTTGATAATTCCATCAAATTCTCTTAAAAATTGAGTTCCCAAAAGTAGGTCATAACTCAAGTTATCAAGTACAATGGCAAGGTTTGTAAAAGTTTATTTCCCAATTTTCAGGGGAAGGGATGAAAAAGCTCCAATTGACTGAGTACTCTGAGGTCCAGCCATGCCATTTTTTTCAAACTGGAAAATATCAGGAGTTAATTTGATTAGCTTGATGAATTATGATGAAACAACATTCACTGGAGATCCTGTATCAATGATAGCTTTGTCATTGATTTGATTCACTCAGATGTCAATATGGGTAATGGTGCTTCCAAACTGAGAGGATAAAGCCAACAAGGAGGGCAAGGAATAAGAAGAATGTTCGTCTTTATTATACTCTTTTGGGCTTTGATGCTCTTGCTGCACACTCATCTCATTATTGAGGTAGAGAATCTTATTGGTCTTATCTCTTTTCTTCTTCACATCTGCTTCCTTCTTTAAACAACTATCCTCAGTATGAAAATATTGATGACTGTAGTTACACTGGATCGCCCTAGTGTTCTCAGGCATGGCGTAGACTTTGGGCGACTAGGTCTATGAGACTCATAAACTTGGGGTTTTTTGGAGAATTGAGGAGGCAATTCCAACAAGGCCTCCTTTTGTCCAAAATACTTTGTAAATTCTTTTTTACACTGATTAGATAAACTTGCAATTACATTTTGGAAGAAAAAGCTGACATAACTGCCATAATTGCATCTAAATTTAACTGACCACAAGCCACTAGAGTCTGAGCTTCCTGATAGAACTGATGAGCAAAATCTTTGATCGATTTGTTTTGGTGGGGCTGTATACTCATAAAAGCCTGTTTTTGAGAAGACAGAGTTTTCTCAATCCCAAATTCTTTGATAAGCGCTTCCTTCACCTGAGACCAGGTAGAGCAAGTCATCAAGCGGGGTACCATGATATCCTGATCCAAACGAATAAGGCAATTTGGCAAATAATTCATCTTCTGGTGATCTGTAGCCTCACTTAGCGCCTTTTTATAAAGATAGAGGAAGGAAATAATGCTGCATTCCCCCGGTGAGTACTTATCCTTGTATACCGGTTTGAAACTCATGGGGAATTAAAGATTAAAACATGTACTCCAGGTTGTTTGGATTAGTGGAAACATACAAATTGGAGTCTGATGCGCGAGAAGAAAATTGAGGATAAGGACCAGCAGTTTCAGTATATATTTCACCAATCTAATGGTTCAGCTCAGCAAGCCCCAATTTCTCATCTAATCAGTGGGATAGCTCAAAAATATGTTCCTGTTGGGCATTATACTTGAGTTCCAGCGTCTCAATCTTCTCTTGGAGCATTTCTCCTTTAGATCCATAAGCATGGAGTAGGATATTGGTATCCTTTGCCCATTTACCCAAATTGACCAACTCATCTGATAATGAAAGAAATGACAAGAGGGGATCACTTGATACCCCCTCAGGGGTTAAGTTACATTCCTTAGCCAACTTATAGAACCATTCATGCAAGTGTTCCATCATACTCAAGAGAGAGTCAATTTGTTTGAGGGATCTGGAATGCCCGTCAGCACCTGGAGGCCCTCAAGGTCCTTCAATGGCTGGTGGACCATGAGGCCCTAAATTCCTGGGGGGTCCCCATAGTCCATTGGCACTGGGTGTCCATGTGGTCCTACACCCCCAGGTGGTCCACGAGGTCCTTCAACCCCCAGGGGACCTATAGCTCCAGTGGTTTTCTCTACCTCATTAACACGGAATTGAATTCCTGAGTACAACTGCTCCAAGTGAACTAGACGGTTTCTAACTTCAGCCTTCATTAATTGATTACACTCAGAGAGTTGGGAGAGACCCTCTCTCCATTCTCTCTGAATCTCCTGTACTCGCCTTGTGAACTGAATATTGACAAAACTAGATATCCCAGTATTGAGCTGAATAAGCTGTTGATGAATTTCGTTAAGAAGGGTCAATTACTAATAATAGCCTCACGATTAACTCAGCTAAATTTGGAGGCAGACTTAAAAAAATTCAGTAATATGATTATTCAAGGATTGAAGTCCTTCTAGTAAATTGAGCATCCCTTGATGGCGCATTCCCACTATGGGTAATGAATGGTATAAGGTGGGGTGAACGAGCTAGTTCAAGTATTGTTTGGGGCCAATTCCTGGCATTTGATAGGATTGCAATACTTCCCATAAAATAGAGGGTACAGCATTAGATTGAGTTCGGGTAGCATGGAATCCAGGAATTAAAGCACCTTCAAGCAGTTGATTGATAATATTTCATAAAACCTCAGGTGGTAGTTAATAAATCTGGGGTAAAGCTTAAGTTAGGACCCTAAAATTCCAATGTGGAAGGTAATCTTGAGATTTTGGTTTCAGATAAACAAACCCATTATAATATGCGGCCTTGCTCATGGTCTTGAGCTTTTTTCAGGCGAAAAATGAGAATCCATGGTAGTGATTGACGTTTTCACTGGTGCTTAATACAGAGTGCCCCTGTAGTGAGCACCAATCTAAAAGTTCTGAATTACACTTCCAATGGGGCATGTTTTCTCTCGAAGTTACACTGGGCGGATTCTCCAAAAAGCAGTAAAAATTAAATGAAAATACAGGCTATAATTTAACCTCTTTTTTATTATTGAAAAGTGGGGATATTTATAGGCTTCATAATGGCTCGCAATCTATCAGAGCAAATTAATCTCTGCATGATCAAATCTTCAATCAATTGATTAGGATGAGATTGATCATTAAGCTTGATAGATTGAGATATATTGCTCTCTCCTTCTGATGATGATGGGGGAATTGATGGGGTGGTTTTTACAGAGATAGGAGAATTTGACGAAATCCTGACAATCTTTATTAAATTTGAATTTATGATTTTAGCCTACAGCATGAAGATGAGGTCTTGAGACCTTAGTTGAAGTGGTATGACAATTCGCAGACTCAGGTGGCCCCAAAATTGCCTCCTTGATATTAAGTATTGTCTTGAATTGCTTCTCAAATGCTGTAAAATAGAGATCCAGAGTTTTATGAGAGGAGAAAGTGGACACCACCACAGCAATTGCATCACCAAAATGACTCAATTGCAAGAGAATAAGGCCTGCACCTCAAAATAAAAACAGTTAAAAATGCAATCTAAGATTCTTCTTTTTTTCTGTTTTATATGCATGAACGCCTGCTTGCAGTTGGACAGAGCTAAATTACTTCAAACTCCTTAATGTGGGCTTCTTTAATCTGCTCCCAAGAGATACATTCTTTAAAGTAGGGAATCATTATCTTGTGAGCTTTACTGTTGAGGCTGACCTAAATGTGTTGCATCTTCTGCCTGTCTTTGGTTACTTCCATAGCGTTCTCATAGGCAAATAGGAAGGATCTTATGCTCTCCATGCCCAGTAAAGCCTTCTCCTTAAAGGTAGGCAAAAAAGTTATTTGGCTAAGGTATGCCATGGATAGCAGTCTCAAATTCTGCAAATCTTGTAAGGTTCAATCTCAAAAGGATCTGCTAAACTAATTTTGGTCCAACTGCTGCTGGAGGATGCGGAAATCGTCTTTTATTTTATGGCCTAAGTTCTCCACTTGTTCAGTACTGGCTTAGAGCTTAGAAGTTATTGAAGCCGTTTATTCTCAGTAGCTTAGTCAGTTAGTTTTTAAAGTCATTTGATGCTAGGCTTCCAGGCTCTGAATCTGCGAATTTAGCGTTAAATCTTGTCCTCCATGGCGGCTTGACTAGCCTGATGTTGATCGACCATGTCAGAACAAGCTATTTGAAGGGTACTAATCTTGTAATGGAGAGTAGTCAAATTTAGATAGAGTTGATATTATACCTTTTGACATCCATACAGCCTCCCCAAGCTATTTTTCATAATTGTCACACTAATTTGACTATACAAGCTTCCTGGTCCTCGTCTATGATTGGTGAGAGTCTAAGACCTTCTGGGCCTCTTAGGCTCTCAGACCCCTAGGACCTTTGGGTCATTGTGGCCCTTCTGGACTAATTGTACTGTAGGTCCCACTCGAGACAGTCATTTCTGTAGTGATAAAAATGTTTACCACTTCACTAAGCTGGCAAAGAATCTTAATAAGGTTTCTATCTGAACTTTTTTAGAGCTGCTGTTGTTCAGATAAATAAATCAAAAAAAACATACGAAATTTGGTCAAATCATGCGATTAATTGCACAATAACATTAGCAAGCTTCTGGGAAACCTTATCATGCAGGTCTTTAACAATTTCGTGATGAGGCTGGATGAGATGACTTTGTAGCTCATTAGTCTTTCTTTATTTATCAAAAATAGCCTAAAAGTAAAACTTTTTTTTCTCGTTGCAAACACTTTTGCAACCCATTCAATTCAAGACTAAATCTAGTTTTATAATCTCATAGAGGGGATTAGTCTGCGCCCATGTCTGGGAGCAGTTGAGCAAGCAAGGCAAGAGGAGCAGGCGGAAGGCCCGCAGCCTCTAACGTTTGAAAACGCCCCGGAGAATCTGGTGGAATAGAAAAAAATCTAAAAAAACCGGCGGTCACAATTTCCCCAGAGATAATAGCATGGCAAGCACGATGCAACCAGTACATCAACATGCCACATTCCCAGCCACTTTCATCGGTGAAATTTGGAGTCTATGTGTATCTGGACATCCAAAAAATGGCCCTATGGGAAAAATTTTGTGAAGATGTACACAAAATTTTCCTGACCGTGGTGTACGTTGCACCTCACTCCATGTCGCGCGGTTGGCTGGACCTAGGTTTCGAAAGCAAAATAGCAGCAGATGAGGCTGCAGTGGTGCGCATAGTGGTTGACCTCCCCGAAGGGCAATGGGTCATCAAAACTAAATGTACCAGATGGACAAAATCAAACCTAATTTTCCTCACGTTTGACTTTTTGCCTACTATGGTAAAACGTGACATCTTGGAGCAACACCTGAAAGATGGTCTCACCATATATGGTGAAATACAATCTTTTGAAATGCAACATTTCACGCTGATGCCACACCTGTGCGCCGGCAAAGCCATCGCAGTTCTGACCCCAACTGAGGAGATCATGAAGGAACTAACCCAGATCCCGCAATCCACCTTTATTGACATTGCAGGGCACACCACCCACCCATTCTGGGTAACCGTGGACAGCGCGCCCCCCATTTGCACCCACTGTGACGCGTTTGGCCATAAGGCGCATGCATGCCCCATCAAAGAGGGCGTCACATTCCAAGAGCACCCCTCGGCGGCCATGGCCAGCGGAGAGGCACACTACAAACCAACCGCAAGCACCAAGGAGGCTTTCCCGTGGGGAGCACAAGGCTGCTACCTATTGGTAAAGCCCATCTCCCTGCAGGAGCGGAAGAAGGCCAAGCAGGCCCATAGGACCGCGGCCAAGGAAGCGGCCAAGGCCACCACCACCATCCCACACTCACAATGCCAGGAG
This sequence comes from Massospora cicadina, assembly GCA_022478985.1. NCBI lineage: Eukaryota > Fungi > Entomophthoromycota > Entomophthoromycetes > Entomophthorales > Entomophthoraceae > Massospora > Massospora cicadina. The sequence goes on from JAKSZP010014502.1 coordinate 155,313, forward strand.
GACATGGAGACTTTCATGGCAGAAGCAACTCAGGAATCCATCACCCAATCAGATTGGGAGGCCCATGCTGAATGGGCCACTCAATCTGAGGATCCAATGGGAGATTTGATCTCACCCAATCGCTGTACCCAAGCCCCAGTCAAAACTGACTTGGGACCTATCCCAACCAAAAAAGATTTTTTTGCCCCACTCGACGGTGCACCAAACTTATCCGCACTGCAAAAAATTTGTCCGACATCAGGAAAACAAAAAGCGAAGGCCAAAGCCAACATGACTCTTTCCGCAAAAATTAACAAAAACCCTGATAGCGTTTCTGCTAATACCCGCGCTGCTGTGAAAGCCCGTGGGGACCTGGAAGAGGCTGGTGGGCCGGGGGCCCACCCCTTGCACCTAAGGTGCAATGGGGGAAACCTTCACTCTAGGGACGCTGAATATTGCTGGACTCAAGGCCTCCCTGTCCTGGGCTAGGAAACTGAGTTTTTTACAAAACAATTTACCCATGGATATCCTGGCCATCCAGGAGTCCCACTGTCCACAAGGTTCTGAGGAAGCTTGGAAAACAATGCTCCTACCATCCCTATCCTTTTGGTTGAAGCACTGTGGGGTGCTAATTCGGAAAAATAATTTTTTGAAATTCACATCCTAAGAAACATTCCTAAATGGCCGAGTGCTCGTTGTCACCTTCTCATGGGCTGATGTTGCACACACAATCGTCAACATTTATGCCCCAAACGGTGCACATGAGCGTCAGGAATTTTTCTCATCGGTCAAATCCCTCCTGCTACCCCCCAATTCTTTCCTAATTGGTGACATGAACTGTTGGCTAACCTCACCAGCGGACTGGTGGCCGCCCTCACCCCACGCCCCACAGGGTCACGTAGAACTACGCATTCTAAAAGCCACCCTTGGGTTAATGGACGCGCTGCCATGACATGCCCCACTGCTTGAAAACATGACGCTTCCCCACGTCCACAATGGCCAATTAAGGTCCATGACCCGCATTGACCTTATTCTAGCGCCGCAAAATTTCAACCCCACATCTCCCACTTCAAAACAACAAAAATGGAATTCTCCGACCACCGACTGGTCTTGATAACATACCACTTACCCATCACAGTTGCAAAGGCCCCACATTGGTGCAAAATACACCCCCAGAGCTCTCGTCACCAGGATTTTCCACATGGGTGGAAGAGGCAACTTTGGCAAAATTGTTTGTTGCACCTTTTTGCGCGGACCCCATTTCCACATGGGCAACTTTCAAAGAAGACACCATCCGCCAATATCACCATCTCTCATCCAGATGCTCACGAGCCACATCAGCAGTTATATCGCGCATGCTGGTGGAATTGGCCCACTTGGAGTCCAACATTCTAGCCTCAGGATATAGCCCTGCATGGGGCCAGAAGTGGGCGGAGGCAGCAGCACACCTCAACGCACTTGAAAGGCAACACAAACATCAGGTTTGTGTCCAATACAGGGCCACATGCATCAAAAAAGGTGACAAGTGCACTGCATACTTCTTCAAAAAATTTTTTGCACCACGCCAGAGTGTGGCCTGCACACAGGTGCAAAGATCAGATAATTTTATTGTGGACACACCGGCTGAAGTGGCAATCGAAATGCAAAGATATTACTCCAAGTTATACCGAGCTGAACCAATTCAGCCAGCCAAAATGGCGGAATTTCTCGACTGAGCTCATATCCGCACCATTTTCTGATACCCAGAAATAATGAATTTAATTACTCCGAACGAATTATGGAATACCATTCACAATGAACCAAACTGAAAATGCCTAGGCCCAGATGGCATTCCATATGAGTTCTACAAAAAATATTTTAAATATATATCCCCATTGCTGCTAGCCTCACTCAACCAAAGCCTGTTGGAAACGCGCCTCCTACCAGGAGGACATGAGGCCTTTATGGTCACACTCTTCAAAAAAGGGGATAGGCTAGACTTAGCCAACTGGCGCCCCATCTCTCTAACAAACACAGACACCAAAATTTTAACCAAAATCATGGCTAACCGTTTAGGGACTGTAGCATCTGCCACCATCTCCCCAGAACAATTTGGTTTTATCCCCAGAAGGTTGATTTGGGATAACGTGCACTCTGTGGCTAATGTGTGTCAGTCCACAGCCTCTGGGGCACTTGTTTTTTTGGACCAACAAAAGGCCTATGATAGAGTAAACTGGGAATACCTTAGGGCCTGCCTCCAACAATTCCGCCTACCTCCCCGCTTCATTAACTGGGTGATACTGCTCACGGAATCTGCAACAATGGCAGTGCACGGCCCAGGTTTCCTAACGGAAGTAGTCCATCCTCAAAGGGGCCTGCGACAAGGGGACCCCCTGAGCCCAATCTTATACAACTTCATCCTTGACCCACTACTGCGAAATGTGAATGCCCAACTCACTGGGGTCCATGTGCCAGGCCAAAACCCAGTCAAGATGATGGCATTTGCAGATGATTGTGTGGTGTGGGGTGTCTAATAACAAAGATGCACGCGCGCTTGAAGCCCTCATCCAGGAATATTCCCGGGTAAGCAACGCGGCACTGAACGCCTCCAAAACTGAAATCATCCTCCTTGGTCGGTTTAAGAACTGCTGGGCCCCAGCAAGTAGTTCCCAACCCAGCCCATCTGCTCACCCACGTCCACGCCTTACTAACTCAAAACACACCGCTCCACTGGTGCTCCCCTTTGTGCCACGACCTACCATAGGACTGGTACGCCATCTGGGCGTGTGGTTGGAGGCAGGTGGATACGCGTCAGCAGTAATGGAGTGCCATATACTGGACAACGTGACGAAGCGAATCGCCTCTCTCAGAGCCCACCCTACTACCCTCACTGGCAGGGTTGTTCTTGCCGACTCTATGCTCCTATCCATAGTCTGGTTCGGAGCCCATGCCATCCCCTTCTCCCCAAGCTTCTTCAAATCCCTGTATGCTTTGCTACAAGGTTGGCTTTGGTCAGGCCGTCCTCCACCAGTACAGCTAGAGGTCATGTTTGGCCCTCATCATCATGGTGGCATGGGCCTATTTTGATTTTAAAGCCCATGCCGCCAAGATCCTGGGCACCTGGATTGCGGCCGTCACTGCTCCTACACTCCCATCCCAACACTGGTCCCGCGCGGCCCGCTCCAACTTCTCCCGAGCCTTGGGCCTCAACAATCCATCAAACCCCCACTCCCTGATTAAATACCTCGCATCACACACATCAGCCACAGGTCCTCACAGGACTAAAACCCACTACAAACGAATCCTACTCTCCATGCGAATCGCAGAGTGGAGAATTCGTATTAGTGGACATACAGCCCAAAGAGGCCGCCCCTCTCCTCAGTTCACACAAGAGTTACAGGGGCTACCCATCCATGATGGCGTGATCCCCATTCGACCCCAGGTCCTATATAGGGTGGACTACCTGGACATGATGGACATCCCTTATTCCACTGAGACCCAAAAGACTATCTGGAAATACGCACACCATCCTCTGTTGCAGCCTCAAATCCATTCCCATGTGTAGCGCTGCCTGAGGCGGGTGTATCGTACAGCTGAGCGCTCTAATGCTTTACACTCATCCTGTGTCGTGTGTGGCCAGTATTGAACGCTATTTCACCGCCTGGAGAAGTGCCCCACCTCTAAAGTAATATGGCGCGAAGTCAAACGTCTGCTAGGCCAGGATCAAACACATCCCTTCAGTCTGTCAAGAGATATGTTTGCTTCATCATTGGCCTCCCCCTCCCACCCTCCCTCCGTGCTCTGGTGGTTGCAATCGCCATGTGGACTATCCACACGATTGTCTTGGATGCCATCGCTGGATCCATCCCCACCCTCCCTGAAGCTGTCCACAGATTCTGGTCTCATTTGGTGGATCACTTTCAAGTGTGGATGTTTGGATATCTCCCACCGCGTCGCCGACAGCTGGTCTCCTCCTGGTTCCCAGTCTGGTTCATCAAATCAGACCCCTTCCTCCACACGTCTCAATAGTGGCTACGTCCCCTACACACGTTCCCTCCCCCTTCCCATAAGTGGCGTTCCCGCTGGCAACAAGAGATAGCATCGCTTCTCTGGGGTGCCTCCCCTGGTACTAAGTTTTGTCTCGTCTGAGTCATATTCAGAAGTGTCCGTCCCATGGTCGGCCTTCCCCACAATAAACAAATAAACAAAAATAGCCTAAAAGTTTTACTGACCAAGGTTAGAGGCAGTCTCATATAGTTAAAGGAGTCAAGTGAGAAGTTGTTGGCTAAGGCTGATTACTCTCTGAATCTCTAAATGATTCAACCCTAAAATTGTAGTTGATGAAGAAGATCCGGTTAAAAAAATATCCAGAGATAAGCCTCAGTTTGATTAATTCCCACTTTTGCGCTTGGAAGGATAACTGTGGTTTACAAATGCATAAAGTTATTATTAACCTGGGTAGAGCAAGTACCGTATGATTGTTGACCAGGTTGCAGAGTTCCATAAAGTAGGGCTTCCACTGTTTAGCAATTTCAGCTGATTGTATTTTTTGATAGGTTTATTCATCATGGGCTGGAATATTTAAGACCTTGAGCTCATTAAATTGTAAAGTGCTCTTGTTGCAAATAAGTACATCTTCTTGGCCAGAGTATACCTATCTTGTCACACTCAACTCTTGCTCTGTTCATATAAAATTTTCACCGCTGGTATAATCTATCTTTGGGAAGGCACTTCATCGCCTTTTTGTCTTGAAAGGACCTGACAGAAAGCACCAGTTTTGGAAAATATTATAGAATTTCCCTTTTCTTCAAAGGCTAAACAATGAGTCAAATTTGCTCCGGCGTTTTCCTAATGTGCTTTTTTTTAACTAGGAAGTATGCACTTTGGCAGTAATTAAAGGCGCGAAAGGTATTAAAAACAATACTTTAACTAATCAAATGAGGAAATATTTATAGCCTTTGAAATGGTTTAGTTTCGGTGTAGGTATTAACCCTCACAATTGGCAAGATCTTCCCAAAGTCTTAGAGAGCTTTAGCCTTTGATTAAGGAGGGGTAGACCTTTATTCACTTCCCAGTGGGTTTCAGCGGCACTTTGGTTTTTTAATTCCTTTAAGAAATGGTACACTCCAAGGTTTCATTGATTGGCATCTTCCGAAGTTAAGAGGGAGTTGCAATTAGAGTATAAGCTTTGTCTTAACCAACTCAACTTCTGCCTTTTCCAACAAGTTTCATGCTCCTTCCATGCTTCCTCGCTTTCATTATTTAAAAGCAAGAAGCTGATGTGTGTTGCCCATTATGGTGGAGGGAGAATCCAAACATGAAGCTTATAAATCTTAGATGCAATATGAGTCAAATGTGGAGTGCACTACCTGGTGTCATAGAAGGGATACCCAGCCTATGAGAATAGATGGCTTCCAAGGATTGTGCCAACTTCCAGGTGTTACTTGAAAACAAAACAAAAAAGATTAAATGCCCCATCGCCGCCTCCAGCCAAGACTGCCATCATCACTGCCATCAATATTCCAGCTCCTCAAATCAAAAACTATGCACTAGCAAAGGCCCTGAGGGGGTTTAGACACCATTCATCATGGAAATGGTAATGTAAGGTCCTAGGCTCCAGTATTAAGCTGGATAGTTCCTGAACACTTTAATATCAAATAAGGGCACCAACCCAAAGGTTTTTCCACTCATACAGTTGACTGGTCTAGGACACACCTTGGTTGAAAGATTGTGTTATAATCTGACTTTGTTGATGCTTGTTTCCAGAAGTAAATGAATAAGTTTAGTTATGTGTACATTTTCAGGCTGCTTTAAGGAAATAGATATATGGGCAATAATTTTAGTAAGACTACTATCTTTAATTAATTAAATAAACCCAGTTGATTAGTGGTCTAACGCTAAACTTGGAATGACCCATGAAATACTGATTATGTTGATGATTAAGGACTCAACCTATCCGGCCTCAACTTAATCCATTCTAAGATTCAGAGGTTAATGGACTTAGTTCTTGTCATGCTGAGTCGGTGGAGATCAGTTGTAAAGGTCTGTTTCTCTTCTAAGGATATCAGATTCTTACTCTTTATCACACAAAAGAGTCAACAAATTTTTTACTTCAACAATAAAAAATGAAGATGCATAAAATTATATGATATATAGTATTCAATTTGCAATTTTAACAATCTTCTTTATTATTACAACAAAATAGGGAAGTTATAGGGGGATTCAGCGCCTAACTACTTGGTTAGCGCCTCAGTAAAAAAATGACAGCTTTGGTTTTTGTATTTTCCTTTGAAGTCTCTTCCAGTGAGGTCTTATCCATCAGATTAAGGGTTCCTCCGTCAGACATCCCAGAGACTTGAAAATGGAAAGAGCCAGAAAACGTGTCCCTAACGTTTCTTCTCAATCACAGCAAACCAACCACATCTGGCTAGCGACCTGCTTATGTATGGGACTCTTTACCCATTATAGCAGGTTGTGAACCAACTAATCAATTTACTAGATGCAGGAAGCATCACTCACATCACAACTGCTGATTAAATTTTCAATCAGTTGGTGATGAAACCTGACCAATACCAATCGATGCACCTAATAGTCAATCAACAATCAACTATCATATGCCTCAACTACATTAGTAACTCTGGCCAAAAAGATCTTAAGCATTTTCAAAAATTGATCCTGACGGATTCAAACCTGGTGACTTAATAAAAAACCCGTGGACATAATTGATCCAAAATTGAAATCAACTTTTATCTAATTCATTTGCTAGTGGAACTTATCCCCTAGCAAACCTGCAGATAACCTAGGAATCTGGAAAGGTGGGGAAAAAATTCTAACAGATGGTTAATGGAAGCTCCCTCTTGTCTGTCCTACCCAGCCCTAAGCTCAATATTCACGCCTGAAACTATCATCATTCCTGAACCCTAAATAAAGAAGTGCATAAAATACAACGTTTCTGCCTTAAATTTAGAATTAAATTTCAAGTAAGCGCCAATGTTCTAAAACCTTTTTTAAAAAATGGGATGTACATCAGAATAATTTGACTTGTCTAACTTGTACAATCAGCTGCAATGTCCCTTTTTATGACCTAGCACTACAACTCACGCATGCCCACCTGATCCTCCCCATCCTCCCGCCCTCCCTCCTTTGATTATCCATTTTTTACCTCCCAGTTGACTATAAATATTTGTTCCTGTATGGTGACAGGGAAATTTTGAGCTTGCCACCACCGTTTTTGCACTAGTGAGCTACATTAACTTCCGCCCCTTTAAAAGTTATTTTGTCATAGGTCTCCTCTGAATAGGATGCTGTCATGATAGAAATCAAATTAATTTTAAAAACGCTTATATCACCATTACTCATACTTGCCTTATCACCAATACAACAATGGTGGTGAGTTTCATTAACCTCCCATACCACCTCAAACCCCAGGTTTTGTAAGAGGAGTTGATTTTGCAGCTCTCATACTATGTAACGAACCCCATCCTCTGTTTCACTGTCCCTAGCTGTGCCAAGTGTCTTGGAGCTCCCCATGCTACCACTATAATCACCCCTTTACATGCAGATATTGCCCAATAGATACATCATAGACCCAAGTTTCATCTGCACCTGACCATTCTTTCTGGGCACGCGTTGACAAAGGACGCCAGATTTTCTCTCTCTGTTTTAAGTTAATTTTAACAATAAAGATGTTGGCATTCCACCACAAATGTTTTCAACACTGATTCTGATGTAAAAACCCCTCCATCAGATTATACCTGATGTACCTTGCTGCCAGTACCCTCATTACCAGTTCAGTAATTAGGAACAGAACCCCAAAAACCTTCCTTTAGAATCCCTAATGAGTTTCAGCCATAAGGTCACCCTCTAGCCAATCAGGCAGAGGCTTGGAACAACAATTACACCAAAGCACCATCCTACCTAACCATCAATCTGCGCCCTTATTCTGAGACCCCAATCTTGTATGACCAGAATCCCCAGGGCCTTATTGGAAGAGGTTTCTGAATCAGGGATCCCATCCAACTGACCAACCTTCACCTTGAATAGATTTAAATGATGATTATGATGCACAAATCTCCTCTCATTTTTTAGTCCCTGTTGGAATAAGTCTGAGCAACCACTCGATTTATTTTACATTTTTATAACTTCATATTTACTAAATTTTATTTTTTAAGTGTACAAAGTTTTTATTATGGAATTTGGCACCAATGTCAATCATTATAATTATCTTACTATGGACTACCAGCCTATGCGCCCACGTTTTTTATGTAGTTATAAATTATAGGATTAAATTAAATTTGTTTTCTACCCCTGGACCCAAATAGGATATATAAAACGAGGTTCAATTCCTTCCCACACTTCCAGAAATATACCCTTACTTCCTTTTTATTTTTAATTTACCTTAAATCTTAGTTTATGCAAACTCAAATCCTTTTTTTAAAAAAAATTATCCATGGCTTTCAAGCCAGCATAAAACAATTGTTGAAGTTTTATTATCTTAAAAATCTAAACTTTTCTCTCTCGTTGCAATCACTTTTGCAACTTATTCAATTCAAGTCTAATTCTAGTTTAATAATCTCACAGAAAAGATTAGTCTGCGCCCATGTCAGGGAGCAGTTGGGCAAGTAAGGTAAGAGGAGCAGATGGTAGGCCCACAGCCTCAAACGTTTGAAAACGCCCCGGAGAAACTGGTGGAATAGAAAAAAATATAAAAAAACTGGTGGTCACTATTTCCCCAGAAATCCTCACTTGGCAAGCATGATGCAACCAGTACATTAACATGCCGCACTCCCAACCACTCTCGTTGGTGGAATACAGAGTCCATGTGTTTCTGGACATCCAACAAACAGCTCTATGGGAAAAAATTTAGTGGGGATGTGCACACTTTTTTCCTGACTGCAGTGTATGTTGCACCTCACTCCGTGTCACATGGTTGGCTGGACCTCAGTTTCAAAAACAAGGAGGCAGCAGACAAAGCTGCTGCAGTGCGCGTGGTGATTGACCTCCCTGAAGGGCAATGGGTCATTAAAACCAAACGCACCAGATGGACAAAATCCAACCAAATTTTCCTCATGTTTGACTTTTTGCCTACTACGGTAAAATGTGCCATTTTGGAGCAGCACCTGAAAGATGGTCTCACCATTTACAGCGAAATACAATCTTTTGAGATGAAACGCTTTACACTGATGCCACACCTGTGCACCGGCAAAGCCATCACAGTTTTGACCACAACCAAGGAGATTGCGAAGGACCTAACCTAGATCCTGCACTCCACATATATCAATATTGAAGGGCATACCACCCACCCTTTCCAGGTAATCGTGGACAGCGCGCCCCCCATCTGTACCCACTGTGACACATTCAGCCATAAAGCACATGCTGCCCCACCAAGGAGGGCATCACATTTCAAGAGCACCCCTTGGCGGCCATGGCCAGCGGAGAGGCGCACTACGAACCAACTGCAAGCACCAAAGAGGCTTTCCCGTGGGGAGCACAAGGCTGCTACCTACTGGTAAAACCCATTTCTCCGCAAGAGCGGAAGAAGGCCAAGCAGCCCCACAGGGCTGCAGCCAAGGAAGCGGCCAAAGTCACCACTGCTATCCCACACTCCCAATGCCAGGAGGACATCGAAACCTTCATGGCAGAAGCAACTCAGGAATCCATTAACCAAGCAGATTGGGAAGCCCATGCCAATTGGGCCATCCAATATGAGGATCTGATGGGTGACTCAATTTCACTTGATCTTTGCGACTAAGCTCTGGTTGAAACTGACTTGGGGTCCAACCTACCTGAAAAATTTTTTGACCCAATTGTTGGTGCACTGAACTCATCCACACTACAAAAAATTCGTTCAACATCGGGGAAACAAAAAGCAAAGGCAAAAGCCAACGTGAACCTTTCTGCTAAAATTTACAAAACTACCAATAGTGTTGCTGCAAACACCCATGCTTCCATGAAGGCCCATGGGGATCTAGAGGAGGCTAGTGGGCCCAGGTGCCCACCCCTTGCACCTTAGGTGCAAGGGGGAAGAACTTCACTTTAGGGACGTTGAATATCGCTGGACTCAAGGCCTCACCATCCTGGGCTAGGAAACTGAGTTTTTTACAACAAAATTTACCCGTGGATATCCTGGCCATCCAGGAGTCCCACTGTCCATGAGGTTCCGAGATGCTTGGTAAACCATGCTCCTCCCATCCCTATCCTTTTGGTCAGAGCACTGTGGGGTGCTAGTTTGGAAAACAATTTTTTCAAATTTTTAACATCGGAATCCTTCCTCAATGGCCAAGTCCTCGTTGTTACTTTCTCGTGGGCTGACGTGGCACATGCTATCATCAACATCTATGCCCCAACCTGTGCATGAGAACATCAGGAATTTTTCTCATTGGTCAAATCCCTCCCATTACCCCCAGACCCTTTTGTAGTTGGCGATATGAACTGTTGGCTAAACACACCAATGGACCAATGGCCTTCCTCCTCCCACGGCCCCCAGGGTCATGTAGAAATTCGCGTTCTAAAGGCCACCCTTGGGTTAATGAGTGTGCTGCCACAGCGAGCCCTGCTACTCAAAAACATGATGTGACCCCACATCCACAACGGCCAATTAAGGTCCATGACCCGCATAGACCTTATCCTTATGCTGGCGAAATTCCACCCTCACACTTCCCACTTCCAAACAACAAAAATTGAATTCTCTGACCACCGGCTGGTCTCAATAACCTACCACCTACCTGTCACAGTGGCTAAGGCCCCACATTGATGCAAACTCCGCCCTCCTGAACTTGCGTCGCCAGGATTTTCCAATTGGGTGGAATCTGCAACTTTGACAAAAGAGTTTGTTACACCATTTTGCATGGAACCTATCTCCACATGGGCAGCCTTTAAAGAGGATACCATCCGCTACTCTCACCACCTCTCCTCCCGACACTCATGAGCCACATCAGCTGTCATCTTGCGCGCTCTGGCAGAGTTGGCTCACCTGGAGTCCAACATCCCAGCCACAGGATACAGCCCTGCATGGGACCAGAAGTGGGTGGAGGCAGCCGCCCACCTCAACGCGCTCAAAAGGCAACATAAACATCAGGTTTGTGTTCAGTACAGGGCCAAACGCGTTACAGAGGGTGACAAGTGCACCGCATTTTTAAAAAAAATTTCACACCACGCCAGAGTGTGGCCTGCACACAGGTGTGAAGATTAGATGATTCCATCATGGATATGCCAGCCAAAGTGGCAATCAAAACACAAAAGTATTACTCTGAGTTATACTGATCCAATCCAATTCAGCCAGCTGAAGTGGCGGAATTTCTTGACCAAACCCACGTCCGCACCATTTCCTGATACCCAGAAATAATGAAACTGATTACTCCGAACGAACTATGGACAGCCATCTGTGGTGCACCAAACCAGAAATGCCCAGGCCCATATGGCATTCCATATGAATTCTATAAAAAGTACTTCAAATATATATCCCCACTACTGCTTGCCTCACTTAACCAGAGCCTTCTGGAAACGCGCCTCCTACCAGGAGGACAAGAGGCCTTCACTGGCACACTTTTCAAGAAAGGTGACAAGCTAGACTTAGCCAACTGGCGCCCCATTTCTTTAACTAACATGGGTACAAAAATCTTAACAAAAATCATGGCTAACCGTTTAGGGATTGTAGCATCTGCCACCATCTCTCCAGAACAATTCAGTTTCATACCCAGAAGGTCGATTTGGGACAACATGGACTCTGTGGCTAACGCATGCCAGTCCACAGCCTCTGGGGCACTTGTATTCTTGGACCAACAGAAGGCCTATGATAGAGTAAACTGGGAATACCTCAGGGCCTGCCTCCATCAATTCCGCTTACCCCCTCGCTTCATCAACTGGGTGATGCTGCTCATGGAATCTGCAACAATGGTAGTGCGTGGCCCTGGCTTCCTAACGGAAGTAGTCCGCCCTCAAAGGAGCTTGCGACAAGGGGACCCCCTTAGCCCACTCTTATACAACTTCAGCCTTGACCCATTAAATCAAAATGTTAATGCCCAACTCACTGGGGTCCATGTTCCAGGCCAATCCCCAGTCAAGATGATGGTGTTTGCAGATGACTGTGTGGTTGGGGTGTCTAATAATAAAGATGCACGCGCACTTGAAGCTCTCATCCAGGAGTATTCCCGGGTAAGTAATGCTGCACTGAACGCTTCCAAAACCAAAATTTATCCTCCTTGGTCGGTATCAAACCTGCTGGGCCCCAGCAACCAGTGCCCAGCCTGGCCCATCTGCTCGCACACGTGCTCGCCCTCCCAGCTCACCCCACACCACCCCACTAGTGCTCCCCTTCGTGCCACGCCCTACCATAGGGCCAGTCCGCCATCTGGGCGTATGGGTGGATGCAGGCGGGTACGCATCATCAGTAATGGAGAGTCATATTCTAGACAACGTGACAAAGCGCATTGCCTCCCTCAGAGCCCACCCTACTTCCCTTACTGGCAGGGTTGTTTTAGCCAACTCTATGCTCCTCTCCAAAGTCTGGTAGGGAGCCCACGCCATCCCCTTCTCACCAAGCTTTTTCAAATCCTTGTATGCCCTGTTGCAAGGATGGCTTTGGTCATGCCGCCCACCACCAGTATGGCTAGAGGTCATGTTTGGCCCTCATCATCATGGAGGCATGGGCCTGCTTGACTTCAAAGCCCATGCTGCAAAGACCCTGGGCGCCTGGATTGCAGCCATCACCGCTCCTACGCTCCCCTCCCAACACTGGTCCCACGCAGCCCGCTCCAACTTCTCCCACGCTTTGGGCCTTAACAATCCATCGAACCCTCACTCCCTGATGAAATACATAGCTTCACACCCATTGGCCACAGGTCCTCACGGGACTAAAACCTACTACAAAAGAATCCTCCTCTCCATGCGGAGCGCTGAGTGGAGAAAAATTATTAGTGGACACACAGCCCAGAGAGGCCGCCCCTCTCCTCACTTCACACAAGAGGTACAGGGGCTACCCATCCATGATGGCGTGATCCCCACACGGCCCCATGTCCTATCCAGGGTGGACTACCTGGACATGATGGACATCCCTTACTCCATTGAGACCCAAAAAACTATCTGGAAATACGCACACCATCCTCTGTTGCAGCCTCAAATCCATTCCCATGTGTAGCGCTGCCTGAGGTGGGTGTACCATACGGCTAAGCGCTCTAACGCTTTACACTCATCCTGCATCATGTGTGGCCAGTATGGAACGCTGTTCCACCGCTTGGAGAAGCGTCCTACCTCTAAAGTGATATGGCGCGAAGTTCAACGTCTGCTGGGCCAGAATCAAACACATCCTTTCAGTCTGTCAAGAGATATGTTTGCTTTGTCAATGGCCTCCCCCTTCCACCCTCCCTCCATGCTCTGGTGGTTGCAATCGCCATGTGGATTATCCACACTATTGTCTTGGATGCCATCACAGGCTCCACCCCCACCCTCCCAGAAGCTGTCCACAGATTCCAGTCTCATTTGGTGGACCACTTTCAGGCGTAGATGTTTGGATACCTCCCACCACATCGCCAACAGCTGGTCTCCTCCTGGTTCCCAGTTTGGTTCATCAAATCAGACCCTTTCCTCCACACGTGTTCAATTGTGGCTACGGCCCCTTCACACGTTCTCTCCCCCTCCCCATAAGTGGCGTTCCCGCTGGCAACAAGAGATAGCATCGCTTCTCTGGGGGTGCCTTCCCTGCTACTAAGTTTTGTCTCTTTTGGGTCAAATTTGGAAGTGTCCATCCCATGGTCAGCCTTCCTCGTAATAAATTCAAAATCAAATATTATCTTAAAAATCTAATTAATGCTTCCTACCATTCTTTAAGTTAATTATGCACTGTCCAATATTTTTGTGTGTGGTTTATTATAATGGCAATTGTAATTTTAAGGGGATCTTTTTGTTATCCTAGCTTATCAGAGATAATAAAATTTTGATACAAAAAAATAATATGCTCTAATTTTAAGGTCACTGTCTACATACAGTTTTATATATTTATTTTAAATTCAAATCAACCTGTACAGTTGTATTTGGTGCATTAGCGCCAATTAAACACCCATCAAACAAGCGCTGTACCATTCCGCTCCAATCAGCCCATTGTTGAGCAGCTTCCTAGCCCAACTGTCATCCTCTCCGCAAAGCTGCAGCTAAGTCTGTTGTAATGCTAAAAAGGTTTTATCCCTTCTGCAGTCCCAGAAAACCTTACTACTGCGGGTATTGTGATTTCCTCAAGTTCCATAAAATGGCCCATGACCCCATAATGAATGTCATGGCGGTGGACCATAATCCTAAAGCTAAAATTATCCACACATTTATTTCCACCTTTGTCATTCTCTTTGATGCCTGCATTCAAGCTGATCAAGATCTTGTAAACTAATTTGGTGCATTTGTTAAGGCGCGCAGTCTCTTCCCTGGACCTCCCTTGGGCGACATTGAGCCCATACTGTAAATTCCCCACACCCTTGCTTTCTTAATTGGCATCCACCTTGCTCCATGATGACGGAGCTGAGGAAGTTTCCCCTGATCCCCCTCCACTTACACCATGGTCAGGGAGGTTTGCTTTTACCATCTTTGTAAAGCACTGGCTCCTTCCAATGAGCCACAAATAAGTTGGGCAACAGAATCCATGTTACAGACCATAGGGCTGACAGGGCTCCTGATACTACTCTCCTTGTGCGCGCGCTACAAGATTGGACAAGCACCCCCTGGAAGACAGTTGCAAGTAAACTTAACCCCAGCAACATGCCTTGACTCCAAGACAAGGTATAAAGGGAGGCAATAGCTCTCCCAAGCTCACTCTCAAAGTTTAATTCTTGTAGATTTAAGCCAAAAATGGCTGCAGTTAGGCAATATCTTTAAAATAAACTCAAAGTATAAATATATGAATTTTAAGTTCTTTTATTTAATATTGGGCCAGGTTGATAGAAAACAGAACTGAGAAGCCTCCAGCTCCCAGTTCCTTCCCTATATACACATGCTAAAAGCTAATATAAAATATAACACAAGCTTATGGTGCTAATCTGACTGATGCTTGGTGTAAACCTTACAGCAGGATAGCGGAATCCTTACTCAATGGTTCTGTGCCAGTTCCGATACTCAACAGTTCCGCGCCAGTTCCATTTCAAATCCCAAATAAACCGCGAAACTTCCAAGCACCTGTTCCATTCCATTCTTGATTTGAATCCAAATCGAATCTCTAGAAACTACCCATGTTACTCGATTCCCATTTTTCATTGACTTGGACGCCCATCTTGCTCCTTGGCCTCCTTCAAGCTCCTGCCCCTTAGGCGTCCTTTCCAGGACCAACGCCCCCTCCTCCTCCATACATCCAGACACAGCCTGCCCTGTCTTACCAAAGATCAGGGCAATGTGATGCTGAGGATAGACCTCAACCGTCACATCACCCCCCTAGACAGGAAGAACTCTTGGATTTTCTCAGGACATCGGGCACAATCCCTAGCTGACTGCCATGTGGACTCCTCAATAGATGACCCACCCAACGTACCAAGAATGAACGACATCCTCTCACCACTTTGGTGTCAAGAATCTCCTCAATTTCATACTCTTTGGCTCCTCCTCCAGCTGGGAATAAAGGAGAAGGACTTTCAGGTGGCTGGCCAAAGAATGGCTTGAGCTGCGATACATGCAACACCGGATGAGCTCTTGACCCTTCTGGGAGCTTCAGCTCAAATGCCACCTCGTTCACCACCCTCACTACCTGATATGGGCCCAACGCCACCGGCCCCAATTCCTGGCTCCTTACAGGCAAGGCGTAGTTCTGAGCATTCACCAAGACCCAATCACCTCTCTTGAAAGTTCTACCTTCAGATCTATGCCGGTCTGCCTTCCTTTCTGAGCCGCGACTGCCACCACCAAATTCTTCTTCAGGAGCTCCAGGGTGTCCCGGGTATCTCGCGACAGTTCATCTGCCACTGGATTCCGCCCTTGCTCCCTGGGCCCCATACCCTCTGAGTGTTGGCCGTGATTTGCAAAAACGGGGTCATACCCGTGGATGAATGCTTATGATTGTTATAAGCACGATTGAGCCAGCTTCGCCCAATATACCCAGTCATCCTGCCGCCCTGAGACATAGCACCTCAAATACTGCTCCAATATCTGATTTACTCTCTCAGTTTGGCCGTCTGACTGAGGATGGTATGCTGACGAATGGCAAGCCTTGATCTTTAGATTTCCCAACATGTGGAGCCAAAATTTAGATGTATATTGTGGACCGCGATCCGACACAATCTCTTCAGGCACCCCATGTCTGGAGAAAATCTCATTTACAAAAATCTGTCCTGCCACTTTTGCAGAAATGGTTGACCGACAAGGGAAAACTCTGCATATTTAGTCAGGCGATCCACCACCACCATCAAGGCATCCATCCCCTGTGACTTGGGCAGTCCTGTGATGAAATCTACACTCACTGAGGACCATGGCCTAGAAGGAATTTGAAGCGGCTTCAAATTCCCCCTGGTGCCACCCGTTGGGCCTTCGCCCTGGCACAAACCACACAATGCGAAACATACTTCCGCACTGCCTCACCCACACCTCTCCATGAATAGTGACGGCGGAACAAGATCTAACGTCTTCTCTTGACCGGGATGACCTGCCAGAGGATGGTCGTGATTAGCTGCTATTACCTCTTGTTGCAGACTCTTCACCGGTACCCAAATCCTTCCCTCATGGTGTATGATACCACCCCAAACTGAGAATCCCGCATGCCCCTGCTTGCCTCACCTTCCCCTGTCTCTTCTCTTATCCGTTGGCCCATCTCACATCTTTGCTGTGCAGTCCGGATTCTTCCTGCCATTCTGTCTTTCCAGCCCTGGATCATTGCAAACAAGTTCTGTGGCAACATCGTGGCTGTGTTGAACTTCCTCAACTCCTCATCAGAAAACACCAGTCCAGAATCACGGCTCAATAAATCTGGCAAGATATTTTGTTTTCCCAGCTTGTATTCAATCCGCAAGTCATATTGAACCAACTCTAAGTGCCACCGGGCCTGCCTCTGGTTCATCAGGCATGGGGACTTATAGTATTCTAAGGCTTGATGGTCCATTCGGATGACAACCGGGTGCCTGGCATACAATAGGTGATGTTGCCACTTCCCTAAGGCTACAACTATTGCCAAAAGTTCCTTATTGTAAACTGGATAGTTGGTTTTGGCTGGTTTCATCTTCTAACTGAAATAACAGACAGGATGTTCAACCCCATCTTTACCCTCCTGCAACAACACAGCTCCAAGTGCAAAATTTGACGCGTCAGTCTCTACCATGAATGGTTTGTTTGAGTCAGGGTGTGCCAGAACCGGGGCTGTCAGCAAACTCGTCTTCACTTGCTGAAATGCCCTCTCCTCAGCCTCCCCCCAAACGAATGGCACGTTTCCCGTCAGTCTTGTCAACGGCACAGCCCATTGGGCCAGATCCCTAGAAAACCTCCGCACGAAATTCACCACCCCAAGAAGCTTCGCACTTCAGTCCTATTCCCAGGAGCCTTCCATTCCTGCACCGCCTGCAACTTATCAGGACAGATCGCTATCCCTTCTTGGAGGACCACGTTCCCTAGGAAGGACACCGATTTTTTGTTAAACTCGCACTTGGATGGCTTCAACTTCAAGCCCGCGTTCCTGACCACCTCCAACACACTTCTCACATCCCTCACATGGTCCTGTACCGATTTGGAAAACACCAGGATGTCATCCATATAGGCAACACAACACTTACCCACTAAGTCCCCCAATACATGATCAATCATGCGCTGGAAAACTGCAGGGGCATTGCGTAGCCCAAATGGCATAACCCTGTACTCGAAGTTTCCCAGATGACATTTGAATGCCGTATACCGCTGGTGCTCAGGGCGAACAGGAATTTGATTAAAAGCGTCCACCAAATCCAATTTGGTGAACACCCCACACCCTGAGATCATGGTCAGAATGTTCTCCATGAGTGGCATTGGATAGGGGTCAGGTTCCGTCACCTCATTAAGGCGTCAGAAATCAACACAAGGACGTAACTCCCCCTGACTTGGGAACCAACAGGACTGGCGAAACCACTGGCGACTTGGAAGGCACAATCAAACCCATATCCAGCATCTTATGGACATAACCCTCCAATGCCTCTTGGGCCCGGGGATTCAATGGATAGACTGGACAGCCCTTTGGTAACTCAGAGCCTTCCTTGAACCGGAATCCAAATGCAATATCCCCTGTAGGCGAAAAGGGCGCATCACCTTTAGGCTCAAACACCTCCGCGAAATCCTGATACTCCTTGGCAATCCTTCCGCTGACACACTTGAGGTGATTCCACCCATGTGCTTCACCATCGAACCTTGGGACTGAAACGTCCATTCACACGTCCCCTGACCTCTAGGCGACAGCAGAACCCTCTCTCTCTTCATATCAAACTGTGGACGGACATGGTGCCACCATCTCATCCCCAGCACCACAGAATGTGGCAGGTGAGCTACGGCGTGAAACTCCTCCCTGAATACCTCTGGGCCTTGCCTCAACAGGACCTTGGCCTGTACTCGCTATACCGCCGTTCTTTTGGAGGTGTCTGCCAACTTCACCCATCCATCCTTCTGTAATGACAATCCATGGCTTCTTGCCCACTTCTCCTCAACATAATTTTCCCCAGATCCGGTATTAATCAAAGCTAGAACTTCACCGCAATCCCTCCCTACATCCCCACAAGCACACTGATGGGCAAAATCAGATAAGGATAAGATGAAGTAAGCGGTTTATTTTGAGGTATTGGATTCACCGGTTTCTTGCGAAAATTATAAGGAGCCTTCTTATTCTGAGCCTCAGGATCCTGAGTGGTAATCTCGATGGGAATCCTTGTCTCCCGCACCTCCACCATACCTTCAGGATTCCCTTGACTCTTCTTCCCTTCTTCCACATAGCTGTACCCCTTAGAACCATATAAAGGCTCAGAACCTGCCCTTCTTCCACCACTCTGTCCTCGGAATCCCCCTGGGGGTCGCACAACTTCCTGATGGGCCCGTACCAAACTCAACTGTCGTTCTACCTGCAAGGCTAAACCCACCTCTTCCTCCAACGTCGCTGCAGGTTTCACCGCCGCCATTGCCAATAATAAATCAGCTTGCAAGTTTTGGCGAAACATGCGCGGAAGCTGAGACTCAGGTGCCTTTGCTGCTCTTTCCAATGCGCGGAACATCTGGTCATACTCCTCCACTGACTTCTTCCCTTGACCACACTGCAGTAAAGCCGCCCAGGCCAAATCCTGCGTCTCATCCGGACATGCTGCACGATCAATCCAATCCAGACATTCCTCCACTGATATAGGTAACCCTGACTGCTCTTCCAAAAGTTCTCGCACCCAGTTGGACTGCTTTACTGGAAGTGCCAACAGAACCTGACTTAACTGCAAGGCAAACGAATCCTCCCCACCCGCTGCCTTTGTCAAACGTCCCTTAAACTGAACCCGGTTAAACGTCTGGTGGATCAGTTCCAAGTCTTCCAATTTCAAAATCGTGGGAATTCTTCCTTTGTCCTTCCCAGGCCCTACCACTTTCCCACCATTCCGTGACACACACTCTAAAACCCGGTATAATTCATGAAGCAAAAAGGCGGTGGAGAGGTCCATCTAGTACTAAAAAAAAAAAAAAGGCGGTGGAGAATATCACCATCAAGAGTGTTGCATAATGATTATACCACTTTGGAAACACCACTTCTTCTGGCACCACTTTTGCTTGCCACCACAACGACAGGAAAGTAAATGAGTTCTGTTTAATGTAACGCACTGGCTCCTTCCTATGAGCCACAAATGAGTTGGGCAACAGAATCCATGTTACAGACCATAGGGCTGGCAGGGCTCCTGATACTACTCTCCTTGTGCGCGCGCTACATGATTGTACAAGCACCCCCTGGATGACAGTTGCAAGTATACTTAACCCCAGCAACATTCCTTGACTCCAAGACAAGGTATAAAGGGAGGCAATAGCTCACCCAAGCTCGCTCTCAAAGTCCAATTCTTGTTGATTCAAGCCAAACATGGCTGCAGATAGGCAATATCTTTAAAATAAACTCAAAGTATAAATATATGAATTTTAAGTTCTTTTATTTAATATTGGGCCAGGTTGATAGAAACCAGAACTGAGAAGCCTCCAGCTCCCAGTTCCTTCCCTATATACACATACTAAAAGCTAATATAAAATATAACACAAGCTTATGGTGCTAATCTGACTGATGCTTGGTGTAAACCTTACAGCAGGATAGCGGAATCCTTACTCAATGGTTCTGTGCCAGTTCCGATACTCAACAGTTCCGCGCCAGTTCCATTTCAAATCCCAAATAAACCGCGAAACTTCCAAGCACCTGTTCCATTCCATTCTTGATTTGAATCCAAATCGAATCTCGAAACTACCCATGTTACTCGATTCCCGTTTTTCCTTGACTTGGACGCCCATCTTGCTCCTTGGCCTCCTTCAAGCTCCTGCCCCTTAGGCGTCCTTTCCAGGACCAACGCCCCCTCCTCCTCCATACATCCAGACACAGCCTGCCCTGTCTTACCAAAGATCAGGGCAATATGATGCTGAGGATAGACCTCAACCATCACAATCCTGGCTATTCTTTATTTTTGTTTGGTCTCAGTGGTGTTTTGCTTATATGAGCATTTAAGCTCATTTAATTTTTATAAATTTTTGTAATTTCCATCCCCTGGTCACCTTACCACAAGAAAACAAAAATAGAGTGTAAAAGGGGCTTCTTTAGTTATTAAAATTGATCTCTGGGGTAACCTCAGTTAAATTTTACTTTTAAAGGAATGTTTTGTGCGTTAATGAAAAAAAGGGCTTGACTCCAATCAGGATTTCTAGTTGAAAAGAGCTCCGAGACAATCAGAGGGAATGCGGATAATTTTGACTGAATTTAGTTGATTGATTCTGTAAATGAACTGTCTAAGAATAGAGCAGGCTTAATACTAAGCGGTAGAACCTTTTTGAGATATTATTTTTAGTATAGACCATCAACCTTCACTTTAAAGATTTTTGGGTTAATTTTAGTTTCTTTAGATAATAAAAACATATCCAAAAAAGTATTTTTCAGTGAAAGCTATTGGTCAATGGGAACAATGTTCTTTTGATCAGCCCTTCTCAAGCCTTTCTACCAACAACTATCTCTCACGCCTTTTCAGAACAACGGTTTTTTGGACTATGAATGAAGTTGTGGATTCTTTTATATACTTAATCTAAGCCAAAAATTCCTGTTATGTTAGCTTTATGACAGTTTGTATTTACTAGATTATCTTGTAGTCAGGAACAACACAATGTTTTTAAGAGGTTTTCACCCTCCCATAAGAGAACAGCCCCATCCATAATTAGAGAAGTAAATTTCTACAATAAAAGATAATCAGGATAAGATTAGCTAGGCAGTCGCAGAATTTAGATTTAATTCATGGCTTAAAATGCTGCCTTCTCTGCTTACCCATATGAAAGGGGTCTTCCAGTGAGATGAGTTAAAGTCTCAGCAGTGGAGTAACATTTTTAGCAAAATGATGGAGAATGTTGAACACATTAAGGAAATTATTTACACAAGTCTAGTTCATCAGGGGAGCACAGTTTCTAAATTGCTAACAGCTTATTAGGACAAAGAGGCATATTTTCCATGAGATGAAATTATTTAAAGTGATATGGACTTCTCTAAGAACTCCCACTGTGTGAGCTTCAACTTTTAGGTCGACTTTGGTGATTTTCTTGGAGAATCCTTTTAATGTTCTTGGCATTCTCTTACCTGGCCTCAGAAACCATTAACATAGCATCCATGTACGCCATGTAGAATTTTCCTACAAAGTAAACTAGCACCTGGATGATCCTGCATTGGATATAGAGGCACATTTCATAGTTAAAAGGGCATCATTTGTATTGAACACGTTAGGTGACAATTGAAGGCAGTGTTTTGCTGATGCGCAAGGAGGATATGAATTTGGTGAAATGCGTCAACTAGGTCCTGCTTACAAAATTTAGCTGTTTTTAATCATAGGAGTGATATCCTTCATAAGTGGCATGGGACAAAAATTTGTATCTGTAATTGCATTGAGTTTCTCAAAGTCCAGGAAGGGCTTAATGCAACCGTTTGCTTTATGTTAAAATGGTTCTAATTGTTATAGTATCCCTAAATAATGAGCACAATTATATTTAATCACAGTGAATGGTTGCTTTCTGTTTTCAAATTTAAGGAAATATTAGGTAAGCAATTTATTTTTATATAGTTAATTTTGATTAAAGTTTGTTTTCTAGCCAGACATCAATGTTGGTACTGAACAGGTTCCTATGCATAAGCTATCAAATTATTTTATTTTACAGTTACTAAAAATGTTAATATTGCTATTTCATTGCTCCTAATTTGTCATTCTATCTGCCACGTCACCTAATGAAATAAACTTACCAATTCACTTAATGTATTTATGTTTATTCTATATTTGCGATATTTATAAGTTTATTTATCAGTGTCATCAAGGATGTTATTATTTCTTGATGTCATTGCAAATTTAGTAGTATTTAAGTAACTCCAGAGAACCCAAAGTGAAAAGATTGGCTTAGTCTCCAAACCCTGCTAAGTGGACCACTAGAGTCAGTCATGAAAATGCCTAGTGGTTGCAACCTGCGTTTTAAGCATGATTATCTCATTTGAATATGAAACTTACCTATGTCTCTGTTTGATTAAGGAAACTCTCTTTTAGCATGAGGTTCTGTCTAATGATGTGACGTTTGGTAACTTGAGAAAACCTGAGAATTACATATTGGGGATAAAAAGCACAGGTGAGACCACCAAAAATTTGGAGGGGCATATGAAACCTTGCTCAAACATATTCTTCATGTGGGCCTTTAAAGACCTTGATGTTAAGGTCAAAGAGAATGCAGGACAAACCTTTGGGAGATCTGCATCCTCCTTAAACTTGTATTAGAAACCAAACAGATGAAGTAGTTGAGACTGAATGAACTTCAAGATCAAACCATGAGCAAGATACTGAAACTCTGATGGGAGTTTAGGGATGAGGAACTGTTGTGATTACACTTAGAAAGGGACTTTAGTGCGCAAGGAGAAACTTTTAGCATTGTGGGTTATTTTCCTTATGGGTACAAAGTGAATAGTTCACTTCCCATATCAAATTAAAATGAGTACTCATGCTATCACCTTATACCATGAATGAAAAAGTAAAGAAGATTCTATAAAGTACAAAACTCTACAAAAAATCTATGTTTGTTTTGACAAAGTGTAAACGGCCATTCTTGTATCTATGAAAACTCTTAGAAGTTTCAGAAAGGGTAAAGTCCTCCCATGTTAGATAGGCAGCCTAATCATATGACCAAGGCAAGGACAGTGAATTTATCTTCCACCTGGAGTGCCCATCAGTGGTTCAACAGCTTCTATATTAACTTTGCCCTGACAGTTTTTATGCCTGATGGTAAAGTAAATAATTGGGTAAAAGGAAAGATTAGACCCATTTAATTAAATTCTTGAGACTTACAGAAGATGGGCGCGAGTTAGAAAGTTGCCCAATTCAGTGCTACGGGCCTCATAAGTTCTTCAAGAGTAGTTGATGGCTTCAGATACAGGAAATAGAGTCCAAAAGGGAGCTAGGCTCTCTTTATGAGTAGGGGTATTATGGTCACTTGGGACAAAACTTTGTAGATATGATATCTCTTGAGTGTGCTAATGATTGTTGGTTCTCACCATGAAATTCTGGGAGTATTTCTCCTTCCAACATTACAGCAAGGTGAAAGGCTGGTATCTCCAAATAACTCTGATGTCAAGTTATGACAAAACATATGGGAAATCTTGGAAAGAGGATCTCATGAAGATTGAGCCAAGGAACAAAAATGAGTGACATACTCAGATTTTGTGAGTTAACTCTTTTACATTGACAATAAAGCATACTAAGCTGCATTAGGGACCCAATGAGAATGGTTTGATCCACCAGGTCAATATATTATTTAATGAGGAAGGTATACTTGGTTTCCACTAGAAAGTTCACTACCTAAGCAGCTAGGTTTACATGAAAGGTGGAGATAGTAATGTCCAACTGTTCATGCAAGAGATGCGTGATTCCAGATGCATGCTAGAAGTGCACTTGTGTCATGGAAGAGGCTGATAAGAATTAGACTAGGCTCCCAGTCAGGGTGTATGAGCACCCAGTGGAGAGCCCAGATTGCCAAGGGCACAGCGGTCCATGCGACTGTAAGAAGGGGAGATATATTGGGGACGTGAGGAAAGTAAATGTTCATTAACGTACCAAAGGCCCCAAGGCAAACCAGATGGTTGCAATGGGGGCAACCGTGAGTCTTGTGGGGGCAACCCCCAAGGGCGGGAGAGGCGGGAAGGATGATGACTCCTCCAGGGTTTGTGGTTGCTGGCCTTTGGGTTTGAGTAGGTGAGTCTTTGCACCAGGGAGGGGTGGCACAGGGTCCACTGCGCGGACAGGGGTGCTGTCAGAAGGGGAAAATGGGCCTTCAACAAGCGTTAGGGCTGAGCCCCCTTGGGCAGGGGCTCTGGAACCCTCAGGTGGGTGGGATTAGCGGCAGACGAACCAGGTGTGGGGGCTGAACTCGTGGCCATTGGGGCAGGGGCGCCCAGAGGCTGCTCCAATAGGGGAGCGGTCTTGGAAATCTTAGCGGCAAAGCGAATGGACAGGTTTACATTGGATGAGTATGTAAAATGGATGGAGAATTGACTCCATCATCAAGATTGAGGTGATTTGCAGTGGATACAATCCACCGCCATGTGGCATGGTCAAGCGACCAGATGACCCATTTGGCAATCATTGGGATGATTAATTGAGCAGCAGTACGCTTTGCCAGATCGATCAGCAGAATTTTGTAAAAAAAATAAATGGATGGAGTCCGCGGCAAGGCTTTTGGGGTATTTGGGCTTTTTATTTTTAGCGCAAAGCATGGAAAAAATAGAAAATGAACTGACAACTGCCCCTCAGCAGGGCAGTTGCCTTAAGTATTGGGAGAATCACATAGTGAGTATGTTGAGGGATTGGGTACTTGAGGATTGGCAATGAGATTTGGTTGGCTGATGGGTGGGTGGTGGAGGGATGCCCAAAATCTTGGCAAAAATAAAAAAGTAAGCAGGTTTTCCCCAAATTTTTAGGGACAGACCAGGTTGATGGTACCGATCCAGGCCTTGACCATTTGAGTAAGGCTGTACACACAGTTTGGATTTCCCAGATTCATCCCAGGAAGCTGGTGCCTTGGTGTTTGGTCATCCGCAACCCAGTCTGAACTCTCAATCTGATTGTTTATGTGATTTGAACTTCCCAGATCCATTCTGGGGGTAGGGGCAACTGGTCCAAGTCACTTGAAATCTGGTTTGAGACCTGAATCGAGTTCCAATCTGATCTTCAGACCTAGCTAATCCATACCAGCTCCATTTGCCTGGAATTTGCAGACTGGGCTCCAATACTAGCACCAGCCATTTCCTCAACATTTTGGTATGTTTTCCCTGGCGAGTGAGGGGTCCCAGGGGCCCTGCCCATGGCCCCTGGCCTGCATAATTTCCTGCAGGTCCCCTCTATTAATCTTATGAGGGTTGAGGAGGGGGGAAGGGGAGAGATCTGGTTATCTTTAGGAGGAAGGGCAATCACCCAGCAATCATCAACCATGAGCACCAGGTCACTCAACTGTGACAGGGGGTCCACTTGGGCCTTTGGGCCCCTTTTTGTATGAAAAGGGATGCTGCTCCCTATCCAGTTGTAGGGGCTGGTCCCCAGGACTTACACTTGTAGGTGAAGGTGAGCAAGAGCATTTCAGAGAAGGTCAGCCTCAGTCGTTCTAAAGCAGGTAAGGAATAAATCCTGAAGGGAGAAATTTAAAGCGAGGTATATGTTGAATGATGGGTGAAAACAATGGTAAATTTCCTGTATCACAAAGAGAAAAAGAATACTAAGATTACCACAATGGTGGTGTTGATACTTCAAACAGAGAGGTTCATGAGTTCAGGTGGTTGCAAGGTTTTCATAAATACAGAGAAATATTTAAAGAGTTTATTATGATGTCACAATCTGCTTTTATAAGGTGTAGTGCTAGACTTTGGGGAGGTGTCAGAATTTCAGATGACCACATAATCTAATCTCTTAACCAATCATAATATTTGATGTTTAAATTGTAATCATATAAGATTGGCAACAGCAGCCAATTGGTGGGATTATTGTCAGGCATCATCCTGATGATATTTGAGGCTACCAACTAATGAAATTATTGCTGGGCATCACCCCCAATGATATTTGAGGCTGAAACTAATGAAATTATCATCAGGCATCATCCCTGATGATATTTGAGGCTGTTGATAGATGAGAATTTCATCAGGCATCATCCCTAACAAAATCAAGCAATAATTCGATATTGGAATAATACCCAATAGTCAAATTAAAGGGAATCATTCAGAGTGGAATGGATTGGAGTTGTTGGAAACTACCAAAACGTTTGAGCGCCTGAGGAAGAGTAAATCTGTCATCAGCCAAAACAATTGGTTTCAAGATCCTAGTACCAATTGTTTGGTCCGCTGAACACCTATGGATTATGCTGCCTAAGAAACCCAAGGCAATGGTAACTGACGAGATTTGGTGCCTAACACTGAGGGTCAAACCAGTATAGGAGCACAAATAATTCTCAGCGGACAGCTGAAAAGTTGTGTGCTACTTTTAACTATAAAAGCCCCAAATTATTCCCTAATAAAATTAGATTAAAACTTGATATTAACTAAGTTATTCTAACACTGGGTTGTTTTAACATAATATCAAGAGAAGAGTGCAAGGATCAGATATCCTTAGGGTAGTTGTATCAAATCTCCGTTTGGCTCTGCGTAAAGAGAAAAGGGAATTGTTCCCTACCATATTAAATATATCTTCAAGAGGAAGAAGCACCTGTCTAGCGTTGGACAAATCACTCAACGTGGCTTTTGGGGATTTAACTCTAATAATAGTCTTTATACTATTTATTGCCCCAATCTATCAATTTCCATCAAATAATCAATGCAAGATCCACGAATCTGTGCAGTTGAAATCTAGGGCCAGAAGCGAGCCACCATTTAAGCTCAAGATTTTAACATTGGTGCTCACTACAGGGGTAGTCGAGTTGTCAAAAGCTAATTTAAATTATGTCTTATAAGGAAGAGCTTTGGAAGCTCTGAGCAGAACTACAGGCCATCAATGAAAATGTGCTCAGCTCGGCATCTCAAGCTGATGTAAGTACATTAGAGGAGCATATGATCAAGGCGGAGGAGATTCTCGAACATTTGGGAATAGTGAATAATGACCTGTGTGGGTCTGTTGCCTCTTTGAAGCGGAAAGAGGGCAAAATCATTATAGAAACTTTGTTTCAGAAAACTGAATGGGAAGCAGATTGAGAATGCATCCGGTGGTTTTATTAGGAAATGGAGAAAATGACAAAGCAGATTGAGGAATTGGAAAATCACAAATGTGATTGTGAGCAGTTAGAGGAAAATAAGGCCGATGAAAAGGCGAGCAAAAATCCAATTGGGAAGACCTCTCCACCCCAAAATATGCCCAAACCATTCACTGGTGTGTCAGAAATGACTCCTGAAGTCACTCCTATGGCTTCTCAAGCAGCTGGGTCAGAATCTTCTATAAGAAGAGCAATTGAGGAATTTCAAAATACACCAAAATTGCCTACCTTTCACCAGGATAATGCCCCAGCGTTTTTCCGCTTATTTGAGATGACCATGTTTGACTATATAGACCATCAAAAAGCAGTGACCGTAATGACCTGCCTTAGAACAGACTGCCAAAATCTGGTGCTACCTCACCTCAATGGAGATAATTGGTCATATGTGGAAGCCAAAGCAGCCATTATGTTGGAGTTTGAAAGCCCTACTCAGATGGTGAATTGTAAACAAGAGTTCATGGGATCTAATTCTGCAAAGATGAGACCCTGGCTAGTTTTGCCAACCAATTTTACCAAGAAGCCCAGATTTTGGCAGGGGCAAAAGCACTAGATGATTTTGATGCATGCATAGCCATGCAGGCGGTGCTTCAGCCCTACAGCAAATTGCATCAGATTATGGCAGCAGCACTAATAACCAAAATAATGACCTCACAGATGATGAACCATCTGAAGATGTTGGGAGCAACTTTTGATATGACCAATCAAAAATTATAACGAAATTCCAACTAAGGACGATCACACTTTGGGGGAATTAGAAGATGATGTTATAGAAAATGTTGAAAAAGTTGTTATTCAGCAGAATCAAGTCATAATGGGGAAAACCCCCAATGGATCCAAGTGGAAGGTAAATCAACTAGCCACTACTGGAAAAATGGAGTGACGGGACAATTAGCTGCCCAATAGTGGGAAAAGAAATCACGATGGTTTGTAAATGTTGTGATTCCCTAAGAGGATGATGAAAGTTCCCAAGTTTTTGGGAAAAGACCTTGCAGTCTAGATGTGGAACTACCTAGCACTGCAAGAGAGCCTGTTCCACCAGATATCTACATGGAATAAAGTCATTGGTAGGACCAGCTCAGGTTGTAACTGGGTCCACCATGAGAAGTCCTGAGGCATTAGATGAGATCAGAAATGTGAGGCGATTAATCCAGAAAATAGTGGATGAAGTTGGTTGATCTTAAATTAGTCATTTAATGAGCAAAATGCAAGAAAAGTCCAAAAAGGGTATCATATCCAGATGCCTTTAGCAAAAAAAAACGTTACCAAATTAATCTGTGCAAGAAGTGTATCATTTAAAGATCTATCAGCAGATTTAATCAAACGTTGAAATTTGCAATTTAAGCTGAGAAATATGATCCAATCTAGACAAATTTGGATAGAGAAAAACGTATCCATTGACAAGTAATAGGATCAGATATTGACGAATTTGGATTGAGAAAAATGTATCAAGTTAATCTGAATGTTTGAGTCAACAAATAACAATGGAGAGAAATTTAAAAAAGGAAAAATGAGTTGGATGCTTATGGATGGGACCATTTGAAATTATCAATTTGGCAAATGATGCTTTATGATTAAATATTGAAGATAGTTGAATATTCAATAGGTCCACATGAAATACTTAAAGTATTGGGCTTAAAGAGAAAAAATAATAATATAGATATAAATTATAATAAAATAAAAAATAAAAAGATAAAAAAGATGCATAAAAAATATAAAAAGTAAAAAAATATTAAAAATGATTTTAATTTGAGCAGCAATGCATCTAGTGATATTCACACCTATTGAGCATGGAGGAAGGGATAAATTAATGGGCACAATTCCAGAGCGTTGGAAGGATCAGGATGGGCTGAAACTAGATCCACCGGAATAGTTCCTATCAACAAGATGTTGAGACCTATCCTAGGGTTGGTACAGGTGGCAAAGTGCCAATGGAACCCATCCTGGGGCTTATACAGGTGACATAGTGCCAACGGAACCCATCCTGGGGTTTGTACAGGTGGACCAGTTGATCTTTCAGCAAATAATGTGAAGATGGGACTGGCGCAGCATGATGTCACAGGAACTGCGCTCAAGAAGAGGTGGCAATGGGTAGCAACCAAGGATAAGAAGTCATCAAAACCAAGCAGAGCATATGGGCGTTGAGTGCAGACAGAGCTGCACTCCGCTCAGGACATAGAAATATTATAAACCAAATATGAGCTCAGGCTGAGGTGGCTTCCATCCCTGAGGGTTCTATCTTCTGTTGGATATCTGTTCAAGAGGGGGATGTGTCAGAATTTCAGATGACCACATAATCCAACCTCTTAACCAATCATTTTATTTGATGCTTAAATTATAATCATATATGATTGGCAACAGCAGCCAATTAGTGAGATTATTGTTGGGCATCATCCCTGATGATAATTGAGGCTGCTGACTAATGAAATTATCTTTGGGCATCACCCCCAATAATATTTGAGGCTGACAACTATTGAAATTATCATCAGGGCATCATTCCCAATGATATTTGAGGCTGCTGATAGATGAGAATTTTGTTGGGCATCATCCCTGACAAAATCAAGCAATAATTTGATATTGGAAAAATATCCTGTTGAGGAATTGACTGGACCTAATCATCGGATATTTGATATCAACAATTATAGTTCAGGTGTATCCTAAGTATCTTTACTTGGGACTTGCAGCCTAGCAATTTCACTTAATTATATTCAACTGTGATAACATGGGCTCGAGGGCTTTGTTGGTTAGGTTGAACTTAAATTTAAGTTTTGATTTAATGACTCGGGCACATGAGCTTTGTTGGTCTATGTCAAAAGTAATTTTTAATGTCAGTCAAGTTTTTGATTAAATTAATTACTAATTAGTGATACAAATCGCCTTGGTATGTGCTGCCAATTGCACGTGAAAGTGAATCAGTTCAGCTATTTTGAAGATGCATATGAAACGCCATCTCAAGAATGATGATGGTGTTTACTCTGACTCTGAGGCTGAGTATGATGCCCTGAGTTGAAGTATTTGTAGACGTCCTTACAAACTTTTTATGTGGTCAAGGACCACTGAAAGTAAGACGTCATGGGTAAGATGTGGTTAACATTGAGCCCTATAAATAACCCTTGCATTTACACTAATAATGACATCCTTTATATTCTGAATTAAGTTTCTAATTTATCTTTATAAACTTTTTGTGTTATCACTTTATTTTATAATAAAGTCAATTTTCACTTAGGATCAGTAGGATCAGGGCAGCGTGCCATCATCCAAGTGAAATTACTGGGTATACAATTGAAGTATTACCAAAAAGCTATATCATAAATTTAAAGCACCATCCTGTCTATTGTCCTCACACAATAGACGTTTGAAGCTGCAGTTTCCACCAAACAATGAACCAGCCATCAGGCGAAGCCCAAATCTTCAACAATGGCGCTCATGGCTGGGACCGCAGATGGTGACCAGTATCAACGTTTGAGCGACCAAATTTTGCAGATGAAGGATGAATACACCAGAAAAATCAATGATCTCAATGATCTTGACGCTATTAATGAGGTAAACAATAACCTCCATGGAGAACTAAACTAGTGCAAGAAGGCAATAAGGAAAAGGACCAAGTGATTTCCACCTTGCAGCTACAAGCTACTAGCCTGAATGAGGAAATTGCAAAATTAAAATTAAAAAACCGAAATCATGCCCATTGGGAAAACGAAATCAATGAGCAGATATAAACTCTGGACAGCGGGCGTTGTCAGTGTGCTACACCACATTTGACTGAAATTTCTTCTGAATATCATGAGGACGAAGCTTCAGAAATAACCACCAAAACAGACGCTGGGCCACGCTGACAACTGCCTAGCAATCAGTTGCTTTGGCCAACCCTATCACCTCAAGCTGGGATATGATGCCCCAACGCCCTAGCACGTCTGACTCTAGTCAACCTAGAATAATTGTGATAACCAGGAATGGGGAAGCGATAATTATAAACCAGCAAACCTGCCGGCCTTTGACAATATGGAAGTATTACCACCTTTGTCAAACGTTTTGAAATGGCTATGCATGGGGCCAGCAACCGCAATAAAGCAGCCACCATGATCAACTGCTTGGATGAGTGGAGCATTGAGTTGATTATGCCTCACATCAATGAAAATCCAACATATGCCGAAGTCAAGGAGGCCATTCTTCAAGAATTTGGAGGTCCAGAACGGATGTCAACCAGAAAATCCAAGTTTATGAACATCGGCTTTAAGAAAGATGAAGCAATTGATGAGTTTACAGATCGATTCTATTGTGAAGCTCAAGTTCTCTTAGGCGCGTGGGCCATAATTAATTTTGATGCCAAGATTGCACTAGAGCATGCAGTAGAACCTTACCCTAATCTATCCAACACTTTATTGCCTGCTTTCATGCAGAACCTTGCAACATATGAATTGGTTGACTATTTATGCAGATGCTCAAAAAATTATGGCCTTCTTAATACTGGTTACAGATTGGGAACCACTACCCTTGCTGGAAAGTCCTTCAAAACCAATAAGAATACTGACAACCCACGGCCATTGAGTGAAATCACTTTCTTTAATTGCCAACATAAAGGTCACTATGCTTCCCAATGCCATCAGAGAAATGTCAACATAGTCCTTCCCAATACCATGCAGGAGGAGGGAAAAGAACAAGCACAATAGATGCGGGACGCTCTATTGTGCCTACAACACCAGTCCCACCCAATCAATATGAAAATAATGCCCGCGGGGCCTCGTTTGACAATGAAATCAGTTCTATTTTAATATCAAATGAAGATTCCCAACCGTACATGTGGTAACTCGCTCCCAGAGTAAGGTTGTCACACCTGAAGTCTCTGAGGTAGTCGCTAAACCCTATGTGCAACAAATACTTGAGAATATTCAGCCAATGGGCCAAGCAATGCATCAGATACCCCAAGCCTGAAAGGGGTCAATATAGCAATGCCAATTGACACATTCATCAATGAATGTCCCAGTATTGGGAATACTCTGAAGCACACTCTTAACTCCTTGGACTCTTCTCATATTCATTTAGTAAACTCTATTGATTCTTACTATTCTGAGTGCACTTACGTGGATATTCTATTCAACAAGGTTAAAGTTGTAGCTATTGTTGATAGCGGAGCACCTGTAAACATTGTTTCTATGAAGCTGGTTAAGAAATTGAAAATAGCTCCAGACAATGACCATCATCAAGAATATGGGACCGCAGGCCTTAACAGCACTAAGAGTGAAGGAGCTTACAGCGCCTTGCCATCGCGATTTGGAGCTTTGGTAGTAGCTGCACCTGCAATAGTGCTTCCAAACGCCAATTATGATATATTAATTGGAACTAGTTTTTTAAGGACCTATGGAATCTCATGCAATTTTAAGGAAAACATTTTGCTGATATTGGGCCAATCGCTTCCAATTTATTACTCTTGAAATGATATGAAGCCCACAAGCCATCGTAGGAATTTTATCATATATCTTATGCCAATAGATAATACCAGTAGGGGATATTCAGAGGGGGAATTAAAGTCGCCCTATGCCAACTTCCATAAACAAAAATTGAGGAATACTGCTACATGTGAATAAGGATGCAACAATAGCTCCAGGCCATCAACTGGTTATGAGAACTGGGACCACACTGGATATTCCAAAAGGACTGTATGGGTAGGCCATACCCCCGTGGCATCATTCTCCAATGGAACCTAGTGTGGCGCCTGGAATACTTATACTGGGGCATGGAGAGATTGATGTCTTACTAGCAAATTTGACCAGCCAAAATATTAAGGTCAAGAAATTTCAAGTAGTTGCTTTCGTGCTCCTACTTCTGAGGGATGAGTTAATATCAGCTGTCAAATTTGGTGATTTATCTGAGTTTGGCTTACCAACCCAAGCCCTCGGGGCACATGTGGTAATACCCTGAGAATCGTTCACCAGATTATCAGAACAACAGAAGGATGAAGCACTAGAGTTGTTTGAACGATACTCTGAAATTTTTGCCAAAGATGACCAAGATTTAGGTTGTGCAAAAGGAGTTCAGCATTTCGTGGATACCAGGGATCATATGCCTATTAGAATGAGGCCAATTTGGCGCCCCAGGGCCAGTGACAAAATAGTTGGTGAAGAGCTAGACAAATTGCTGAAAAGTGGAATGATAGTGCCATCCAAAAGCCCGTGGGCTGGTCCCATTTTAATTGTAAAGAAGAAAGATGGCAATAATTGAGTTATGATTGATTATCGACGCTCAATGCCATTACAAAAAAGGATTTGTATCCATTGCCCAGAATTGATGATGCTCTGGACCGCCTAGGAGGGGCGAAGTACTTTACTGCAATGGACCTCATCTCCAGATATTGGCAAATTGAGTTGCCACCAGAGGAGCAGGAAAAGTGCGCGATGATTGCTGCTCAAAGGCTTTTTCAACCAACACGCATGCCCCAGGGGCTGTGTAATGCTCCAGCAACCTTTCAGCGCGCAATGGACACGATTTTGGGGGACCTTAAATTGTCCTGCATTCTGGTGTACCTGGATGACATCAATGTCTTTTTGCAAATGTTTTCTGAACATCTGGAGCACCTTGAACAAGTGTTCAAACATCTGTTGAAAGCCAATCTGAAGATAAAACCTAGAAAATGCCAATTCTTTAAAGAACAATTGGAATACCTTGGGTCCATCATTGATTCCAAGGGCTTGCAGCCTCAGCCTCAAAAGGTGGAGGCAATTAACAATATGCAACCTCTGAAGAGTATGAGAGATGTTCAAGTGTTCTTAGGCATGGTAGGATACTATCAAAGATTTGTGGAAGGATTTGCAAAGATTGCTGAGCCTCTATTCCACTTACTACAAGGAGGAGTTCATTTTTGCTGGGCAGAGGAATGCCAACAAGCCTTTGAGGCCTTGAAAAACAAAATGATCTTGGCGCCTATCCTCTGATATCCCAATTTAGCAAGCCTTTTATCATACAAACTGATGCCTTGTTGACTGCTATTGGTGGTGTGCTATTGCAGATTGGGGATGATGGCGAGGAGCATCCAGTCACTTATTGCAGCAGGACGCTGAATAAGCATGAGCATAATTATACTGTGACTGAAAGAGAATGCCTGGCTGTCATCTATGCTTGTAAACAATTTTAGGTTTACATTCACGGCACCAAATTTCAAGTAGTAATGGATCACAGCTCATTATGATGGCTCCACAATCTCAAGGAACCTGAAGGATGGTTAGCCTGCTGGGCTCTGAAATTACAAGCATACAATTATGAAATTATTCATAGAGCTGGAGTAGCCCATCAAAATGCAGATGGACTATTGTGACTTCCCATTGTAGCTGTCCTGAGCAATTTGGCCAATGAGCTTCATGAAAAAATGATTAACCAAACATATGGAGATGAGCCACACAAAGTTCAAAAAGCGATTGAGAAAGCATTAATCAACACCAAATATTAAGATGGAGTTTTATACAAACTTAAGCCCGATGGACAACGTCAAATCTTTCCAAAACCTTCCAACCAAATGGAGATTATCACACAAGCACACAAGGCCGTCAGACATGGGGAATGACCAAGACGTTAGAATTAATTCAAGCCAGTTACTATTGGGATTCCATGAAATTCAATATCCAAGATGTGCTCAATAAATGTCATTCATGCCAAATTGCAAAACCTATGAAGTCAGATGTGAAATACCATTTGATCAAACCTGACTGGGCCTGGCATACCGTGTCAATTGATGTAATTGGCCCTTTGCCTGTGAGTAGCCTAGGCAACAAATACATAATTGTTGCTATTGACCATCTAACAAAATGGGTGGAAGCAAAAGCAATTTTAGACGTTGGGGCCTTAACTACTGCCAAGTTCATTATGGATAATATTATCTATAAGCATGGATGCCCCAGAAGATATTGACAGACAATGGCACGAATTTTACTGCCCAAATGGTACAACAGCTAAATGAGTTGATGTCTATCAAAGGAGTGTTGTCAACACCATACCATCCTGAGACTAATGGTATAGTAGAGCGAGTGAATGGCACTTTAGTCGGCATTTTATGCAAAAACGCAGCCTTGGCGCCTTTGCAATGGGCAACTTAATTAGTGCAACCATGTTTGCATACAATATTGGACACCACAGCAGCACAGGCCACTCTCCATTTTGACTTTTGTATGGTAGACAGCCCGCTCTACCTCCATTATTATATTCAGTACTCAGTTCACCTGACACAATTAACCCAAATAACTATGTTGAGCAACTAGTGAAGACCCTAATCAAGTTGCAATTGGAAGCTTATCAAAATGCAATTAGTTGAAAAACTATTCAGAAGAGCTATGATGATGCCAAATGGGCTACGGTGAATAAGTTTAATGAAGGAGATTTAGTAGTATATTGTGACACTCATAGCGCAGGCTGCGCACACAAACTAGCCTCGCTCTGGAAGGGTCCATTTATCATTTTGGAGAAATCATCTGAAGATGTATATACCATTAAGGATCAATGCAGCTGGGTTGTGAATTGAGTACACGCTAAGTTCCTTCATCTGTATCATAAAGAATAATAATAATAAAAAAAAAAAAAAAAATAAAAAATAATAATAAAAAATAAAAAGTAAAAAGTAAAAAGTAACAAAGAAAAAATAATAATAATTGCAAATCATATAGTTTATTTCATAGATTGATGCCTCACAGGCATTAGAAGTAGGTATCCCCTCTTTGGTGGGGGGAGGAGAGCATGATTGAACCAAAGAAGCCTGCAATGGAATCAGAGAGATGCAGACTTCATACAAGTTCCAACTGTCTAGACCCTGACGGAGATGCGCCAAAACCCAAGAAAGCTCAGCATCAGGCATGCTGGCCTTGTCAGCTTAGGGAAGGCTATTGAGATGACATTCAAACTTTGAGGAAGGTGAAGAGTTAGACAGTGCAACCCAGGAAGAAGGGTATCTGCTGCTTATATCCAGTCAAGGCAGGGTATCTGCCGCTTATATCCAGTCAAGGTGGGGGAAGTGTTGAGGAATTGACTGGACCTAATCATCAGATATTCAATATCAACAATTATGGTTCAGGTGTATCCTAAGTATCTGAACTTGGGACTTGCAGCCTAGCGATTTCACTTAATTATATTCAACTATGATGACATGGGCTCAAGGGCTTTGTTGGTTAGGTTGAACTTAAATTTAAGTTTTGATTTAATGACTCGGGCACGTGGGCTTTGTTGGTCTATGTCAAAATTAGTTTTTAATGTCAGTCAAGTTTTCAATCAAATTAATTACTAATTAGTGATACAAATCGCCTTGGTATGTGCTGCCAATTGCACATGAAAGTGAATTGGTTCAGCTATTTTGAAGATTCATATGAAACGCCATCTCAAGAATGATGATGGTATTTACTATGACTCTGAGGCTGAGTATGATGCCCTGAGTTGAAGTATTTGTAGACGTCCTTACAAACTTTTTATGTGGCCAAGGACCACTGAAAGTAAGACGTCATGGGTAAGATGTGGTTAACATTGAACCCTATAAATAACCCTTTGCATTTACACTAATAAAGACATCCTTTAACTTCTGGATTAAGTTTCTAATTTATCTTTATAAACTTTTTGTGTTATCACTTTATTTTATATAAAGTCAATTTTCACTTAGGATCAGTAGGATCAGGGCAGCGTGCCATCATCCAAGTGAAATGACCAGGTATACAATTGAAGTATTATCAAAAATCTATATCATAAATTTAAAGAACCATCCTGTCTATTGTCCTCACACAATAGACGTTTGAAGCTGCAGTTTCCACCAAACAACAAACCAGACATCAGGCGAAGCCCAAATCTTCAACATCCGCTGAACACCTATGGATTAGCTGCCTAAGAAATCCAAGGCAATGGTAACTGACGAGATTTGGTGCCTAACACTGAGGGTCAAACCAGTATAGGAACACAAATAATTCTCAGCGGACAGCTGAAAAGTTGTGTGCTAATTTTAACTATAAAAGCCCTAAATTATTCCCTAATAAAATTAGATTAAAACTTGATATTAACTAAGTTATTCTAACACTGGGTTGTTTTAACATAATATTAAGAGAAGAGTGCAAGGATCAGATATTCTTAGGGTAGTTTATCAAATCTCCGCTTGGCTCTGTGTGAAGAGAATAG
The DNA here is from genome assembly GCA_022478985.1 of Massospora cicadina. Taxonomy (NCBI): domain Eukaryota; kingdom Fungi; phylum Entomophthoromycota; class Entomophthoromycetes; order Entomophthorales; family Entomophthoraceae; genus Massospora; species Massospora cicadina. The sequence goes on from JAKSZP010014502.1 coordinate 192,831, forward strand.
GGAATTTTTCCCTACCAGATTAAATATATCTTCAAGAGGAAGAACCTGTCTAGCGTTGGACAAATCACTCAACGTGACTTTTGGGGATTTAACTCTAATAATAGTCTTCATACTATTATTTCCCCAATCTATTAATTTCCATCAAATAATCAACGCAAGATCCACAAATCTGTGCAGTTGAAATCTAGGGCCAGAAGTGAGCCACCATCAAAGCTCAAGATTTTAACAGGAGGCAAGCCCATACACATTCCCAGATAAAAGTAATACAGAACACATAATTAAGACAATATCACACATAATTTATTTTGTTAAAACAAAGCTTCTGGCATGGGGCAAAAAGGTTCAAAAAAGCTATAACAAAAGCTTCCAGAGCTCCAATGATAGTGCCAGTGCCAAAGGATCTGTGGCCTCAAGCCTTTTCACCATAGCGAAAAAAGGCAAAATTCTTAAGTAGACTTGATGGCAATTTTATTATTTAATTTCAAGAGAAAGATATAATAAAGTTTATTCAGATAGGTAGCTTATAAAACTAGTTCACTAGCGGTGGAAATTAATGGGTTGTTGGGAGTACTATTTGACAATTATTTGTTCAGTACCTTTTAGTGGTTAATTGCCTATTTAGTCTTAATCCTTTGAGATAAATGCAGTCAATTTTATTTCAATTAGGATAAAATCTTGCTTGGTATTGTTTTTTGTCGCAAATGTCAATATGTTCAATAAAAAAATATTATTACCCTTCATCTATTCATATTTTTTATTAGTTTTTGTCTTATCTAATTTTATCAGAATTTAAGGCCAGTTGTTTTCAGTTGTAATTACATCAATCAGGCTTAAATCCCACTTTGCCTTATATTATGTAAAATGAGAGCAATGTTACATTTATGGAAAGCCAGATCATGACATATGTACTTTTAGGTTAGCGCTAGGGACAGTTAGGTGTCAGTAGAAGCTTTATATAGTTTAAAAGCTAAATTTATATTATCCTTTATATTTATACTTGTGATATACTAGACTTTGATAAAGAATTAATAGATTCTGAATGTTTGGTGCAGATTGGTAAGGAAATAAATTTTATAATGTGGAATTTAATGTGAAAAAAACACAGTCTTTGTTTTTTCAGTCATGCAGTTAGGGTGGTTAAGAAATTCTATCATTTAGCCTTTTTATCACTATATCTTTCAATTGCAAGTGGGAGGGGAAGATAATGCAGTAAATACTATTGCAGACTTAGAACATGTTGTATGTAAACCAGATTAAATAACAAGTGGAGATCTACTTGCTCATAAGGACCTATGATAAAAAATGACATTATTTGGGCTTTGCAAGTAATCTTTAGACAAATGATAATAGCGTTATTTTGTAATCAATATAAGTATAAGGATTTTATAGGGGAACGCTGCAGTTGGAGGTTTAAAGGGACTTTATCCTCATTTCTCAGTGTTTAATTTTCTCATTTTTCCTAATAATTGGTGTGGTATCATCTTCAAGCCAGCTAACCTCAGATATATAAAGTATCTTTAAAAGGTATCAAGTGATAAAGCTTTAAAAATCACCCTAGGCAAGTTTGACTATCTAATGTTGGTTTAAGAATTATATTTATTAATTTAGATAAAAATTACATGATATTTTGGGGTATTGTAAATGATGTTCATGAATAAATTATGTTTTGCCTAAGTCTAAGGTGAAGCAGCTGAACAGTTAAGCAGAGCTTTAGAGACGATTAAAAACTTTTTGGTGTGTATAAAAGGCACTTTAAAGCGATACTTTGATTTTTTAATGTGAACATTTAAGTAATAACAACCAAAATAGTTTTTATAGGGCGGTATGACTGTGATTATTCTGGCAGATTGCCACATTAACATGATAGTAATGGAATCTAAAAAATTTATACACGTTAATCAGACTTAAATCTTGATATTTACAAATTATTAATATCAAAAAACATAGTATTTTCAAGAAACTTAACTTGATTGAAAGCCCATGTAGATGACTAAGTAAAATCTACTTCATACTATAAATGGTACAGAACCTCAGGTTATTTGCAACTAAAATTCAGATATTAATATAGAATGTTAGCTATTGCTCTTTTTTTATATTTAATATATTATAAAGCAGAGGTTGTCAACCAAAGACCTATTAATCAAACTAAAGGAAGAGAACAGGCGGATTTCAGAGAATTTTGGTCTATAGTTAGGCTTATCATACAGCTTTACACCGGAAAAACTTTAAGCTAGATAAGATGCCAGCATATCTTTACTTAATTGTTGGTATTTTTTCATAAATTCCCAGTCAACTATATTACCAGGGATTGCTAAGGATACTTTCCTAATGCGATTTGAATTGGAATTCAGTTGACACTAATTTTGGGGTAAATATGTTTGGGGGATTTTAGGTTATTCGCCTGGGGCAAACCATCAGGAATCAATCCAAATGAATGCTTAAGATCATGTTGTGCAGAGTTGCTGATGAAATAGGGCATCTGATAGCTAATTAACTATCAGGTATACTGATTGGGATTGGCTGAGTTTCGTCACTGACCAATTGGAAATTTAAGGATTAAATTGCGAGGTGAGTGATGCCACCTTCAAAAAGTGAATCAATCAGTTGGCTCACAACCTGCTTTAATTTTTAACAAGTACCATTACATAAGCAGGCAGCTTGCCAAATATAAATGGTTCGCTTGGACTGAGAGGAAATCATTAGGGACACGTTTTCTGACTCTTTCCATTTTATGTCTTGAGGATGTCCAATGACGGAATCCTAGCCAGGATGGGGAAGACCATCACTTCTGAGACAAGGATGTGTAATTCAACAGCAACAGCTGCCGCTCCATTGAGGAGGTGCCAAATTAGGGTTGGGCACCGAATTCCCCACTATATATGCCCTAAAGAATACACTAATAAAGCATTAATAATAATCATTAATAATAATCATCAATCACCAGAGTATTATCTTAGTATACTTGATCAGAATCCATTATAATTCTATTCTTTCTCAAAGAAATTATTGCTGTGTGCTCTAATTGGGTGCCCTTTAGTATAAATAGTAAGGATCTGAGCGGGGATCTGAAGAAAGATCTGAATTGAATCAGGGATTGCTGATGATTTTGTGTCACAAAGAAACTGTAAACAGTGATCTGAGCGTAGATCAAGTTAGGCGGTATCAGGGAACGAATACCTATTCAGGACATCATAAGTATTTTGAGAGGAAATACTGGCCAAGCGTTGGACCAATTTCTAGTACTTCAATTCAACTAAGGATTATAGTTGCCATACTATTGTCAACAATTATATTTCATTATCAAACAATGCAGAGAATTGCACAACAACCCAAAACTGTGCAGTTAATATATTTATAGGGGTTATTAACCAAGAATAATCAGAAAAGAATAAATTTCTAACAATTGGTGCTCACTACAGGGGTGTAGTATTGTAGAAGATATTTGAACGAGATGTCATATAAAGATGAAATAAGTAAACTATGGATGGAGTTGTTAACCATTAACCAGAACGCCCTGAACTCAGCGGATTATTGAGAATTTTCAGCCTTAGAAGAAGAGTCGCCAAGATGGAGGAAGGGGTCAATAATGTACAAGTTTCAGAAATGAGTTACTTAGAAAAGTAACATCATTGAAAAAGAAAGAAGAGGACATAAATTTAAGAGATCTTATTTCTGAAAATGGAGCATGAAGCGGATTGCATTCATTTAAGAGCATTCGTGCAGATATCAAGTGGCTGATTAAACAGGTTGAGGAATTGAAGACTCACAAATGCTAATGTGGACCATATGTGGTGACCAATGCCAAAGAAAGAACTCCCTGTATGCTAATTGAAAGGATGACTACCCCAAGGAACATGCTGCTCACTTTTACCGCTATTTTGGATATGAAGCCCAAAATTACTCACCAAGTGAGCTGAGTAGCCAAACCAAGAGAGGTGGTTAGAGAAACCTCAGAAGAATTCAAAGTGCCACTAAAATTGCTGACTTTCTATTTGGGATAACGCCCCAGAGTTTTTCTGATTGTTCAATATGACAATGTATGGATATGACAATTGTCTAAGGGCATTGACGGTGATGAATTACCTAGATACTAATTGTTAAAACCTAGTGTTGCCCCATATAGAGGGGAACAGCTGGTCATACGCAGAGGCCAAAGTGGCTATTATAAAGGAATTTGGAAGCCTGACGTGCATGTCAAAGCGCAAACAATAGTTTATGGGCATTCAATTCCATAAAGATGAATCCTTAGCAAGCTTCGCTGATTGTTTCTATTAGGAATCGCAAATCCTGGTTGGAGCAAGAGTGCTGGATGATTTTGATGCCCATATTGCACTGCAAGCAGCCCTTTGGCCCTACTGCAATTTGCACAGAATGATGTCTTCCATGTTCGCAACAGAAATTACCACCTCTCAGATGGTAGACAATTTGAAAATCTTAGGGGCTACCTTTGATGCCCCAAATAGAAGTTCCAAATCAAACCCAGTATGAAATTTGAATACCATAAAGGGAAACTGAGGCGCAAAAGAGATGAATAATTAAGCTGTGCTGGGGAATAAGCCCAAAGACTATAAATGGATTGATGAAAAGGAGAAAGTATGTTACCAGTGTGGAGGAAAGGGACATTTCGCTGTACATTGCAAGAAGCCCAAGGATCAAATCAACGTGGACCAAGCAAAATATTCTGCAACCACAAAGGAGTCAGAAAAAGAGCTCACAGCCTAAACAGTGAACAGTCTAGAACTTCAGAGAAGCCTGTTCTTCCCAATATAATGCATGATGAAATTGACGTCAGTGATCTGTCCATGGATGAAGACATACAGGATCATCTGTATCAAGTAGTCAATTTGGATGTGAATGCAGTAACAAGATCTGGGGAAAAGGGGATCAACCCTGGGATAATCAAATAAGTTGCTCATCCATATGCCCGACAACTTGCAGACAAGATTAAGCCACAGATAATCCTAAAGAATTGACCAAAGTTTGATCAGATGAGGAAAACCTGTCAATCCCCCTCAGCGCAATCAAGGAATCATTCCCTGATTTATTGGTCAAATCATTCACACCCTCAATTTGATTAATAATGCTGCTATAAACTCAGTAAATACTATCTTACAATATTTCAAGTGTATGTATATAGATATACTAGTGAATCAAGTATGGGTGAGGGCGATTGTTAATAGTAGAGTGCCAATTAATATTATCTTGACCAAGTTGGTGAAAAAGATGAAAATCTCGCCTGACTTGGAACACAAGAAATAGTATGGGACAGCTGGGCTGAATACCACCATCTCATGTGGAGCGTATAGCACTCTGCCACTTTGATTTGGATCCTTGGTGGTATCTGCACCAGCAAGAGTTTTGCCAACCAAAACTATGACATTATGATCAGAATGGAATTTCTGCAGAAACATGGAGATAAATGTAACTTCAAGGATAATACATTGACCATATTGGGTTGAACATTACCATTGGTCTATCAGAAGGATGGAGAAGCACCACTGAGTAGGAGAAATAACTTCATCAAGTTGATATATAATGATGGCATTATCCCAATTCAATATCAACTAGTTGGTTGGAAGCGACAAGAGATGCTGATGGAGATCCTAGAAAACCAGGAAATTCCGCTAAGGATCAAGAATATGAAAGCCATAGCGCCAGGATCTTAAATAATAGTTGCTCTGGGGTTGACATTTGAGATACTGGAGCTGCTGTATGAGGAGGTTGGAAGCCCCTGGAAGAAGTTCATAATAGAGCCTTGAGTGGCTCCTGGAATAATGATGCCAGTCCATGGAGAAATTCAAGTTCTCCTGACAAAATATAAGTGAAAAACCAATGAAGATTGATAAGAATCAGATCGTTGCATTTGTTCACCTAATCCTGATGATTGAACTGAGGAAATTTCACTATTTTGGGACCCTTGATGAAATGGGAATACCAACCAGGGTAACTGAGAATTTCAATCTATTGGTTGATTGAGAGCAACTTGCTGATCTGATGGAATGACATCAAGAAGAGGTTATCAAATTATTTGGAAAATATTGGGAAGTATTTGCCCAGGAAACTACAATTTGGGATCTGCGAGAGATGTGATCTATAAGGTCAATACTGTGGAAAATTTTCCAATAAAGATGAGACTGATTTCATGGTCAAAGGCGGACAAAGTGGTAGTGGATGAAGAAATCAGCAAACTAGTGAAGCATGGGCTTCTAGTTCCATTTTTGAGTTTATGGGCTAGTCTGATTCGTATTGTGGAGAAGAAGGATGGCTCAAAATGGGTGGTGATCAATTAATGGAAGCTGAATAAGATTATGAAGAAGGATTCATACCCACTACCAAGAATTGACGATGTGCTAGATTGATTGGGAGAAGCGAAGTATTTCTCCACAATGGATCTAATATTGGGATATTGGCAAATTAATTTGCCAAGAGAAGACCAAGAAAAATGTGCTATTATCACCACGCAGGGGCTATATCAATCGATGAGGATGCCCTAGATTCTGTGCAATGCGCATGCGACATTCCAGAGGGCCATGGACGCTATACTAAATTACTTGAAGTTGTCATGCGTCCTGGTGTAATTGGACGATATCAATGTGTTCAGTAGGACGTTTACTGACCATTTTTACCACTTGGAGGAAGTGTTTAAGAGACTATCCATGGCCAACCTGAAGATTAAGTTGAGGAAGTGTCACTTATTCAATAAAGAGTTAGATTATCTGTTATTTGTGAATAAATCTAGTGGACTGCAGCTGCAAGCCCAGAATATCAAAGCCATAGAGAAAATGGCTGTGCCAAAGAGAGTCTGAGATATCTAAGTGTTCCTTAGAATGGTCAGATACTATAGAAGATTTATTCAGGATTTTTCCAGAATTTCTGAGCCCTTATTCCATCTGTTGAAGGATCCAAAGAAGAGATTTGTTTGGAATGAAGAAGCACAGAAATCCTTCGATGAGTTATGCCAGTACTTGATAGATTATCTGATTTGAAATATCATATTTTGATTGAGAATCTATTATACAAACCAATTCTTCATTGTTGGCGATTGGCACCATATTGAGCCAAGTAGATGATTTTGGGGATGAACATCTGGTGGCTTATGTAAGCCAGACACTCTCAGCTGCTGAGAGGAACTGCGACATAACTGAGCTTGAATGCCTTGCATTCATGTATGCCTGTAAACATTTTTGAATGTACATCCATGGAACGCACTTCAAAAGTGGTGATGGACCACTCCTTGTTGCATTGGCTTCACAATTTATGAGAACCAGAAGGATGACTAGCCCAATGGACATTAGAGCTACAGGCTTACAATTATAAATTGTCCACCGAGTGGGACTTCTCATCAGAATTTGGATATCTTATTGCATTTACCAATGGTCCATATGGTATACCAGCAGATGGATGAGCTATTCCGGAGAATGGTCAACAGAGAAATCAGGAATGAGCCCCAAGAAATTCAAGGTGCCCTTTGAAAAGTGATGGAAGACACTGAGACCATGGATGAACAAGTTTTCAAGATGATTAATGGGAAGCATATACTATCCTAAAGACATTGAAAAGAGCAGCTATTGTTCAAGCTGCTCATAAGGTTGTTGGGCATGGAGGCCTGATAAAAACGACTGACCATATTCACCAGTACTACTGGAAGTCAATTAACTATGATGTTGCAGACTATCTGGCTTGCTGTGTGGAGTGCCAGTTGCACAAGCCACATAAGAATATGACTGGATACTGACTGGTCCACACTGGATTTGCTTGGCATACAGTGTCCATTGACATGATGGGACCGCTGATGATGAGCACAGGGGAAGTCAAGTACATATTAGTTGTGATCACTCATCTGATGGGATGGGTTGAGATGAAGGCCCCGGAGAAAGTAGATGCTACCAGCACTGGGAAGTTCATCCTAGATCAAATAGTATACCAACATGGATGCCTGCAGGTCCTGTTGAGTGACAATGGGACAATTTTCACATCTCATGTGATCCCACAAATAAAGTGAAATAACGGGGACCTGAGGAGTCATGTTTGTACCCTACTGGCTGGAGATGAACGGACTGGTGGAGCGAGTTAATGGGATGCTGGCCATGACACTATGGAAGCTGATCGCAGGAAGAACTTCCACATGGGGAATGTACCTTAGTTTGGTGATGTTTTCCTACAATATCAGTCATCATACAGCGATAGGAAAACTCTATTTGAGCTATTATATGGGAGTAAGATCACTTTGCCACCAATTTTATATTAGATGTTGGAACCAACATTAGGGATGAGTTCTGATCAGTACCTGAACCAATTGAAAATATCCTTACAAAATGCAATAACAAGCATTTGATATGACTTTAAAGAAAAGGATATGAGCAAAAATGATGGACAATAAAAACTGATCAGCCTTATCAGAATACCAAATAGGCGAAAGAGTTGCCTATTACAATATGCATGGTTTTGGGAGAAGAAACAAATTGGATGCATTGTGGTTGGGTACATTCAAGATTATCACCAGGATGGTGACGGATGCCTACTCTATCAAGAACCTTTTTGATGGAAGGATAGTAAATTGAATCCATGCTAAGTATCTAAAGCAATAGATTGATGAAAAAATAACAAAAAAGAGCTTGAAGGACCGCTGAATCATTAAGTTGGTTATGTATTCATGATTTGGTTAATTCTGAAAAAAGGACCGCTGAACTAAACTAGATGGTTAAGTCTTAAAAAAGTAAGACCTCTGAACCATAGAAAACTGGTAGGTCTAAGTATACCTAGGATCCAGTTTGGGGGAATAAAATAAAAGGATGGACCACTGAACTGAAAAAAGGTCAATTCCCATGGAAAAGAAGAAAAAATATAAAAGATTGTATAAAAGAATTATAAAAAGGATTATTAAAAAACGAATAGAAAAACAATATATTTTTATAATTTTTATTTTTTATTGATTATCCTCAATTTGGGGACGATTCCGCCTATGTTGCCTTTTCAGGGAGGGAGGATGGATTGCATTAGGAGTAAATAACCTGTCAAAATCTATGTGAGATTGGATGCTAGCAAGGGCTAGAACTACTCAAAACCAGTTTTTTGAGTGGACGCAGATCCCTGCAAGAAAGCAACCAGGGGAAGAGAAATTGAAATGTTGGAAGATGCCAAACGTGATACTCTGGAGTGGGGAGGGAAGCAACATATAAGAAGAAGCAGTTGGCGAAAAACTCTGAGTAATCCCAATATGGTGCCAGAGCTAGAAGATTGGTCTTGAGCGCTTGCCAATGGGCTTCATCAAGAACACCAGACATATGGGCTGGCAACGATCAAGGGATAATAGGCGAAGGTTGCTAAATCATTCCCACTATTAAAGCCATTAGGTGAAGGTAATTATGGGATGATCTAGAAAAGAGATAATCATGCAAGAGCGAATGGCATCCCAAAAGTGATGACTGTGAGCTTCTCAGAAGCTGAAGAAGAAAGAGTGATGGAAGCTGGGAGAGGCTGGAAGCTTCGTGGCCCAACTTCAAAGAACTTCGCCAGCAAAGCAAAGAGCATAGCCTTCAATATCCTAATCTAGGATGTTTTCAAGATTGGAAGAATTCAGAGCTATGGACAAAGCCTCAGTGACTTAGGCCCTTTTATCTGCATAGGGAGTTCAAAATGTACGCTGTTGCCAATGGTTAGTTTGGTGGCCAAGACAGCTGGCTTGTAATATTGACTGAGTCAGAAGAGGAACTCCAGAAGCAAGTTAAATCTGGTGAGGAATGAACAATTGAGAGCGAATGCCATTGCTTCAGGAGGTTCAATGATGATGTTAGGAGTATATGCAAAAGGAAAAAAATTCAGGCGAGTTTTGAAATCTAATTTGGGACTTAATGACAGATAAAGGATTGCTATGAGTCGTTTGAGACAATTGCTAACCCGATTTCAGTGGGGTTGGTTGCCATTTCTGGTAATTCCACAGAAGGACTAGCTACTGGTACTTGACTAGGAGATGAGTCCTGGAAGGACCATAGAAAAAGTTCTTGTGTACATATTGACTCATCCGCTGGAAGAGCCAAAGGCCTTGATCAAAAAAATTTTGAGCAGATGTTGGTACCAAGTTTCAGAATTTGACATATGAGTTGGACGAGAGGGGGTCAGATTTATACAATAGTTGACATTATGCACTCTGAAATCAATTAAGCTCCAATTTTGGAGAAATTAATCTCAAAAATAATGGGATAAGCTCTCCAGAGAAGAATTAAGAATGATATTATCCAAGAGGTTATTAAGAGAAGATAACAAGGGTGAACATAAATGAGCATTCTTAATTGTGCCATAAAATGAACATTGACGGTAAGAATTTTTTGTTAAAGACAAGGAGAAAATCAGGAAATTGAGGACGCTGGACCAAGAATCCTGAATATGACAGCGGGACATATGCCCTGATAGGGGAAAACCAGATCCCAGTATTAATATTGTCATGAGTAAATCAATCAGTCTGGCACAACAGAAGGTTGTGTGGACCATGCTCTGAGTAGGCAGTAGTGAGAAGGAAGAGGAAGAGAGCCGCATGCTGAAGGTTGTTCCAAGCAGCGTTGAGTACTGATTGATCATACTCCGCTTGAACAATTTAATTATTTGACTGAGTGTTTGAAGTGGTGTTCTCCTGCCCCGATCCTTTTCTCGCTGGAAATCTAAGCAAAATTGGGGATGTGTTGGGATTTTTGCCCATATTCCCAGTTGACTATATTACCAGGGATCGCTAGGGAATAATTCCTTAATGTGAAGTGAATTGGAAATCATTTGACCCTGATTTTGGGGTAACTATGTTTGTGGGATTTTAGGTTATTCACCTGGGTCAGATTCATTGGGGATTGATCTGGATGAATGCTTTTGATCTCGTTGTGCAGAGTTGCTGATAAAATAGGGGCATCTGATAGGTAATTAACTATCAGGTGTACCAATTGGGATTGGTTGAGTTTCATCACTAACTGATTTGGAATTTAAGGATTAAGTTGTGAGGAGAGTGATGCCGCCTGCAACTAGCAAATCAATCAGTTGGTTCATGACCTGCCTTAATAGATAACAAGTTTCATTACCTAAGCAGGTCGCTTGCCAAAAATGGTTGGTTCACTTGGATCAAGATGAAAACTTTAGGAAAACATTTACCAATTCTTGCCATTTTAGGTCTCAAGGATATCCAATGATGGAATCCTAGCCAGGATGGGGAAGACCATTGCTGCTGAGATGAGGATGGGTAATTCAATGGTAATGGATGCCATTTCTAGAGGGGGTGCCAAACAAGGGTTGGGCACTGAATTTACCCACTATAAATTCCCTAAAGAATTCACTAATAAATCATCCATAATAATCATCAATAATAATCATCAATTACCAGAGTATTATCTTAGTATACTTGATCAGAATCCTTTTCAGATTCTATTCTTTCTCAAGGATATTATTGCTGTGTGCTCTAATTGGGAGACTCTTTAGGATAAAGAGTAAGGATGAGAGGGGATCAGAGAAGAAGCTGAATTGAATCAGGGATTGCTGATGACTGTGTGTCACAGAGAAACTGTAAACAGTGATCTGAGCGTAGATCAAGTTAGGCGGTATCAGGGAACGAATACCTATTCAGGACATCATAAGTATTTTGAGAGGAAATACTGGCCAAGCGTTGGACCAATTTCTAGTACTTCAATTCATCTAAGGATTATAGTTGCCATACTATTGTCAACAATTATATTTCATTATCAAACAATGCGGAGAATTGCACAACAATCCAAACCTGTGCAGTTAATATATTATGGGGGTAATAAACTGAGAATAATTAGAAAACCTATAAATTATAATATCAATCTATTTTAGTTGAGCTGCTCATAAAAAGGTATTTCATGCCTATTTTAGACCTATATGTATACCTTTTTCTGACCCTTTACTTTATTTTCTTATAATAAATAAGGGAGATAGAACTTAAAGTAACTAATAATGGGAACAAAGTTGCATTAGTGTTATACACATGTTAAAGAAAACAAATGGTGGACTCTTGAATTTTTAATATAAAAACTTATGATTCTATAAAAATAGTTGTTTAGGGTACATGCCTATAACTATTATAATCTGCACATAGCCAAATATAATTTAATAAGTACTAAGACCAGGTTGATACAAAATGTCAAAATGAATGTTTTATCCAAACATGTTATCACTAGTATGACATTACAAACTATATGTAATCATACCGCAGCAAAAGTATTGCTTTAATACAATTTTCCCTATCAAACCCTATTTCTGATATCAAAAGTAGAAACATACCCAGATATTGGCTCTGCTTTATGGAAGCATAACAATTATTAGGTTTATTAAGAACACAGCAGAACATAAACTAATAAAAAAGGTAATTTTAAAACAAATTAAGAAATGTCACTTAAAGAGCTGTGCAATTAATATTGAATTAATTTATATACCCACTTTTAGCCTAAAGATCTTGGCCAAACGCAAGGTCTAGTATTATTGTAGCATATGAATGCTAAAGCAAACCCATGTGCAAGTAAATTGTTGAGTAACAAACTATAGTGTAGTATAAGGGCATATCTACAAAATAAAAATATAGCTTTTATATAAAAAGATTGACCAGAATATTAATCTCTTATTAACTTAAAATAATTTTCTGCATATATGCATCCAAAAAATGAGGGCTTATGTAAATTTAAAAATGCATATGTGCGTCCAAGTAATAGGGGTTATTTAGAATTTAATAATGCATATATGTATTTAAGAAATAATCTAAATTTAAAATTTAAATCTATTTGAGGTATGCTGACCTGGGGATAGACATTACCTAAATGGAAGCATCAAAACTAACAAATTCAAAAAAACCTGAACCAATCGCCCTAAACAGGCATTAAAACATGAATGAAAAAATAAACAACCAACCAGGTGGCACAGCGGTAAACCGCTTATCCCACCCTGGTGGAAGGGGAAGGGGGATCAGGGGGCTCATCCATAGTATCTGCATTGTACAAAGTGCAGGATAAAGCAGAGAGAAAGGGCATGGGTTTATCAGCGATATGGGGGTTGAGATTACAGAGGACCAGTTGTTAATATAAATCATCCTGTCATAAATGGCGTTCAGATAAGTGAACAAGCACTTTTCCGCTTGAATTCAGATGGCAGAAAGTTGGGAAACTAAAGAAGTGTTATCTTGGGTTGTTTTTTATTTGAATTGAAAAGTCGTGACCACTTTCTGAACAGCATCTGCAGCATGTTTATGTAACTGTAAAATGGTATTTTTGCTCTGGGGGCAGGTCTGGGCAATAATGGGGGGAGACCTTTGGACAGTTTCATTGCTGTTTGGGATATATTTTATTGTGAAGGAAGGTTTTATCAGGTTGGGTGGCAGCTGCCACAGTGAAATGGTGTTGGGTGCATAACAAATCACCATTCAGGTGTGGGACATAAAAGCGCCAAAAGACCTAATGGGTGATTGTGTAGGGATAAATTCCCTAATGTTGACTTTGGAGTCTTCAATCATATTACCTGATTCATAAAGTTTCATTCAATGAGGGCCATGGATTCTTAATCAAACAAGTCCAAATTTTTCCTCAATAGGGATGGCTGAGGCTGGCGATTGGGTTGGGGCTCAGAAGCAAATTGTTGTCCAAGCCAAACCCTGATTGGTGAGAGCATTGGTGGCTCTGGACTTAAGTTGGGTTGATTGACTGCTGTAGACGCAGCAGTGGCAGCAGGCTTTTGAAATGGTGGGGGTAAGATTGCCTCCCATTCTGATAGGGCTGCAGGGTGGCCAGCAGACAAGGAGTTGGTGGCTGAGATTGTAGAGGTGGCAGAGGCAGCAAGGTAGGGGCAACTCCACTTTGAATGGTCCAACTCAAAGCAGGATGCACATATGGTCCGCCCGCCCTCAAAATTGGCCCAGAATGGGTGGTCAAGGGCAGAAGCAATGAAGGAGCATGGTGGAATCTTGTTGGCTACATCCGTAAATTTAGAGTTGATTGTGGCAAAAGCCTAAGCCCAGTGAGGCGTGTGGCTCCATTGGGGACCACAAATTGAAGGATGGGGTCAGTGCCATAGGTTGCCAAACCTGCCATCAGCTCCTGATGGAACACTGCCAGGGGAAGGTGAGTGGGCAACCCAGTAAACTGAACCACCATTGTGGAGTCAGTGGGGAGCTGGGTGCCCTTTGTGGGAATTGGGGTGCCCTGGAAAACCAGGGGCACAGTTTCTGCAGTGGCAGCAATAGCTTCACTTGTGAAGCCAAGGTCAAAGTAACCTTATGGTGGCAAAAATTTATGAAGCCGGTGGGTTGCATCACTGCCTGTGCTAATTCAATTATGGGTTTGTCTGCATATGGGAACAACTTCCCATATTTGACCCAAAGGCTGCAATGCATGTGAAAGTGGGGCAGGATGAGAGAGAATTAGGCACTACCTGGGATTGTGCAAGGTGAACGGCAAGATCCTTGGGTGGAATAAACTGACCTAAGGATTTGTTAGGACTGGATGAACCAGTATGAGAACATTCCCCACCAAACGGAAAACGCTGGGTGGGTTTCACCACTGCCCCACATGGGAGCAGCAGGCGGTGGGGCCATGGACATCAGTGGGTTAGTGTTGTGGCTAATTTGAATAGCTATTGGTGTCTGTAAATTTAGATTTTCTTGAAAGTGGGCTCAAGTGAAAATAAAAAGCGTTGTATCCAAGAAATAAGGTCTATTTAATCTAAAAATGCATATATGCATTTAAGAAATGAGGGTTATACATTTCCCTGTAAATCTGAATAAAAGAGGGAAAAGTTCATATTGCAGTTTCAAATGAAAAAATGATAAGATATTTGGACAGCCTGTGAAAAATGTTTGGTTGCTTTGTATATGATTGGCTTTTTTTAAGAGTATCATAACTAATGAAAAACTATACTTTACATTCACTTTTGTTTACACAATCTTATTTTAAAAATTTCTAAATATTTATGTTACAGACAAAGACCAAAATGATTATAAATTATGTAAACTTTGGCTAAGAAATTTTTTCTGAATTTAAGGGCCAAAAAATAAAGTATTTTGGAAATAAGTGAAAGGTCCAAGTTTAAAGCTAGTGATAGTTTTGGTATTTCTCTATATGAATTTCCACTAATTGTTTAAATTACCATGGGGAGGATACCCCAGTGGTAGAATATGGACCCTCTACCACTGCCTCCCTGAGTTTAATCCCAGTAGATGAACTTTGGGTAGGAGATGATTAGATTGTGTTGGCTTTGTGCATCAATGCCTCAAACTGAGATAGCAAATAGCAAGGCGATGCATGGAGTTTCTGGCCTATCATACACCATTCATGGAAATTTTCTGAGTTTTATCCTTTTTTCCCATTAATTTGAATCACTTTTATCCTTCATTAGTGCTGTATCATCCCCAGGTCAGCCCACCTCAAATAAAAAAAATATAGATTTAAATTACTTCTCCTTAACCCTTTCACTGATTCTCTAAAAAAGATCTATCTTTTTACCCTTAAATTTAGCAAAAATATCAAAGCAATGTTTAATCTTTTTATAATTATCTTATTCCCTGTCTGTAACATAAATATTCAGAAAATTATGTAGTAAAGATATATATATCTCTTTTTTCTTGGACGCATATATGCATTTCTTGATTAACATAAACCCCCATTTTTAAGACACATATATGTTTCAAATCATTGAGAGGGTTAAGTTAAAGGGCATAGATATCTTCACAATAATTTTTGCATGTGTTTATGCTGGCTGTAATGCACTGGGAATCCTGAACTCATTATTTTACTGATGCCTTATATACCTTATTTGACAATAATCAGCATAAGTTAGTTTCTCAGAGCTCCAATGCTGTAGCGTTGAGCCAATTGTTAGTCCCAATAAAATTAATCAATCAGGTTGTATGACTAAGTTAAGAGGTTAATCTAGTTTGATGTTTTAAACAATATATACAAATCACATATTAAAGATTTATGCTAAAATTAAACCATAAAGGTAGGAAAAAGTAACTGTAAAAAAATTTGATATGACTGGATGATAAGCCTAAAATATTACTGCAAATCATCAGTTATCTGCTGAACTTAAGTTTAGAGTATTTAAAATTTTAATATGATTCAAAATGAGTTGGGACTAAGCGTTCCTACCTCAGCAAAACATGGAAATTCTTCCAAAACCTCCAATGGTGATATAATTACAAAGAAAATTGAAGAAGATTAGTAATTGAGTGGATGGGCAAGAAAGTGGCCAAAAAGATGAGCATAAGATGGGAACAAATGAGAAATTGAGGGAATTGTTAGTAGTTAGCTGTAGAGCAATTCTGAAGGCTAAGATTATGAAGGTGGAATGGTAGAAGGATTCTGCTGAATAATAAAGATTGTGGTTCTCAGCTCTTGGTCTCCATTTTATTAATTTACTATATTTTCTAAGGGATGGTGATCATCATATTGCTTTCCCGTTGTATCATTGGGTGTTAACTCCTGTACACCCTTTTAGTGGATCATATTCCATTATTCTGATATTGCAACAGTGGTGCTCACTACAGGGGTCCCACTGGTTCAATCACTAAAGCCTGTTGTCTGTCTATACCATGGTAGATATATCCAAAGCTGATTGTAAAACAACTCCATCTATAAATTCAGTGCAGTATGCTGAAATTAAATATCCTGGACACATTGCGCTGAACCAACGACGTTCTACTGATGAACAAAAAGTCCTGGTAAATCAGATTACAGAATTGTCTGGTCAACTTTGTAACCTTGACCTGCAGAACAAGTTATTAGCGGACCTTCTCAGCAGCACAGTCAACCAGCTGCAGTGCGTTGAGTGGATTTTGGATGATGAACCTTCCTACTGCATTTCTGATGTAGACTCAGAGATCAAAAAAGACGACAGCAAAGAACAGGGGCGCTATGATAAGGGCGAAGCTGAGGGGGTGGCATAGTTGAGCTTTTCCGCCCAAGCAGGCAGTGAAAGTCGATTTTCCCATAGTAATAACCCTGAAAATGACTTTTCCTCACCAGCAGGTGTTCCTCACAAGTTTGCGGTGCTGCTGATTGAGGAAGCCCATGCCACACCCATACTGGCGCACAAGCCAAGTTCTGCTCTTCCTTTTGCGTCCTCCCCTCATCATGGGTGAAGCTATTCCCAATGGGAAGTGCCCCAGTTCTCTTCAAGATCTTGTAGCTTTGAGCAGGATGAAGGTGTTTACATTGGTAAATTGCTTTATTCAATTAAGATGAGAACATGCATGGTTTCTTCAAACATTTTTTGTGGTGGAGGGAGCTTTGGACTTCCATAAGGCCAAGTTGTTGGTCTCCACCTTAGATGTTGAGAGTACTGACCAGGTTATGCGCTACTTGAAAGATAGCTCTGTCACCTACTATCACGGCCTGGTATATGGGAGGTCCAGTTTCCATCTGATAGATTACTTAATTGGGTTTCTGAGGCAAGTGACCAATAAAGTAGAGGAGCTAGTCGGATAAGGTACAGCAACCCTGTAGCAAGAGGATGATAAAGACCTAGAGTAATAATTACTGCCTCTGATATACTGAGAGTTGTGAGGAGAACTTTTCCAGCTTTGTCATGAGGGTGGCCAGCTACCACAACAGTAGGTTCAGGTTCACTATGTGCAGCTGAAGGAGGGATATGTTGTGACCAAGTATCTTGGTGACCCACCATATTGGATATGCTGTAAGTGGAATAATGGTTTCCAGTTGGCCTCTTAAAACTTAAATAAATAATAGAAATTAAAGATGCTAAAATTCCTAATCTCATATACTTTGTTAAGTTATTGACTGCAAGGAAGGATAAGATAAATCATGACTTAAATACTAGATTTTCTCTTAATTCTCCTTTGCCCTTCATGATAATATTGATAAGTTTATAAAAAATTTATTCTTCTGGTGGTCACATTACCTCCAATTTTTAGTTCTGAGTTTATTTCCTCCATAATTACTGGTTTTCCTCCTTCCAATAATTGCTTTACTTCTGATTTTGATTGTGAGTTATAAATCTCCATAGATATAATATTACTGCTGAATTTTCATTCCTCTGACAGTTGTGGGATTTTTTTTTGGTTTTGAAGCATATTTCTTCAAAATTGTTTTTTCATATTTTACCAAATTCGATTTTCCTCATTATTTTGTCCAATATTTCCTATATATGTTAGGAAGGCCCTAACACCTACTTGGAAGTCAAGGAGATGATGTTGCGCTTGTTTGTGGGGTAGAGAAAATGGCTCAGTGAAAGGCCAATTTCTTGAAAATTGGGTTTCAGCAGAATGAGACATTAAAAAAAGTTTGTGGTTGATTTGCTTTATAAGCACATATCTCAGTTGGGGCAGGAACGTTATCTGAGGCTAATGTTGAAATTGCAATGACTGCAGCGATTAAATCACACTGGGAGCTTTTCAATGCAATGGCTCACTTCTGCTTTCAGATATCCACTTGATTAAAATTGTTAATTGCCTGCACAGACTAGCCGCCATGTTTAGTCTACATAATTTGAAGAGGAAGCTACAATGACTGCCGCTAGGGCTCTTTTTTCAAGCAGGCCACAACATTTAACCTATAATCCGCCAGCTAATCCTAATCTGCTATATAAATTTTTGGGTCGCCCTTGGCCATTTTATAACCCCCAGCTAAATTATGATCCCTCGCTCAACCCTCAATCTGAGCCATTTAATGTTACTCAGAGATGGAATCTTTTGGAGTAATGTGTTTTGCATTCAGTCACCTTAGTCATATTACATTAAACTGTCCCGCTAACTGACAAGTTCATGTCATACAGTTGGACCATCATGACCAGGGAAAAGCTCAAGCGGAGTAAAGATGGGACCCTCTATTTCCACTGGTTTGATTTCAATTGTCCTACCTGAACACAACAATATGCTTCCCACCAGACCTGGTAAACCTGCAGATGTGTTGCTCTATCAACAGCCTTCTGACAACATCCACATGCTGACACACTTGCAAGTTAAAGAGGCTGTGGTGGTGGAGGGTCATTATTAGATGCCAAAACCCTATGCCTGTCAGATTTTGGAGCAAGCCTCATCTTATGAACTTCAACCCTCCTCTGATGCACCATCACTGAAAGGGATGGATGTCGCCATCACAGCAGAAGAAATAATCAAGGAATACGCAAAGGTCATCGTGGACATTATGAAGTTCCTTAAGAAAAACTATTCCATGGATATTCATGCACTAAATACCCAAGGTCCTTCTTATTTGGAGTGCACCTATTTTGATAGTTTTGTTGCAAAAACCAGTGTGCGCGATTATAGACATTGGCGTATCGGTTAACAGTTTCTAACCAAGTTGGTGACTAAGCTAGCACTGAAACCTGACGTGGAGCATCAGATGGTGTATGGAACCACTGGTGTAGAATGCACCATTTCATAACGGGTGTATAGTGTGCTACCACTGTGAAAACTATGTCAATCCCTTTCTCCACACCGGTGACTGTGTTGCTGAATCACAACTATGACATGCTGATAGGTGCAGCTTTCATGCGCCACATCAGTGCAGTAGTTGATATAGTGGAGGAGACGTTTGAGATCCTGTGACAGCGGATTCTGGTTTACTTCACCTTGAGTGTAGTGCAGAAGGATTTCATCTGTATGGTGCAATTATATCTTACATACTGTGATGGAGTGATTCCTGTCTGCTATCAGTACTTAAAATTTAGAACTAAGGTCCTCCCTCATCAAGTATATAAATATCAGGTTACCACTCTGATAAGCGGCCGCTGTGATGATCCCCTCTGGCTACCAAGTTATTGTGGGGACAAATCTTGAAATTAAGATACCCAAAGGGCTTTATGAGGAGGTCCTAGGCCCCTTATCACCAATCTTGCCTCGAACCCCATGTGCCCCATGCATCATATTAAATGGACATGATGGAATTCAAAGTGTTGTTAGCTGATTTGCAGAAAGGGCTGCTGAAGGTCCTTTGACATCAGGTGGTATCATACTTGCATTTGACTCCTGTCAATGAGGTTAAGCAGGTTCACAAATTTGGTTCACTGGAAGAGTTTGGCCTTCCCACCAGAAAACTCACCAGTGTAATGGCAGTGACTCCGTAAGAAGCTCTAGTGAGTTATCAGAAGAGCAGAAGGACTGAGTCCTGGCTTTATTTGAGAATTATTGGGAGATTTTTGTAGCCAATGATAATGATTTGGATGTGTTCAAGGAGTAATTCATTGGGTGGACACATGGGACCACTTTCATATTTGGTTACAGCCAATCCACTGCTCAAAGCTGCATAGGAGGTAGTTTCTAATGAAATATGGAAGCGGATGAAGCAAGGTAAGCTGAAGCTGTCATTAAGTCTTTGGGATTTTCCCATTCTAGTTGTTAAGGAAAGATGGAACTACCAGGTAGAAATCAAATACCAAAAACTGAACAGCATCATCAAAAAGGATTTGTACCTGCTGCCTCGAATAGATGATGCTATTGATTGGTTAGGCGGAGCTTGCTATTTTTTGGCCATGGATCTAAATACAGGCTGTTGGTAAATCGAGTTGCCTGCAGCAGAATGAGAAAAGTGCGCCATGATCACTTCCAAAGGGTTATTCCAGCCCACTCAGATGCTGCAAGGTTATGTAACGCCCCATCTACATTATAATGGGACATGGACAATATTCTGGGGATCTGAAGTTGTTATGTGTTTTTGTCTACCTCAACAACTTTAACGTTTTCTCAAGAACGTTTTTGGAGCATCTGGATCATTTTGAGGAGGTATTACGCCAGCTTTCTGAGGCCAACATAAACATTATCCTCAAAAATACCACTTCTTTAAAACAGCAACTAGAGTATTTCAAGTTCATGGTGAACTCAAAAAAGGCTTAGGCTGCAACTGACTAAGGTAGAAGTTATCAGAAAAATGTCCTGACTAGGTAACTAGTGTGATATTCAGTTGTTTCTAGGCATTGTTGGGGTGCTACCAGTGCTTCATACCCACTTTTAATCTTATTGGGGCCCCACTTTTTGAGCTGCTAAAGAAGGATGCTATGTCTAAAATGGTTATCATCAAACTTCCTTCAACACTCTCTGGGCAACTTTGATTAGCACACCAGTGTTGTGATATCTGGGCTTTGAGAAGGAGTTCATCAATCATATGGATGCCTCCCTTTCCGCTGTCAGGGTGGTACTATCTCAACGGTATGATGAGGTGGTGGAGCATCCCGTCGTTTATTGCAGCAGAAGCTTAAACTGTCACAAAAGGAATTACATGGTGACCAAGAAGTAGTGCCTAGCTGCTATTTATGCTTATAAGAAGTTTTGGGTGTGCCTTCTGGAAGTAAAGTTTAAGGCTGTGACTGACCATGCTTCCTTGCATTGGTTGCAGAATCTCCAGGATCCAGAGGGATGGCTCACCCAGTGGGCTCTCAAACCCCAAGCTTATGTCTTCAAAATAGTTCGCCGCCCTGGTGAAAAGCATCAGAATGCTGACTATCTATACTGGCTACTGACAATTACTGTAACGGCAGATCTGAGTGATTTTCTTTATGAAAAAAATGATCAGTGGTAATTATGCCAACGAACCAACTCAAGTTATTAAGGCATTGGACAGAATGAGGGCTGGTACTCTTTTTAAAAAATGGTGAGCTACACAAGCATATCAGTGGGGTTATGCTGATCTTCTCAAAACCCTTTGTCTAACCAAAAAAAAATTAGCACTCACAAGGTGGTAGGTCATGAGGAGTATGCAAAATGTTGGAGTTCCTGTGACTGCACTATTTTAAGGAGATTATGCACTTTTACATCCTTTGACAATCTCCAGTTGTCACCAATGCCAAGTAGAAAAGCTCTTTCTACAGAAGACCTCCTATTGGCTTGTAAAATCTTATTTTGCTTGGTACACAATATTCATTGACATCATGGGCCCTTTTTAAAGGGCGAAAATCACTCCAAGTACATCCTGGTAGTGATAGATCATTTGACAAGGTGGTTAGAGGCATGTGCACTTAGAGATTTATGGGCGTTAACCATGGCCAAATTCATATTGGAGTGCATAATCTAACGGCACAGTTGCCCACAGTTCATACTCACTGAAGATGGTATCAACTACACCTCGCATACTCTCCCCAAGTTGAAGAATTAATGGCCATCCGTTGGTTTTTAACAACAATATACCATTTTTTAGTCTAATTGAATGGTAAAATGGGTTTATGGAACACTGGTGAATATACTCAGGAAGCTGGTGGCAGAAAGACCATCAGATTGGAATACCCTCCTCTCAACCGTCATCTTTGCCTATAGCATTTTTGTATCACTCTGTGACCAGGAAGAGTCCTTTCCAGCTGCTTTATGAAAGGCACCAAGCCCTGCCTGCACTACTTTATTCCTGTGTAGAGAATACCGGTGGAATAGATCCATAATAACATTTTTTTGACTTTGACTTCTACGCTAATCAAGCTCTATACTAAAGCATACTCAACAAGCCTAGCTAAAAAATCAAAAATCACGCTTCTAATTAACTATGGCATTGCAGACTTTCTGCAGTTTGTGATAGGAGATAGTATCCTGTTCCATGACCAGCATGGGTTCAGAAGGCAGAATAAGTTAGCCACTATATGGTTTGGACCCTTTAAAATAATACAAAAAACACATACCATTGTCTACACCATCAAGGACCCAGTGAATTGTCAGAGTATTATCTGAGTGCACGCTAAGTTTCTTTGGGCATATAACCAATAGGGTAAAATAATAATATAAAGATATATATAATAAATATGAATAAATATAACTGCATATATACTGATAGTAAAACCTCATTTATTAAGCAAAGCAAAAGGTTTACTCAGCATTAAGCTGCCTCATAATCGCCTTGCCACCTTTGCTTCTTTTGGATTGATACATCATTCTTTTTCTCCAACTATTATGCAGGAGGTTTGGACTTACTGAATCATTTTAGGTTCGCGGAGAAGGAGGTTATGTTACCAGAGGAAGAGGAAAGGGGTTGGGAAGGCAGCAGGGTGACCAGGTGATTGAAATGAATGCACTCCTGAGCTACCAAGCAAGGCCCACAACAAAATCTGCTAGTGGTTTTAAAATAACAATGAATATGTGACCAAGGGTGAGATAGATGGATTGGCCACAAAATAAAAAGTTGGATTCCAGCTTTAAGGTTAAAGGATGCACCAAGCTCTAGAAAATCCACAAGAGATATTCAATGCTAGTAAATAGGCATGTGGGAAGGGGGTGGATGTAGAATAGGCCTCCCAATGGGCTCACCCCAGCACCGCCCAATGGAACTCCTTTGCTGTACCCAACTCAGCCATGGGGGAAAAGAAGACTATGTTCCCAAGAAGCACTATTATGGGGAGATACTGGTTCAGGTCATTGGCGACCAGTGCTTCAAACATAGTGGAAACCTTAGAACGCATGCAGTTCATCCAGTTGTTCTAGAAGCTCACCCCTAGAAAGCAGATGTGATTTGGAACGTGGGAGAAATAACATGACTGGCTAACTAACACCCATTGCACAAATCCTAACATCTGGTGGACTGATAATACCACTGGATGAGGCTAGCAATAGGTGGAAGCACTAGATGGCTGAAGCTGTCTACCAGTAGCTGTGTCACTTTGTCAAATAAAGAGCCTCTGCTCCATTCTCCGCCCCAGTGCAACTGCACCACAAGATTTCCAAAGGTGGTACACAATGATTACAAATGGACAACAAGCTCAAGGAGGAGCTCCTCCTGAGTCAAAACAGTCTCAGCATCTATCTAAGGCACCCACTCATGGCTAAGAGTATTTGGAAACCTGTGTAGAGGAATTTGGCCAGGGTCACCCATATATCTGTTTCACCATAATCTAAGAAAATCCTCTGGGGCTTGGGGCTTGGTTGCATTTGTGAATCAGGAACCATAAAGGAAGATGATAGAAGATGCCGGACCAAAGATTTATCATCTAGTTAAGGGGGGTAATGTCAAAAAATTTGATATGACTGGATGACAAACCTAAAATATTGATGGCAGCTCATCAATAATCTGCTAGAATTGAGTTTAGAGTATTTAATAATTTAATACAATTCAAGATGAGGCGATGCTAAGCGTTCTGAACTCAGCTGAAATATGGGAATTCTTCTGGAACCTCCAATGATGATATGAGTAAATTGAATATTTGGAGAAGCTGAGTAGCTGAGCAGATGGGCCAGAAAGTGATAAAAAAGATGAGCATAAGACGGGGCATGAAGGATAATGGAGGGAGTTGTTTAGTTGGTAGCCTTAGAGAAATTCTTCAGGCTAAGAAACTGAAAGTGGAACGATAGAAGGATTCTGCCAAATAATAAAGGTTGTGGTTCTCAAAGCTCTTGGTCTCTATTTTATTGCGTTATTATATATATAAGTATGGTGATCATCATGTCTCTCTCCCATGTATCAGTAGGTATTAACTTAAAAACAACCTTTCAGCGGATAATATTCCATCATGCCAAAATTCCAACAATAATATCTATAAAATGTGAATTTTTATAGACCTTACTCATTATACAAGTAAAACGCAATAAGATGAGAATGACCATTGATCTAAGTTAGAGGTGAGCCTAAAAAGGTGACATAAATTTTTCTTTTTTAAGTTTTTAATTTAAAAACCCCTCTGGACCTTCCTTTAAGCTTATCTGAGATTAAAGGATGACATGAGGAGGCTCAGCTTAGTACCAAAGTTGACCCCCTCTAGTAGAGCTTCTAAAATTAAATGGTTCAAATATAATGAGTCACCTGATTCAAAGTGCAACAGCATATATCCCAGGTATTATAGCTATGCCTGACCCATTACAAGATGTGGTTCATGGTATAGATACTAATATATATATAGTAGCTGAGCTTACTATTGCTTTTTTAAAATAGGCATGCACGTTATAACTAAAATTTTCAAAAATTTATAAAGCCAGATGATAAGCTATGATTGTATACAAACTAAAGGGTCAACAAGTTATCTAAAAATTAAAATCTTTACACTCTTACCATTTAGGAAAGCTTTTGTTGAAAAAACCACACATTTAAAAATAATGGTATATATGCAAAACTCTTATATTTGGAGGTATTTTAACTTGTTGATCTAAATTAATTATTAATATAACCATAACCACAAAATGTACCTAGTCTTTGTTAATATACATAATAAATTTAGTCAATTTAGTGACTATATAATATAAAATACTAGTCAGGCTTATACTGGAGATAACTAGGGCATATAGCTTGATATCTGTAAGTATTAAAAGTTAATTGACTACCCTTTAAAGCTGAAAGTTCATGACTAGGTTGATCAGCGGTAATAATTAGGCTATTGAGACACATATTATGTCTTTACTTTATCTTACTAGGCCCTTCTATAAATGAAGTTGTAACCAAAACCATCATATAATTTTAAATTTTATATTTGGGGAATGCTGACCAAAGGATGGGCCCTCTAATAAACATCAACATCATAATACCAAGAAACCATAAGGGCACCCCAAAAGAGCCAAAGCTACCTCCTGTTGCAAGCAGGACTGCCAGTGGAAGGAAGAGGGGGAGTGTTGTAAGGGGCCTGGGCCAAAACTGAACACAAATTGAAGGAAAGGGTCCGATGAGAGGAACAGATGGGGAACCAGGATGACACCAACCGGTGGAGGCAGTATGGCAGGTAGCCAAACAACCAAGCTTGGAAGTTATCCATAAGATGAGAGTGGAAGAAATGCGCAGCTTCATGGAGTGTTGAGATAGTGCCAGAAAGTGCATTGACAATAGTGCAAATCATCCATAATGCTATTGCAACAATTAAGGCTTGGAGAGAAGGGTAGATAGGGGAGGTCATATTTCCCTTCCAATTTTGACAAGGATGCTAGATATGAAATTGAGGAGCTTACTATTGGTGTGAGCTGCACTTGCATTGATGCAGCAAAAACCTCTCTTTTTGACCCCAACTATCCCCAAACTCAACGGCGCATCAAGTCTTTACTTGTGTGCCAGCTCTCATCACCTTTGCTGAGCATCAACTTGCTCAATACGTTGAGGTGATGGACACCGCCGGTCTCATTAATGAAAAAACCCCACAACTATACCTCCTTATGCCTCATGTCACTGATGCTCCTACCCCGATGTTGTCCGCCATGGTCCACCAGCTAAAATGGGCGCCGGACAAAAGTTTCCCCAAAGCTTCCTCACCATCTGATATGGCTTGCTAGGCTGGTAACCTAGGGGCTATATTAGGAATTTTTTAATTCATGATAGTCCCTTTGTTTGGCCCATTTGCAAATAAAGATGTGTGGCGGCTCCCCCTTTTGGGTTGGGCACCACTAGTGCTAAAAAAAGGTAGATAGGGGAGGTCATGGAAAAGGCGAAGATGTTCTTAGACATTCTGAAAGTCTGTACTTGTAATGGTTTATGATTTTACATGGATCTTGTAAGGTTGCGAATTACAATATTTGGGTATGTTTATGGTTGCAATTCCATTTAATCCAATGCAGTTTCCTAATCAGGTTGATAGTGGGATAATTAATTATTATATATATTTAAATCATTGTCCATTTTTGAGGTTTCCCCATTCACCAACAAGTTGCCAGGACGCTGTTAATTCCAGAGGCTTTTTACGCGCCTCATGACTGACGATGCATTTAGCCTTTTTAGGTATTATTTAAAAGCAAAGTTGCTCCCAAGGACCTCACTTTGGAATTCTATTCTGAATCTCAAGTTCTCCCCAATAAATTCCGCTGTTTTCAAGACCTGTTATAATTTAATATATATGAATATTATATTTTATTTATTTAAACAGGTTGTTTCAGTGTGGATGGCAGTGTGATAAGAAAGTGGGAAGGGGGTGGACATCATGAGATCCTTTGTGGGTGGCGATGCCCTGGAAGAGTGGAATATCCTGGCCCAACGTTGGCTGGGGAAGCTTGTCAAAAGCTGTGGTGTGGGTGACCAGAGACCAGCGGGACATTGATTTCTGCCGCACCTCAGCCCATGCCCATCCCTTTGGGATGGCAGTTGCCAGAGTGGCCCTGAGGCAACAGAGGCTGGTGCGCCACACCTCATCCCAGTGTGCCTGGTGAGGCCACCCGCCCAGATAGGAGTCCTGGGGGTTTGGTATGGCTATTGCTCTTTCCCTCATAGGAGTGACCCCCATCTGGGGGTTTGGGTTCACAGCTTGTGGTGGGCTGGGCCTTGGGAGCCCCATCCGTTACAGTGCTCGCTTATGGCAAAAGAGATATATAACATCCTGCCAGATCACCTGTGTTGGCAGGCAATCTTCCAAGCGATGGGCTAATGACCCATACTGACCACACGCATTGCATGCAGACTGAGAGTCATTGGACCTCTCAGCAATCCAGTACACCTTTCTCAGGCATCTTCACATATAGGCGTTTTTCTTAAGTTGTAACAGAGGATGGTTTGTGTACCGCCAAATGTCCTTTTGGGTCACCAGGCAGTATGGGATGTCCAGATTGTCAAGGTAGTTCACATAGGCAATAATGGGGGAACTTTGTGGTACCAGGTTGTTTAAAACGACTTGCTCACGGACTTCTTGCTTGAAACGAGGAGTAGGGCAACACCTCTGGGTGGTGTGTTCACTGATGTTGATTCTCCACTCAATGCTCTGCATAGAGAGGAGAATTCATTTGAAGTGGTGCAGCGTCCCATGTGGGCCTGTGGCAGAGGGATGAGAGGCTAGATAGTTAAGTAGAGAATGGGGATGGGTAGTATTGCGGAGGCAAAGGTCTTGGGCAAAATTGGAGTGGGCTGTGTGTGACCAGGGCTGGTCTGAGAGTGTGGGGTTGGTGACTAAAGCTATCCAGGTGCCAAGTATTTTGGCGGCATGGGCTTCAAAGTTGAGCAGGCCCATACCACCACTATGACGAGGGCTAAACATGACATCCAGGCGCACTGGGGGAGGGTGGCCTAACCAAAGCCACCCTTGTAGAAAGGCATACAAAGAGATGAAGAAAGAGGGGGGAAAGCGATGGCATGGACCACATACCAGACTTTTTCTAGGAGCATAGAGTTGGAAAGCACAATCCAGTCTGTTAGGGTAGTTGGTGGGCTCTGAGGGAGGTGATGCACTTTGTGACAGTGTCTAGGATGTGGTGCTCCATTACCAATAAGGCAAACCCTCCCACCTCCAGTCACACTCCCAAATAAGCACTGGACCAGCAGTGGGTCTTGACACAAAATGGAGTACAAGCGGCGCAGTATGGGGTGGCTAGGGCAAGAGAACCAAAGATCTAGCTGCCAGAGCAGCCTGACTAAGGGGCACCAGTGACCAGCGTTCTTTGTGTTTTCTGAGGAGAATGATTTTGGTTTTGGAGGCATTAAGGATGGCGTTACTGACCCTGTAGTAATCCTGGATAGTTGCTTCCAGTGCATGTGCATCATGGTTGTCATACTCCCCAACCACACAATCATCAGCGAATGCCAGCATCCTAACAGGTGCTTGGCCTTGAAAATGGACACCAGCAAGGCGTTCATTCACATTGCATAATTTTGTGTTGAGGCTGAAGTTGTATAAGAGTGAGCTCAAGGGGTCCCCTTGGTGTAAACCACGTTGAGGGTTAACCACATCAGTGAGGAAAATTAAGCCACGCATTTCCATTATGGCAGATTCCAAGAGCAACCTTACCCAAACTATGAAGCGGGGGGAGGTGGAATTAATGAAGTCAGGCTTTGAATTAATCTCAGTTGACCCTGTCATAAACTTTTTGTTCTGAGAACACAAGCGCCTCAGTAGTTGGAGACTAGCAGACGTTGGCCACGGTGTAATATTTTGTCCCAAATTGACCATTTGGGGATAAAACTGAACTGCTCAGAGGAAATTACTTCATAGGTAACTTACCTAAAGCAGTTGGCCATAATTTTAGTGAATAACTTAGTATCTGCATTAGTAAGTGAAATGAGGCTCCAGTTTGCCAAATCCGGCTTATCCCCTTTCTTATACAGCGTTATCATATAGGCCTCCTGGCCCCTAGGAAGGAGGCGCGTTTCTAAAATATATTTTTTCATTAAGGCGAGCATCAGTGAGGAGAAATAATTGTAATAATTTTGTAGACTCATATGGAATCCCATCTGGACCTGGGAACTTCCTGTACGGTGCACCACAAATGGCATACCAGAGCTCATCACAGATAATTAAATTCATTAACTCAGGTATCAGGAAATGGTGCAGATATTTGCGCCATTGAGAAAACTCATCAATTGTGGCAGGTTTGACTGGTTTAAACTAATGCAACTTGGAGTAAAAGTTTTTAACTTTGACTGCCTTACTAACTGAAGTGTTTGCAAAGGAGTTGTCCAGCTGCCTCACCTGTGTGAAGGCCAAGCTCTGGAATTGTGTGAAGAATTTGTGGAAAAAGTGGGTATTGCATGTGTCACACGCCATTATATTTTTTGCCTTGTGTGAATAGAAATGAAATGTTTGTGTTGTCTCAATATCGCGTTGAGATGAGAAGACCTTCTGCCCACCAATGGCCCCAAGCCGGGCTGTACCCTGCAGCAAGGACATTAGATTCCAGGTGATACACTTCCACTAGTTTGCGCTTAATGACTACTAAGGCAGCTTGAGAGTGTCACAATGAGATGTAGCATGCCTGAGGGATGGTGTTTGCTTTGAAGGCAGGCCATATAGAAAGTAGATCAGCACAGAATGGTTTGGCAACCTTTGGTGATGAAGTTTTGGTGTTACCCATGCTGAAAAATTGGTGACATGATTTTGGTGGGGCAAAGTTTGCATCGTTTTGGTGCCTGTGCCGCTGGGCTTGATAAAGTGAAGGATAACGACACCATCCTGTGGTCAGAGAAATCAAATTAATTGTTGTAAAGTGCACAATCTGGGGGTGAAAGTTTAATGGGGAAAGAATTAGGTCAATGCGGGACATAGACCTCAGCTTACCATTGTGCACATGGGGATGGGATATGTTGGGTGGCAGCAGTGCATGTTTGGGAAGGGTATCAAATAGCCTCAAGTGGCTTTCAGGACGCGGAGTTTAATGTGTCCCTGTGGGGGATAGGCGTTGAAGGCCAGCGGTCAGTGGCCAGGTTGGCCCAGCAGTTCAGGTCGCCCACCACAAAGGGATCAGGTAGAAGTGGGAGGGAAGTTACAGCTGAGAGGCTATCCTGGTAAGCCTGCACACAGGTCAGGGCATAAACATTCACTATAGTGTGCACTTCATCATCCCTTGAAAAGGATATGACCAGCACACGACCATAGAGATACAAATTTTTAGATATAAATTTAAAACTATGGGGTGCACATATAAGCACCCCATGGTGCAGTGACCATTAAGAAAGGGAGGGGATGAGCATGGTTGCCCATGTGTCCTCGGCACCATGTGGACAGTGGGTTTACTAAATTGCTAGGATGTCCACATTTTTTCTTTTTAAAAAATTTAGTTTTTAGCCCAGGATGGTGAGGTCTTGAGTCCAGCGATGTTAAATGTCCCTATTGTGAAGGAGACCTTATTGACCCTTACGTGCAATGGGAAGGGCTCCCTTGCCCTGCCTCCACCTCTTTTTCAGCACAATCCTTGGTGTCTTTACATGTGCAGTGTGCTACTGGGTAGGCATCCTTAAGGGTGTTTCCCTTTACTTTAAATGATTTTTCATATTTTGGGTTTTGGCTTCAATCAACTTTTCATACTGAGGTGCTCCTGCATTGCACCATCAGAGAGTGACAAAAACTTGGGGAGGGTTGGGATAGGAGAATCAGTTTTGATTGGTGTGCAGTAAACTTGTGCTGGTGAACCTGACTCAAGCAGCTGTTCCACAGGTTGGGGGCTCAATTTTATGGGTAGCACAATTGTGAGCTGCTTCAGCAGTGAATGACTCAATGTTAGCCTGGGTCTGGGCTGACGGGATCAAAAATGCTGCCAAAGCTGCTGCCTTGGCTGCTGCTCTATGGGCCTATTTGGCCTTTTTGCACTCTTGTGGAGATACAGGTTTAACCTGAATGTAACACCCCTGCACACCCCATGAGAAGGCAGCATTGGTGTCAATGGTGGGTTTGTAATGGGAGTCAGCACTTCCCATTGCATTGGGGAGATTTCATGTTGAGTGGTGGCCTCTCTGGAAGGGCAGGTGTGTGCTTTGTGGCTGAAAGCATGAAAATAGGTGCAGATAGGGGGTGTGCTATCCTGTCAGGTGGACAGCAAGTAAGAATTAGACTGGCCTGCCAGCCCAAATGCCAGAGCATCCATGTGGCAAACCAGAATGCCAGAGGCACTGCTGCAGGTATGACAAATATGAAACTGGAAGGGAGCTTAATTCTCAACAGATAAAAATGGGATTTTGGGGGAAGTTATTTTTATTGAAAAATTTAAGGAAGGAGAATTGACCAACAATTTTCTCAGTGCAATGCACCTGATTAAATAGTTGTTGATTTTGAGGGAAAACAAGCCAGGATTGGGTTCTGCAAGTTTGACCTAAGCAGCAAATTATTTGGGAAATGGGCAGGTTAGTTACCTAGAAACTGACATCACAAAATTTGGTGGTGGGCTGAGTTGCAGTTGGTGGCAGTGCATCAGGCGCAACGCCCAATTTGCTAGCAGGAATCTGCCCATCGGGGGTGATGCCTGATGGATTTGGGATGGGGGAATTTTTTTGATCATTGTGTAAACTGAATCACAACTGTTGGGCATTCCAGCTGATAGCTTGGTCTTCATACCTTTTCAACCATTTAAAATCCGAGTATTGGGCTGATTGCTGCTCAAATTAGTTGAGATTGATTCCATTTTGGTGATCTCAGTGCAGATTTTACTAATTTCTCATAACAGTTCTGCCAAGGAGAGTGTGGGTACTGGAAGCAGGATCTGAAGTGAAAGGGCTATTACCCAGCGCTCATCTACCACATGAGCGAGATCGCCCTGAGTAATGAGAGGTATGGTCATCCTCTTCAGTACCCTCTTGCTCAGGAATGGAAAGATAGCCTGATCGACGCCCAGAGGACATTCACTGGGACTTACATATCCACCATAATGTGGAATGAGTGGGGTTCCTGAATATCAATATTAATACCTACACTATGTTTTATTTGAGTTGTCTTCCCAATGACTTTAGTTGGGGTGATCACTGCAATTACTTTACCCATACTAAGCTCTGGCATAATTGTGAAGCACTGTATTTCAAAAAGAGTATAGTTCAGCATAATTTTTGTCCATCTGAGAGATAGCATTCTAGGATTCACATCTTGCCATTGTGGGGAGAATTCAAAAGTGATAAAAATTTGGCTAGATTTGTCTAATATGTGCACTTCATTTTGACCACCCATTAACCATCCAGGAGATCAACCACCACGTGCACCTGTGCAGTGCCATCTACTGCTTGTGTGGTTTCAAACCCTAGGTCTAACCAACCCCAGGTTATAGAATATGGTGCAATTTACATGACAGCCAGGAAGTATTTGTGCACATCACCACAGAACTTCTCCCAAAGTGCCATTAGGTTAATACCCAGAAAAACTCAAATCCCATGCTCCACTGATGACAGATGCTGAGAATACAGAATTTTGATATACTGGTTACATTTTGTGTACCAAGCTAAAATCTCTGGTGAGATACTCACCACTGTTTTTTTAACTTTGTCTTGGCCACCGGTGTCACTGGGGCATTTTCTAACTTTGGATGGTACAAAAGCTGACCCTATGCCCTTTACCATGCTTGCCCAACCTTTACCTAACATTGGGTGCACACTCATCTCCTTGCACAGATTATCAAACTTAACAGTCTTGAATCAAATTGGTTGCAATAAGTGATTGCAAGGAAAAGAAAAGTTTTCAAAAACTATCATATAGTTATACATATGATAAACCCTAAATAAGGATCAGATGGCTCACTTTTATAAAATAGATAGTTAACTGGTAATACAAATTTAGATAAAACCTGAAGTTTAAAAGATAATCAGATGATCCCTTTACCAGATACTATTAGCCAAAGTTTAATCTTTGTGGCTTAGGATCATCTTTAATCCCTTAATTGTACCTCACCTTAGAGATCGATTTCTACCAAATGGTATCTTTAACAAGCATCAACTGAATCTTTATTATAGTATGGGCTGTTTATTAAGACTTGGTCTAGGATATGAAAGTTAAGATGGTTCCCCATCGGGAAAGTTGTGCATCAATTACACATAAACCAGGAAATGGATATTCAAATATTGTTACCAGTACTTTAGTCAAAAAGAGGTCGTTGAAAATAATAAAGGGGCATGACTAAGTGATTAGTATAAATAAACAGTTAGCCTATGAAATGGGACTTGGTTACATCATAACTGACATTCTCAATTCCTTGACACCTGACCCCTCAAGTACATTGTCTCAAGTCATATACTCTCAGCTACAATTAGAAACTAGAGCTACCAAACCATTCAGTATAGCTTTCCTATTTAAAAAAGTAATGTTCAAGTGAAGTAAAGAGATATGATGGAGATGGTCTAACTATATCCCTAGCATCAACCTTGCGTGATCCTCTTAGAAGGTTCCTTGTCAGATTATTGATCAACCGCTATCATTCCAAAATTGATTTTTATGTACTTAGATGTTTACCCTCGATACACTCTGTGACAACGCAGCTTAATTTATATCTAGTACAAGCATCTACCATACGGTTTATCGGCAAGTGCATAGGATTACATGAGATAACCAATATTCAAGGTATCCGCCTAGAGCGTATAGGTTTAACTATCAGCTAGCAAATGGACGTAAACAGCTGAAACTGCACAAACTTGTGCGCATACCTTAATTGGCTGTTTCGTTCAGCAATATTCTGCTAGCTTAAAGTTGCTCCCATACTAGCCGAATCCATATACCAACCTCATCACCCGATCCGATGAAGCTCATGGGATAAAAAAGTTGGTCGAAGAAACTTATACGCTGAAAAGAAGCAGGCACCCTAATAGGGCACCCTAATAGATTTGTAGCATTTGAATTAGACCAGGCTTTATAGGGCACCTGCGTGCCAAAGTAAAACTGGGAGGTCAATGCTGAGATTCGCGGGACAGGAAAACCGCGTAATTAAGGGCCTCCTCCTCCGTTAGATCGAGGGCGCTAAAGCCGTCCAATCCTTCGCTATCGGAAGCCCCCAACTCAGACTTTGGATGGGCGTCCTCTCTAGACAGGGCTAGCGCATATTGCAAGACCTCCTCCTCAGTGAGCCCGGATAGACCTTGGAGGCTTTGAAGCTTGGAATAAGCCGAGGCCTTTGCGTTCGCCTCATCTTCTAGATCCTGGAGGGTCTCCCGGACTGCATGCTTAACATCCGCGTGGGCTTATCAATTAATAGATCGCAAACGGGTACGCACCTTTGACTTTACGCCGCCCAGAGTTCTTTGGTTTGGAAGCGAGGTGGGCTTGAAGCTATTGTTAACTGCAGACCAACAACCATACCCGATTCGCTACCAACCCCAATCACAACCACGTGCTTTCCGGTGGCAAACAGTAAGCGGGTGCTGTTTGCAGCCACAAGCTGGGAGGGGCGGCCGCCATTGGAAGCCAACCGCCTGGGGATGTAGTTGCTACTCAAAACTCAGCACCCAGCGTGAGCTAAACTACCTTAGGGCGATTTTGCGGATCGGCCGCCCGCTAGCCGCACACCAGATCTGAATGGTATCATCCTCGCTAGTTGAACTTAAAGGCTGGTTTGAACTATAGGCTTACAAGAAGGTGACAAGCTTAACGTTGTCGAAAAAGATGGCGTGGGGCTGAACTATCGATGCGCCAAAACTACGCCGGACTTGATATATCCTTAAGAGAAGACCCCTTTAGCTTGCATATAACCCCTTACTCGATACCTTGAGCTTTTAGTCTTGATTTGGGTTAGAAGGGCCGAGTCCGCCCTAGCGATCGCGACAAACTTTGGGTAGGAGGGATTGAGGTGGTAACACTTGATCAAAGGGCTATCGGATAGGCAAACCCGCTCCAGGGTGTTCAGATCGAACCGCTCCAAGGCCCCGGACCCGTACAAAACCAAAATGGCCTCCCCGAGAGCACGAAATCGACTTTGGTGATCCCGGCCCCACAAGGCTTTGGTGGAGGATCCGGCCCACCACCCAGTTGCCATAGAAATAGGGAGTTAGCGGCATCGAGGGCCAAAACCGATTTCGCGGTTAATATGATGGACTTGACGGC
Source organism: Massospora cicadina (assembly GCA_022478985.1). Taxonomy (NCBI): domain Eukaryota; kingdom Fungi; phylum Entomophthoromycota; class Entomophthoromycetes; order Entomophthorales; family Entomophthoraceae; genus Massospora; species Massospora cicadina. The sequence goes on from JAKSZP010014502.1 coordinate 227,904, forward strand.
CTTCTTTAGGCCTACGGGTCGGATTAGCTGATAATTTGAGATTCCACACCTTTCAGTTTGGTAAGGAGTCTAGGGCGTGCAGTGTCCCAGATGCAGATGAGCCCATCTAAAGAGCCGCTGGCCGCAAGCAGAGGGGTGGCTTCAGAGGAGCCGGTTGAGAAGGCCAACGCGGAGATGGGCGCCGTATGCGAAGATTCCATCGGGAGAAAGTTGACGGTAGAAGCGCTATAGAGCGAAAAGGCCACTTGGCCATTTAAAAAGCCGACTAGAACACCTACGCTAAACCCATTAGTTTTCCCAGCTTTAAAGATGGTTTGAGGGGTGTATGGAATGCGTAATGCAATATAGAAGGCGCTAAAAAGCCTGCGAAAAACTTGACGAAACTATACCTAGCCAATTCGAGGCAGGTAGGTTGCCGTTGCGCCGAACCGAACCAAACGTATTTAATAAACTTCCCCCGCTTGATCTCAAGCAACGAGCAAGCCCCTTGATAGCGCCATCAGCCAAAAGATCTCAAAAGTCAAAACTACCTACCCGACTCCAAATGCCCAACTGAAAGCGAGTCGGGTGTTATAACATTAGGTTGACAAACCACCATCCGATCGACCTGAGAAAGCCTGGAGTCGATATCGGTGACGTAGAGGCGGGAAAACTCCAGGTTTCTAAATTATTAACCGGTGTAAGCCGAAGCCACCCACCTAACCGACTCGACCCGGGAAAGGTATTCGAGCTTCCAAGATTCGGCGAGCCTTCTACAAAAAAAAAGAAAATCAACCTCAGTTGCCGATGACTATTACATGGGGGGTGAGTTGGTGAAGAACCTCTCAAAGGCGTCGCGCCAGATACTCTCATCCGTTAAAAGTAACCGCCACCACTTACAAACCAACCCAACGCTATGCTACCTTGATTAGAAATTGGTCGGCATAAGGTTATCAATACCAGATCTCTGGGCGTAAGGAACGAAAAGATGTACGCCAAAAGGGTATCGGGAACCTTGTGGTAAAACTGGTTCAAGGGTAAAGGCTTCCCTTTAAAGGTTTGCCGTTTAACCTTAGCGCACATAACCTAGTTGGTTTTATTTGAGGCAAGTTTCCGAACCAGCTTATAGAAATTGGTCAGCGATAGGTAGGCCGTTAAAGTTAAGTTTGGGAGGTGTAATATAAATCCCTCCAGAAAAATTTTAGTGGGACCTTATCGGATGCCATCGACTATACCCTTACTTAAGTTGGGTTTACGTAAATTCTACCTCACAAAATCGGATTGATTTACCCCAACCTTGCAATTATAATTGGTTCGGAGTTTATCAGTTTCACCAGAACTGGATTTATTTAGGTGGGCCAACTTGGGGAAGGGTACTTGCTACCAAGGAAAAATAAACGATACTTTAGGGTAGAGGCATGTGCTTCACCCTCTGCTGTTACGAGTTGTTGTTAGGCTTGGTTATTGGAAATTATCCAAAGGTAGGCTTGGAGCGCTTGGTAATTTGATTACAATATTGGTAGGCCACTGGTCAAAAACCAAACAGGGAGCCATCAAAGGATAACGTAATACCATTCAATTTTATCTTTCCAAAATTTCATAAGTATTCAATAAAGTTTATATGAAAGTTTTAAGCCACTCACTTTGTTGTGGAGGTATAGTTAATGGCTTCAAATGCATTGTCTATACCATCTAAAAATGCTCTATCTATTATAATATCACAGATGGCGACATAGTTCCTGGGGTTGGGCACCATAGGAATTCTAAGAATAATCAGGCTAGGGATTCCAATATAGAGCCTTTGAGGACTATTGAGGATCTCTATAAGGTTATTAACAGGAAGTAGGTTTTAGCCCTACATGCAAAGCAAGATATCTCCAGTATTAAAAGTATGGAAACCCACCTCAAGTTCCCTAATCTCTCACGACCATGAACTATGAGGTAATAAACCATCGCTAACGTCGGTAGCTTAAATTTTTATTTAGAGTTAAAAATCTTATCTGTGAAATTTTATCAACCTTTCAACCCCAATAATTCACCCATATAGTTTTGACCTTTTCAAAAGACGCATCTTTACTTTTCAAGTAGACTATACTTAAGACCTCATGTAAAGGTTCTTGTCACCCAAGGTCATATTTTTTTACTTTTACGGCTCACTATATAAGTCATTTATAAACTTTATCAAAGATGACTTTGCTATATTAGAATTATGGTCCAATCCCATCAGGTTATTTTATAAATCCTTTTACTACGGTAATCACTCTGTTACAGCTACAATGTATGAGATAAGATATACACTTTAAAAAATTGAATTTTTAGGGCTTGTAATCCTCACCTCTGGCCAAGTTTTAAAAGTACCTTACATCAAAAACTTAAACATAGACCATAAACAATCGCCTAGGTGCTATTTACTACTTTTTCCACACTTTAACCAGCTTGGCCATAATATTTACCCAACTAAAAACGGAGGCCTACTGTGATCCCTTTCCCTCATACATGGGGCTTTTAGTGGTAGTGGAATTTAATAGTAGTTGAAGTACAAATATGGTTTAAAAATTATTAGGCGTTTTAAATGCCACTTTAAAAGTTATATCACTTCATCCCATTAAGCTTTAAAGGAGGGTTAATTTTAATCCAATGCGTTAGGGTACCACACTGGCCACATACAGAACAAGTACCATGTACTAAATTAGATAGTATGCTTTATGTTACACTTAACTAGGCATTGTCAGGTACTAGCTTGAACACGAGGGTAAATTAGAGGGAGATTATAATGATTTAGACAATATCTGATCATTGCATTGTCCTAATTTGGGATAAACTGAACTGGATGGGGAGATAAGATTATCATCAACTTTGGATAATAACTTGGATCATAGAAAAGAGCTGGCAGGTTTATGAATTTGGTTAAAATATGATCCCTGTCCATCCTAGAAGGTTATTAGTTTAGCACCAAAACTCTGGTCAGAAGAATATCCATCTCAACTTAAAGTTTGGATCTGATAATAGGTTATCCCCTCAATAGGAAGCCTGGGGCATAAAAGGAAAGTGCAGAATTAATTTATATTTGATCATTGGAGGTTTGGGTTTGGGATTTGAAAATGGTATATTCGCCATCACTTCATTATCTATAATACTTAGCAAGAATCTTAATTTAGAACATCACAAAATGACATAATCACCATTTTCCATTATTTCCAATACCTTGCAAATAGCTTAATTGAGATCAATATTAAAAACCATAGCTTAAACAAGTCTATGCTAGTTTTTCTTTCTGCTCAACATCACTTTTGAGTGGATTTACAAACTAGAGCAGAGCTAAGCAACTTTTAAGTACTGATACACAGCAAACCACCATGCCCTCAGCCCCACTGCCTACTTCTCTAATATGGAAAAGCAGCAAAACCATCTAGTATTTTACACTCAATGAGAAAATGTACTCAAACCAGATTGCCCAGCCCTCAACCCCTCAGGTCAATATGTTCCCCCCAAGGATCTCACCTTCCTCCTTGTACAATCCCAAGCAGTGCCTAATAGCCCCATTGACCTCCCCTGAATCAATATCAATTCAGCCTCAAGGTTAAATATGGCTAATTGTTTCCATACAATGATAAAAAATATAAAACTAGCCCAGGTGCTTATACAGCCTGCAGGCTTCATCAACTTCCACCCCTACAAGGAGTACTTTGACCTCAGCTTCACCTGTGAAGCCAATGCTTCAATAGCAGCTCCCATCCCCCTGGTGTTCCAGGGCACCACCTCCTAACCACTCACACTTAATTGCCTTATGATGCTACTCATGTGGTCCAATTTGTTGGCCTCCACACCCACCTCCCCCCTGATACATTATAAAATGGACTAATAGCTATATTGTAGGCATATGGTGCTGACCCCATCCTACAATCTGTGGTTCCCAATGGAGCCAACTGGCTCATATGCCCTAATGCCTTTTTGACTATACACCCAATTTCAGTTAAAATTGCCATCTCTATCTGACAAATGGTGTGACAAGGAAAGATTTATCTTCTATAGGGGTACTCCAGTACCCATGATAGCATCTGTTGATTTTTGGTCTACTTTGGATGGCTGGTTCTTATTCTGAGGTATGGTGACAATAGACTAGATAGTGACTATAGCTCAATGTATATAACTCCTTGGTAATAACACTGAAAAGTCATATTCTCCTGTCATTACTTGGATGATGGAACACTGCCCTGATATTACTGATCCCAAGTAAATTCTTGACTTAATACAATGTAAAGTATTAGACACAAAAATCTTATAAGTTAAACTATGAACTTGTGGTAATAGTTGATTGTACTTTATTAGTATCAACTTGGAGATAATATATAGGGTTAATATTCACCACATCTACCTATGATGTCTTATTTTCAATGGCACTTGGCCAGAGGAACATGTAAAATGTATTTGAGGGTCTACAATCCCTCAACTCAGGGCATCTTGCACAGCCTCAGGGTCAGTGTAAATTATATCATTATTCTCAAGACAGCATTTCAGATGCATCTGCAGATAGCTGAACCAATTCTCTTTTTCAAGCAATCATCAGCATATACCAAGGTGATTCATACCACTAATTAGTAATTAATTCATTCAAAAACTCAATTGACATTAAAAACTAATTTTGATATAGACCAACAAAGCCTACACGCTTGAGTCATTAAGTTGATACTTAATACTAAGTCTGACCTAACTAACAAAGCCTTGATCCCATGTCATCATAGTTGAATATTATTAAGTGAAATTGCTAGGCCATGAATCTCAAGTTTGGATATGATTAGGATATTTTTGGTTTATTACTGATGATTAAGATCCAGTCAACCATTCAACACTTCCACCTCCTTGACTGGATAAAAGTAGAGGGTAAACTTTTTCTCTTGGTCATAACATCCAATTTTTCTCAACCTTCATAATAGGATGCTACATTAAAAGCCTTTGTTCCTGGATAAACCTTACTTATTAAACCCCACAATTCTATGCTGCATGCTAAAGTTAGTTCAGGCATGCTGCCTTCGTTTCCTAGGTTCTATGCCTGCTGCACTCCAGTAAACTTTGGTGAACTTGAACTGGCCCCCTTAGCTCTGATTTCACTCTCCTCCCCCTACCAAAGAAGGGTTACCTGGTTCCAATGCTGGCGAGGCATCAAATATCTGAATTAAAATTTAAGTTTTTTAATTATTTTCTGTCTTATCATTATTTTATATTTTTTCTATTTTATTTTTTTCTTTGTATTATTATTCTTTATGATATGGATGAAAAAACTTAGCGTGTACTCAATTCATAACCCAGCTGCCTTGATCCTTAATGGTATATATATCTTCAAACAATTTCTCCAATATAATAAATAGACCTTTCCAAAGCAAGGCCAGCTTGTGCGTGCAGATGCACTATGAGTGTTGCAATATACTACTAAGTCTCCTTCCTTAAACTTAGTCACCGTAGCTCATTTAGCATCATCATAGCTCTTCTGACTAGTTTTTTGACTAATCATGTTTTGATAGGCTTCAGATTGCAACTTGATTAGGGTCTTCACTAGTTTCTTAACATAATTATTTGGGTTAATTGCTTCAGTTGAACTGAGTACTAAATATAATAATGGAGGCAAGATGGGCTGTCTACCATACAGAAGTTAAAATGGAGAGTGTCCTGTGCTGCTGTGGTGTCCAATATTGTACACAAACATGGTAGCACTAATTGAAGTCACCCATTGCAAAGGTGCTAAGACTGCATTTTTGCACAAAATGCTGACTAAAGTGTCAATCACTCGCTCTACCATACCGTTAGTCTCAGGATGGTTCAGTGTTGACAACACTCCTTTGATAGACATCAACTCATTTAACCATTGTACCATTTGGGCAGTAAAATTCATGCCATTGTCCATCAAGATCTTCTGGGGGCATCTGTGCTTATAAATAATATTATCCATAATGAACTTGGCAGTAGTTAGAGCCCTGACGTCTCAAATTGCTTTTGCTTCCACCCATTTTGTCAGATGGTCAATAACAACAATTACATATTTGTTGCCTAGGCTACTCACAGGCAAAGGGCCAACTACATCAATTGACACGGTATGCCAGGACCAGATAGGTTTGATCAAACAGCGTTTCACATCTGACTTCATAGGTTTTGCAATTTGGCATGAATGATATTTATTGAGCACATCTTGGATATTTAATTGCATAGAATCTAATAGTAACTTGATCAAATTAATTCTAGCATCTTGGTCAATCCCCCATGTCTGATGGCCTTATGTGCTTGTGTAATAATCTCCATTAAGTCAGAAGATTTTGGGAAAATTTGAGGTTGCCCTTTGGGCTTAATCTTGTATAAAACTTCATTAAGATTTGGTGTTGGTTAATGCTTTTTTGATCACTTTTTGTACTTCAGATGGCTCATCTCCATACTTTTGGATAATCATTTTTTCATGAAGCTCATCAGCCAAAATGCTCAGGACAGCTACAATAGGAAGTCGCAATAGTCCATCTTCATCTTGATAGGCCACTCCAGCTCTATAAATAATTTCATAATCATACGCTTGTAATTTCAGGGCCCAGCGGGCTAATTGTCCCTCAGGTTCCTTGAGATTGTGGAGTCATCATAATGAGCTGTGATCCATCACTACTTGAAACTCGGTGCCATGAATGTAAACCTGAAATTTATTACAAGCATATATGACAACTAGGCATTCTCTTTCAGTCAAAGTATAATTATGCTCATGCTTATTCAGCGTCCTGCTGAAATAAGTGACCGGATGCTCCTCACCATCATCCCCAATCTGAGATAACACACCTTCAATCACAGTCAATGAGGCGTCAGTTTGTATGATATAAATCTTTCTGAAATCTGAATATCAGAAAATAGGCGCCATGCTCATTTTGGCTTTCAAAGCCTCAAAGGCTTGTTGGCACTCCTCTGCCCAGCAAAAACGAACTTCTCCTTGTATTAAGTGGAATAGGGGCTCATCAATCTTCGCAAACCCTTTTATAAATCTTCAATAGTATCCTACCATGCCTAAAAATACTCAAACATCCCTTATACTCATCATATATTGCATTTTGTCAATTGCCTCCACCTTTTGAGGCTGAGGCCACATGCCCTTGGAATCAATGTCAAACCTGAGATATTCCAATTGTTCTTTAAAGAATGGACATTTTCTAGGTTTTATCTTCAGATTGGCCTTCAACAGCCGTTCAAACACTTGTTCAAGGTGCTCCAGATGTTTGGAAAATGTTCACAAAAAGACATTGATATCATCCAGGTACACCAGTATGCAGAATAACTTAAGGTCCCCAAAAATTGTGTCAATTGTGTGCTGAAAGGTGTGTCAGCACATTGCACAGCCCCTGTGGTGTGCGTGTCAGTTGGAACAGCCCTTGAGCAGCAATCATTGAACACTTTTCCTGCTCCTCTTGAGGCAGTTCAATTCTCTAATATCCTGAGATGAGGTTCATTGCGGTAAAATACTTCACCCCTCCCAGATGGTCCAGAGCATCATCAATTCTGGGCAATGGATATGAATCTTTTTTGTAATGGTATTGAGGCATCAATAATCAATCACAACTTAATTGCTGCCATCTTTTTTCTTTACAATTAAAACCGGGCTGTCCCATGGGCTTTTGGAGGGCACTATTCCACTTTTCAGCAATTTGTCTAGCTCCTCTCTGACTATTTTGTCACTAGCCCTGAGTGCCATATTGGCCTCATTCTAATAGGCACATGGTCCCCGGTGTCAACAAAATGCTGTACTCCTTTTGCACAACCTAAATCTTGGTCATCTTTGATGAAAATTTGGAGTAACGTTCAAACAACTCTAGTGCTTCATCCTTCTGTTGTTCTTACAATGTGGTAAACGATTCTTGAGAAATTACAGTATGTGCTCCAAGGGTTTCAGTTGGTAAGCTGAACTCAGATAAATCACCAAATTTGAAAGCTGATTTTAACTCATCCCTTGGAAACAGATGCATAAATATGACTACTTGATATTTCTTAACTTTAATACTTTGACTGGTCAAATTTGCTAGTAGGACATCAATCTCTCCATGCCCTGGTATAAGTATTCCAGGCGCCACACTAGGTTCCATTTGAGAATGATGCCACGGGGATACAACTTTCCTGTATAGTCCTTCTGGAATATCCAGCGTGGTCCCAGTCCTCATAACCAGTTGATGGCCTGGAGCTATTTTTTAGCACTAGATGGTCCCAACCTAAAGAGGGATACACCGATCTCCATGGCCTGGAGCTATTGTTGCATCCTTATTCACACGTAGAGGTATTCCTCTATTTTTGTTTATGGCATTTGGCATGGGGCAGCTTTGACTTCTCCACTGAATATATCCTAAAGGTACTATCCCATTAGAATAAGATATTGATAAAATTTCTGCAATGGCTTGTGGGCTTTGTATTTTCACAAGAGTAATAAATCAGTAGTGATTGTCCCAATATCATCATGATATTCTCTTTAAAATTGCATGAGATTCCATAGGTCCTTAAAAAACTAGTTCCAATTAATATATCATAATTGGCGTTTGGAAGCACTATTGCAGGTGCAACTACTACCAAAGCTCCAAATTGCAATGGCAAGGTGCCATAAGCTCCTTCACTCTTAGTGCTATTAAGGCCTGCGGTCCCATATTCCTAATTGTTGCAATTCTGATATGACTGGATGATAATTTTGGGACAGCTAGGGAAGAATCTGCCAAAAATGATATCAGTTACAATTATTTGAGTGCCTCAAGATGAGGCGACATTGGGACATAACGGGTTTTTATTGGATATAACAGGTTTTATTGGATCGCCTCTATATAAGGTGATAAGGTGATAAGGCAATGTCAACATTCAACAAATATGAAGTAGATTGCCTAAAATTAGGGCGACAGAGGATTAGAGAATAACAAGCCAAATTTAAGGAGAATCAGCGGAATATAATAGCCCAAGCCCTGAGAGCAGTATCACCTGAAGCCTCTGTATATAAGCGAGATGGGCGATTGAGAGAAGTAGGTTTTTGATAGCATAGAAGAAAACAGGACAGCGAAAGGTAGTTTTACTTATAAAAAATAAATAAAGATTCAATTATGGCAATTATTCCTATTTTAAGTATATTTTCAAGTGTGTCCAAAGGACCAAAAATCCCCACACTGTCTGTCTGTTGCTCAGTGGGTTCAACCTGTACAAACAACACAGCAGTCCTAACAATACCATCCAAATTTATAACAGTGGTGCTCACTACAGGGCGCCCATTGATCAACCACCTAACACTCCAGAACTCCAGTCGCCAGCCATGACTTACACACACTGTGTTGCTGGGGAATCTTCATCGAACACTGCACCAGCTGGATATGAGGAACTCAAACTTACCTTAGACGCGGTGCTCAAAACCAAGATGAACTTCTTCAAGAAAGAGATGCTGTCATGCACCAACTTGATAGTACATTTAGCCAAATGCAAATCTTGGGACAACAAAACAAAGAACTCGCTGACCAATTGAATGATACCACCAATTGGCTGCAGTAAACAGAACGAATATTGACCAATACCTTTCAGTATTCTCGCTGGGACAAGGATGACCATCATGAGGGGGCATCACATGATGAAGAATATGACGCTGGTCGGAGCTACTACACCCTGGATGTTAGTACTGGATACAAATATGAGTCAGAACACAACTTCCCTCAAGTAATGGCGGTACAGCCCATGGCAGAAGGTCACACTACCCCTGAAGCGGCAGACATTCCAACTTCCACTAATCCAGCTCCTCATTGAGAACCCAATTTTGGATCTCAAACCATTCCTCAGTATGGCCCAAAACCCTGTGAATGGGATGAGGAGGTTAATATTGAAAAATTACCTCTGTTTGACTGCAACGGAAACATTCATGGGTTCTTAAAATGGTTTGAGTTTGCAGTGGAAGGCGCATCTGATAGACAGAAGACTAAATTGTTAATATCTGCCTTGGATGTTGGAAGTGCCAATCAGGTCACCTGTTACCTCCTAAGTAGCTCTGTCACCTATAAGAATGTAAAGGATACCATACTCCACCTGTTTGGGGGTACTTCAAAAATGTCACAGCAAAAAGCAGAATTTTTAACTATTGGATTCCATCAAAACGAGACTCTCCTGGAGTTCGCTGATTGATTCACAACAGAAGCCCATGTGTTGATTGGAGCAGGGTACTTAGCGGAAGCTGACATGTGCATTGCCATGACCTCTGTGATGAATCCATATCATGAACTTTATAATGTCATTTCGCCACTTATGGATGGTGACGTACCTCTGCTCAAGATTGTACAGTTTTTTCATCATGTATCCCCTAACTTTCTGCTGCCAAATATGGAATGGAAGACTACCACCACTACTGCACCCTCTTATTTGGGAGAATACTCTCATCTGAATCCATCTCAGGGTAATAATCCTTGGCCTTTCTATAACTCTGCACCTTGTCCTCAGCCAAATTATACTCAACAGTTTGATCAGCAATAATGGGCTGGCCATGAAAACTGTCAGCAACCTAGTTATTGACCAGGACCTAGCTATGCCAACCGTCAACAATCAGCTTATCAACCTGGGGCTGGTTACGCTGAATGACCCCAAACTTTCCAGTTTGGACCCTCTTATGATAATCAAGGACGTGGCTCTTATGGGGTTAACTGCTGCAAATGTGGTCGCCCTGGTCATTTGGCAAAATTCTGCCATTACTGCCATATGAACTATGTACACCAAGATCAATACTATCAGGGAAAAGATGGAGTGGAGTAGAGACAGGACCTCTATACCTTCGAAATCCAACTCAATACGTCCCCAAATCAATAGTTTTATACCCTGTGGAAGTCCCTCAGTACAATGACGGACTTTTATACTAGCAGCCAGTTGGAGGAGTAAACGTAGTAACCCAAGCCCAAGCCAAGGCAGCGGCAGAAGAAGAGCCCCCCAAACAACTGAAGCCATATGCTTGTCAAATGCTTGATCAAGCTTCCTTAGACAAATCTGATTCATCCGCGAATGTGCCAACTCTGAAAAGAGTAAACGTTACCCTTCTGGTAGATGCCATTGTCAAAGAATATCCCCAAGTCAGTGAGGGATAATGAGTTTTCTTGAAAAAAGAGAGCTCATAAATGTTCACATATTAAACAGTCAATATTCTTTTTATTCTGAGTGTACATACTGTGATATTTTTGTTGCAAATAATAGAGTTTGCGCTATAATAGATACTGGTGCTCCAGTCAACATAATTTCCACTAAATTGATGGCAAAGTTAACATTGAAATTTGATGTGGACCATTGAATGGTGTACAGGAACTGCTGGAGCAATAAGCACCGTCTCTGAGGGGGCTTACAGTGCGCTACCTCTGCGCTTTGGGTCCATTGTCATTGTAGCCCCGCAATTGTGCTGCCAAATGAAAACTATGAACCTGTTAATTGGGACCGCTTTCCTACGCCATTTCAGGGCTGTCATTGATATGACAGAGGAGACCCTCACCATTCTGGGTCAATGGATCCCAATTTACTTTACCACTAGTGGAGTACCAAAAGATCCGGTGCTTATGAGCCATATCAACCTTGCCTATAGTGATGGGGTGATGCCAGTTCACTATCATCAACTAAAGCGTAAGACTTGGCCCCTTCCCCAGCAGATATACGAATATCAAGGCATACCTCTTCAAGTGGCAGGGCCCATATCTATACCTTCTGGCCATCAAGTCCTAGTGAACTCTGAGTTAGATGTGGAAGTGCTGAGTGGATTATATGGGGAAGTCATTGGGCTCTATCATCAAGCATGGTTTGAGCTGCATGTGGCTCAGGGATTATACTTCAAGGACATGGAGAGATTAAGGTTCTGTTAGCAAACCTCCAGAGTGAACCAATGTAAATCTGCTAACACCAAATTGTAGCGTATTTACATCTGATTCCAGTAGACGAGGTCCATCAGGTTCATGATTTTGGGTCATTGGATGAATTTGATCTACCAGTCAAGACACCTGCTGATGTACTAATGGTGGTACCAAATAGTAATTTAATAGGACTATTGTAAGAACAAAAAGAACAAGCAATAGCTTTATTTCATAAGTATAAAGGGGATTTTTGCTGTTGACAATCATGACTTAGAGTGTGCTTGGGGGTGGTCCATTGAGTAGACACAGGAGATCATCCACCTATAAGGTCTCAGCTGATCCACTGATCACGGGCAGCAGAAGATGTTTTTACTGATGAAATTGACAAGTTGCTAGAGCAAGGGATGCTCAAACCATCCAAAAGCCCATGGGCTTCACCTGTTCTAATTGTAAAAAAGAAGGACAGCACCAACCGCATAGTAATAGACTACTGGAAGCTCAACAGTATTACAAAAAAGGATTTGTACCCTTTTCCAAGGGTAAATGATGCTTTGGACCAATTAGGGGGAGCCCATTATTTTTTTGCAATGGACTTGATATCAGGTTACTGGTAAATTGAGTTACCCCAGTGGAACAGGAAAAAATGAGCTGTAATCACCTCCAAAGGCCTTTTTCAACTGACGCGGATGCCTCAAGGGCTTTGCAATGCCCTGGCTACATTTCAGCGATCCATGGATACTATTCTTGGTGACCTGAAGCTGTCATGCGTCCGTGTATACCTTGACAATATTAATGTTTTCTATCAAACCTTTTTGGAGAATCTCAACCACCTAAAAGCAGTATCCCGCCAGCTGGATGAGGTGAACATTAAAATTAAACCCCAAAAATGTAACTTTTTTAAAGATCAGCTGTAATACCTGGGGTTTGTGGTAGACTCTAAAGGACTGAAACCACAGCCAGCTAAGGTGGAGGCCATCAGCAAAATGACTACTCCCAATAGTAAACGTGACATAAAGGTATTTTTGTGACTAGTTAGTTAGTACCAGCGCTTTATCCCTAATTTTAGCTGTATTGGGAGCCACTATTTGAGTTGTTAAAAAAGGATGCTTTGTTTGAATGGATGAATGTTATCAATCCGCTTTTGATATACTCTGTATGGCGTTGATCTGTGCACTGGTGTTATGATATCCAAACTTTGATTGGGAGTTTATCATTCAGATAGATGCGTCCCTCTCCACTGTTGGGGCTGTACTTTCTCAGAAAGATGGTGAGGGAGAGGAACATCCTGTAGTGTACTGTAGTTGAAGTCTGAACTGTCATGAGCGTAATTCTACTGTGACTGAGCGGGAGTGCTTGGCAGTGATCTATGGATATAAGCAATTCAGAGTCTATCTGCATGGTAAAGTCCAAAGTTATAACCAATCACACATTATTAAGCTGGTTGCAGAACCCCAAAGAACCTGAAGGCCGTTTGGCTTAATGAGCTCTTAAATTGCAGGCTTATGATTTTGAGATTTTCCATTGGCAAGGAGTAAAGCATCAGAACACTGACTGTTTATCTCGATTATCAACTATTGCAGTGACAGCGGACCTCAGCAACATGATGTACAATAAGATGCTCAGTGGAAAATATGATAACGAGCCACCCCAAGTGATCAAAAAGTTAAATGAGATGTAAACAAATAATTTCCAACGGAATGGGTGTATAAATTTACTAGTTTGGGTTATTATCAGTTTACAACCCTAGTAATCTTTTTACGCACAGGTTCAATTTCCTTGTGCACCTCTCGTTGTAAAGAATATATTATCCAATAATAAAATGGAGACTATTATCCATAGTTGAGTTAGAACTATTATTAGGCCCAACGCTTTGGCCAGTACTTCTGATTAAATACTTGATAAGTCATACTCTTAGGGATTCATTCCCTATATTACTGTCCACTCAATCTTCATCAAGATCCCCTGATGACAGCCTCTTTCAGCCCAATACACAGTCAGCAGCTATCCTTGATTGTAGTTCCCTTCATCTCTAGATCCTCGCTTGGATCTCTACTCTTCTCTCTGAGAGTCTTCCAATTATTGCCTTCTGCAATAATATCCTTGAGATGGAACTTCACACTGGATGCTAATAGTCTAACAATAACCGAATCTACAATATTACTAATAATATTAATAATACTAAAAGATGGTATTCAATGTATGTGTTTTTCAATGTTTTTATTATAGTGAATCCTAGGGAATTATATATTAGGGGATTCAGCCATCCAACCCTCAGTTGATACCTCTTTGATGAAATGGCAGCTGTTGCCATTGAATCACCCTTCTTTATCTTGGCAGCGATGGTCTTCCCCATCCTGGCTAGGATTCCGTCATTGGACATCCTTGAGACCTCAAAATGGAAAGAGTCAGAAAACGTGTCCCTCACGTTTTCCTCTCAGACCAAGAGAACCAACCATAATTGGCTAGCGACCTGCTTAGGTAATGGGACTTATTACTCAATATGGTAGGTCACTTTACCAACTGATCAATTCACTAGTTGCAGGCGGCATCACTCACCTTGCAACTCACTACTCATTCCCAATCAGTTGGTGATGAAACCCAACCAATCCCAATTGGTACACCTGATAGTTAATCACTATCAGATGCCCCTATTTCGTCAGCCACTCCGCCCAATGAGATAATAGATATATCCAGATTGATCCCTGATGGATACGACCAAGCAAATATCCCAAAATCCCCCAAACGTAGTTCCTCCAAAATTTGGCCAACCAATTTCTGATTCACTTCACTTTAGGGAATTTTCCCCTAGTGACACCAGGTAATCTAGCAGGCTTGGAATATGGGCAAAAATCCCAACACATCCCCCCTCTTTCCTAGATTTCCAGCGAAAAAAGGACTGGGGCATGAGAATACCGCTTAAGACACCTGGTCAAATACTTCATTGGTTCAAGCGGAGTACACTCATCTATACTTAACGCTGCTCAGGATGACCTTCAGCATATGGCATTCCTCCTCTTCCTCCTCGCTACTGCCTACTCAGAGCGCGGTCCCCATGACCTCTTGTCATGCCGTGCTAATTGATTTACTTGTGACGATATTATTCCCAGGATCCAGTTTTCCCCCATCAGGGTATATGACCCGCTGTCATATTCAGGATTCTTGGTCTGGTGTCCTTGAATTCCTGATTCTCTCCTCATCCTAGATGGGAGACTCTTGCTGTCAATGTTTGTTTTGCAGCTTGATTAATAATAATTAATTCTATTCACCCTCATTATTTTGCTCATAACCTCTTGGCTGTAAGTCTTTCTTAATTATTCTCTAGAGAGCTTAATTCTTAATTTTGAGATTAATTTCCCCAAAACTGGAGCTTAATGGATTATAGAGTGCATAATGTCAACTTTCTATATAAGTCTGACATCCCCCCTCTAGTCCTGCTCATATGTCGAACTCAGAATCCTGCTAACAGCAGCTCCTTAACAGTCTGTCAGATCTGGACCTCCGCCTCTTCCAGCAGATGAGTTGGGATGCTCGACGGAACTTCTTCTATGGTCCTTCCAGGACTCATACACCTAGTCTGGCACAAGCAGCTAGTCCTTCTGTCAAATTACCAGAAACAGTAACCAATCCCTCTGAAACCAGGCTGGCCATCATTGTGAACAACTCTCAGCTGACTCTTCCTTTACAGTCAATTCCCAAGTTGGACTTCAAAACCCTCCTGGATTCAGCTCCTTTTGCTGATGCTCCAAACATCATTGTCGATGCTCCAGAGATCATGCTGGTCACTTTGGATCATTCATTCTTGGCTGGGTTGGACTTGCTCCCTGAGTTCCTCTTCTGACTCAGTCAATTCTACAAACCCGCTGTGCTGGTTTCTGAGCTTTCAATTGGGAACAGCATACACTTTGAGCTCCCCTACGCTGAACTATGGGCCCAAGTCACCAAGGCATTGACATTAGTGCTGAATCCCTCTGATCTGGACAACCTTCTGGATTGGGATACTGCCACTTATGCTCTCCGCTTTTCTGGCCAAGTTCTTCAAAGTTGGTCTACAAACCTTCCAGCCTCGCCTGGTTTCCACCAGTCATTCAGCTTTAGCTTCTGTGAAGCCCGTAGTTGTCATTTGCAAGATGCAATCTGCTCTACACAACTACCTCTTCTCTGGAGCTTCCCATTGCTATCTTCCGTTGATGGTGTTAATTGGGGGCATGATTTGACAACCCCCATCAAGTATTCCTTCTTCGCTGCTGGCTCATATGTCCAGTGTCCTTGATAAAACCTGTCGGCAGGCGCTCAGGACTAATCCTCTGGCTCTGGTGCAGTATTGGGATTACTCAGGGTTATTTGCTAATTGCCTCTTCCTCTATTGCTGTTTTCCTCCCCGCTACAGGGTTTTGCAATTGGCTTCTTCTGACATATCAATTTCTTTTCCCCTAGTCACGTTTTCTCAGGGCACAGCATCTGCTCAATGAATTTGGTTTTGTGTAGGTCTCGCCCTCACAAGTGTCCAATTGCATATCAATTTTGATGGGCTGTTTCTTCCTCTTACAATCCATCCTCCCTCCCCCAAGAGGTGACATAGGCGGAATCATCCCCATACTGAGGACAACCAATAAAAATAAAAATTATAAAAATATTGGTTCTTTTTTTCTATGCATTTAAAAATCTTTTTTTTTTTCCAATATCTTTTATCGATTTTTTATTTTTATTCTCCTTTTTTTCTATGGGACATGACCTTGTTTCGATTCAGAGGTCCATCTTATCCCCCAAACTGGGTCCTGGGCACTTAAACCTACCAATTTTCTATGGTTCAGCGGTCCTTTTTTTAGACTTAACCATCTAGATTAGTTCAGAGGTCTTTTTTTTAGACTTGAACTAATCATTAGGATATGACCAACTTAATGGTTCATCAGTCCTTTGGGAACTCTTTTATTTTTTTTCTTTGATCCAATGCTTTAGATACTTAGCGTGGACTCAATTTACTACTCTTCCATCCAAGAGATTCTTGATGAAGTAAGAATCAGTCGCCATCTTGGCGATTACTTCAAATGGACCTGACCACAACGCATCCAATTTGTTTCTTCATCTAAAACCATGCATATTGCAATAGGTGACTTTTTCTTTTACTTGATATTATTCCATTGCCAGTCAGTTCTTATCATCCATCGATTTTACTCATATCCTTTTCTTCAAGGTTGTATCAAATGCTTGCAATTGCATATCAATCAGGATACTCACCAGTCGGTTCAAGTATTGTATGGTACTCATCCCCAACAAAGGTTCTACTACTAAATATAATATTGGCAGCAATGTGGCCTTCCTCCCATATAGTAATTCAAATGGCGTTTTTCCCATCGCTGTATGATGACTAATGTTGTAGGAAAATATCACCAAACTCAGGTATGTTCCCCACGTGGAAGTTCTCCCTGCAACTAACTTCCTCAGCGTCATGGCCAGCATCCCATTGACCCATTCTACCAGTTCATTTGTCTCCAGCCAGTATGGTACTGACATGACTCCTCAGATCCCCATTATTTCATTTAGCCTTGGGATCACATGAGACGTGAATTTGGTCCCCTTATTTCTCAGTAGGACTTGTGGATATCCATGCCAGTATACTACTTGATCCAGGATGAATCTCGCAGTACTGGTAGCATCAACTCTGGTTAGGGCTTTTGTTTCAAATCATCTCATCAGATGGTCGATGGCTACTATGATATACTTGACTCCTCCTGTGCTCATAACCAGAGGTCCCATCACATCAATGGACACTGTGTGCCATGCGAATCCAGGTCAGACCAGTCAGTATCCAGTTGTATTCTTGTGTGGTTTATGCAGCTGGCATTCCATGCAACAAGCCAGATGATCCGCGACATCATAGTTAATCGATTCCCAGTATTAATACTGGCAAATATGGTTGGTTGTTTTTCTCAGGCCTCCATGCCTGACAACCTTGTGAGCTGCTTGAACTATTGCTGCTCTTTCCAACGGTTTCAGGAATAATAGCCGCTTCCCATTTATCATCTTGAATACTTGTCCATCCATAGTCTTGGTGTTTTCCATCACTTTTTGAAGCGCACCTTAAATTTCTTGAGGCTCATCCTCAATTGTTCCTTCAACCATTCTCTGGAATAGCTCATCTGCCTGCAGGTATACCAATTGGACCATTGGTAACCACAATAAGCCATCCGCATTCTGGTGAGAAGCCCCCACTTGGTGGACTATCTCATAATCATAAGCCTGAAGCTTAAGTGCCAAATGGACCAGTCATCCTTCTGGCTCCCATAGGTTTTGCAGCCAACGCAGTGAAGAGTGGTCAGTCACCACCTTAAAGTGTGTTCCATGGAAATACACCCAAAACTGCTTACAGGCGTAAATGACCGCAAGGCATTCACACTCAATCATGGTGTAATTCCTCTCAGCAGTTGAGAGTGTCTAGCTCACATACACCACCGGATGCTCGTCCCCAAGTTCATCTACATGGCTTAGTATGCCACAGATTGCCATCAATGAAGCATCAGTTTGAATGATAAACTACCAATTGAAATTTAGATATTTCAAGATTGGCAAATTTATCAGATACTGGCATAACTCATAGAAGGGGTCCTGGGACTCTTCATCCCATACAAATCCTTTTTTCAGATCCTTTAGTAAATGAAACAAAGGCTCAGCTATTTGAGCAAAGTCCCAAATAAATCTTCTGTAGTATCTGACCATACCAATAAATATTTGGATATCTTGGACACTTTTCAGTACGGCCATACGTTCTATAGCTTCTATCTTCTGGGGTTGCGGCTGCGATCCACTTGCATTAATCACGAATCCCAGGTATTCCAGCTCCTTCTTGAAAAAGTGGCACTTCCTTGGCTTGATCTTCAAGTTAGCCGCGGACAGTCTCTTAAAACCTATTCCAAGTGATAAGGTGATCAGTAAACGTTCTACTGAACACATTGATATCAATCAGATATACCAGGATGCATGACAACTTCAGGTAACTCAATATTGCATCCATGGCCCTCTGAAATGTCGCAGGTGCATTGCAAAGACCCTGGGGCATCCTCATCGGCTGGTATAACCCCTGTGCAGTAATAATTGCACATTTTTTTCTTGGTCTTCTTCTGGAAAGTCAATCTTCCAGTATCCCGAGATTAGGTCCATCGTGGAGAAATGCTTCACTTCTCCTAATCAATCCAGCGCATCATCAATCCTCAGTAGGGGATACGAATCCTTCTTCATAATCTTATTCAGCCTCCGATAGTCAATCACCACCAGATTTGATCCATCTTTTTTCTTTACAATCAGAATTGGACTTGCCCAGGGACTTGATGACGGAACTAGAAGCCCATGATTCACTAGTTTGCTGATCTCATCTTCCACTACCACTTAGGCAGCTTTTGATCTTCAGATTGGTCTCATTCTTATCAGTAGATTTTCCCCAGTGTCAACCTTGTGAACTATGTCTCATGCGCATCCCAAATCATGGTCATCCTGAGTGAACACTTCCCAATATCTCTCAAATAATTTGAGCACCTCCTCCTTCTGCCCTTCTGGCAGATCTGTGAGATGATCCTGATCAACCAATAGGCTGATGCTTTCAGCTGCCCCAGCTAGTAATCCCATTTCCTTGAGAGACCCAAAATCATGGAATCATCTCAATTCTGCTGTCAGGATTAAATGAATAAACGCGATGATTTGATTCCTTTTGACCTTCATCAGTTCTTCACTTAAATTTGCCAAGAGAACTCATATTTCTCCATGGCCCAGCATGATTATCCTGGGAGCCACCCATGGCTCCACTCTGGACTTCTTTCAGGGGCTTCCAACCTCTATATACAACATCTCCAGAATCTCTAAAGTCAACCCTGTGTTGATATCATCTGCAATCTGGCTGGTATGGTTCTCTCCTTATTGATCCATAAGGTAATTCCCTGATTTTCTAGGATTTCTGCTGGCATCTCTCATCACTTCCTACTAACTACTTGGTATTGAATCAGTACAATGCTGTCATTGTATATCAGCTTAATGATGTTATTTCTCTGGTTCAACGGAACTTCACCGTTCTTCTGGTATACCAATGGTAACATCTGACCCAGGATGGTCAATGTATTATCCTTGAAGTTACATTTAACTCCATATTTCTGCAGAAATTCCATTCCGATCAGGATATCATAGTTTTGTTTTGCCAAAGCTATTGCTGGCGCAGATACCACCATTGACCCAAATCATAGTGGCAGCGCACTATATGCTCCACAGGAAATGGTGGTGTTCAGCCCAGCTGTTCCATATTCTTTCTTGTGTTCCAAGTCTGGGAGATCTTCATCCTCTTCACTAGCTTGATCAACACAATATTGATGGGTGCTCTGCTGTCAACAAATCACCCTCACCCTCACTCGATTCACCTGAATATCTATATACATAAACTTGGAGTATTGTAATAGAGTATTTACTGAGTGAATTGTGGTGTTATTAGCTGAATTTAGGATATGAATAATCTGCGCTGATAATTCAGGAAACGATTCCTTTATTGCGCCTAGGGGGATCAACAGGTTGGACTCATCTAATTAAACATCTGCTAAATCATCAGGATTCTCAGTGGTCTAAATCTTCTCCGCCAGTTGTCGGGTGTACGGCCTGGCAACTTCCTGAATTATCTCTGGGTCGATCTTCTTTGCCCTGGTTCTGGTCACAGCATTTATATCCATGTTGACCACTTGGTATAGATGATCCTGCTCGTCATCTATGAACAGATTGCTAATATCTATCTCTTTGTTCATGATATTGGGAGGAACAGGTTTCTCCGCTGCTCTAGACTGTTCCTTGTCTAGGAAGCGGGACCTTTTCCTGAAACTTTGGCTACTGACATCTCTTTAGCCTGGACCACGTTAATTTGATCCTTCAGCTTTTTGCAGTGTGCGGCAAAATGTCCTTTCCCGCCACACTGGAAGCAGACCTTCTCCTTCTTATTTAACCATTTGTATTCCTCAGGCTTATTTCCCAGCACAGTTCAGTTAAAAGTCTCCTTTGCTCCTTTGCTTCCCTTCATGGGATTCAGATTTCAGACCAGATTGGACTTGAAGTTTCTATTTGGGGCATCGAACGTCACTCCCAAAATCTTCAGGTTGTCTACCAATTGCGAGGTAGTTATCTCAGTTGCAAATACAGTAGACATCATTCAATGCAAATTGTGATAGGGCCAAAGGGCTGCTTGTAAAGCGATTCTTGCATAAAAGTCATCTAACACTTTCGCTCCAGCATGGATCTGCAACTCCTGGTAAAATTGATCTGCAAAGCTTGCAAGAGACTCGTCTTTACAGAATTGAATTCCCATAAATTCTTGCTTGCATTTTGACATATGGATTGGACTCCCAAACTCCTTAATTATGGCTGACTTAGCCTTGGCGTACGACCAGCTATCCCCCTCCAAGTGGGGTAACACTAGGTTCTGGCAGTCTGTGTCCAAACAGTTCATGACCGTCAACGCCTTTTGACGATCTCTGTATCCATTCATGGTCATGACAAATAGTCAGAAAAACGCTGGGGCGTTATCCCAATGGAATGTGGGAAATTTTGGGGTTGCTATAAATTCCTCCAAGTCATTTTGGGCCAATTCTCTTGGTTTGGCTACTCAGCTCACTTGTGGAGTGACTTCAGGCATCATCTCCAAAATAGCATTAAAGGCGGGTGGCATAATTCTTGAGTATTTGTCTTCCCAAGTATCGTTTGAGGACTTCCCTCTTTGGCATCACTGGCTATATCAGGCTCACATGCACATCTGTGGGCTTTCAAATCCTTTACTTCTTTCATCAATTTCTCAATGTCCACACCAAACTTTCTCAAATGAACGTGATCTGCTTCATACTCCATTTTCAGGAATAGGACCTCTCAGATGAGGTCTCCTTCTTTCCTCTTTAATGAGTTTACTTTGCTGAGTAACTCGTTCCTGAAGTTGGCTATGTTTTCAACTCCTTCCTCCACCTTGGTGACTCACTCTTCCAAGGCCGCGAACTCCTGATGGTCCACTGAGTTTAAGGCATTCTGATTCACTGGTGAAATCTTGGTCCACAACTTGCGCATCTCTTCTTTATATGACACAATTGATAGATTCTTCTACTCAACTATTCCTGTAGTGAGCACCAACTTGTAAAACTTTACTAGTTTGGGTTATTATCAATTTACAACCCTAGTAATCTTTTTACTGCACAGGTTTGATTTTCTCATGCACCTTGCATTGTAAAGAATATATTATCTAATAATATTATGGATACTATTATCCATAGTTGAGTTAGAACTATTATTAGGCCCAACGCTTTGGCCAGTACTTCCAAATAAATACTTGATAAGTCATACTCATAGGGATTCAATCCCTATATTACTGTCCACTCAATCTTCGTCAAGATCCCCTGATGACAGTCTCTTTCAGCCCAACACACAGTCAGCAGCTATCCTTGATTGTGGTTCCCTTAATCTCTAGATCCCCGCTTGGATCTCTACTCTTCTCTCTGAGAGTCTTCTAATTATTGCCTTCTGCAATAGTATCCTTGAGATGGAACTTTACACTGGATGCTGATAGTCTAACAATAACTGAATCTACAGTATTACTAATAATATTAATAATACTAAAAGATGGTATTTAATGTATGTGTTTTTCAATGTTTTTATTATAGTGAATCCTAGGGAATTATATAGTAGGGGATTCGGCCATATAACCCTCAGTTGACACTTTTTTGATGAAATGGCAGCTGTTGCCATTTCACCCTTCCTCATCTCAGCAGCAATGGTCTTCCCCATCCTGGCTAGGATTCTGTTGTTAGACATCTTCGAGACCTTAAATGAAAAGAGTTGGCTTATGTGTCCCTAACGTTAACCTCTCAATCCAAGTGAACCAACCATAATTGGCTAGCGACCTGCTTAGGTAATGGAACTTATTACTCGTTATGGCAGGTCACTTTACCAACCGATTGATTCACTAGTTGTAGGCGGCATCACTCGCCTTGCAACTCACTACTCATTCTCAATCATTTGGTGATGAAACCCAACCAATCCCAATTGGTACATCTGATAGTTAATCACTATCAGATGCCCCTATTTTGTCAGCCACTCCAATCAATGAGATATTAGATATTCATCTGGATCAATCCCTGACGGATATGACCAGGCGAATATCCCAAAATCCCCCAAACGTGGTTCCTCCAAAATTTGGGCCAACCAATTTCCAATTCACTTTGCTTTAGGGAATTTTCCCCTAGTGACACCAGGTAATCTAGCAGGCTGGGAATACGGGCAAAAATCCCAACAATGAGGAACTGTACAAGCAGATTGGTGATTCTGCAGTGAATTTTCTGTGCCCCTCAGCATGACCAGGAATCATTATGAACGTGCACAAGGCAGTTGGGCATGGTGGAGTGCATAAGACTATGAAGTTGATACGCCCTCAGTACTATTGGGAAATTATGAGCTTTGATGTGCTTGAAACTATTTCCTGTTGCCATTAATGCCAAGTGGAGAAGCCATTTCGCCATATGACATCATATCGGTTAGTGAAACCACATATGCTTGGCACACAGTTTCCCTCAATGTCGTTGGCCCCTTGCCAACTGGAGCCAACCGTTGTAAGTACATTCTTGTGGCTATCGACCACTTGACCTGGTGGGTTGAAGTGAGGGCAATACAAGACTTGGGGGAAGTTACTGTGTCCAGGTTTGTGTTGGAATGCATTATTCAGTGACACAGCTGCCCTCAGTTTATTCTCACTGATAATGGAACCAACTTCACCTTGCACATCCTACCCAAACTGAAAAAGCTTATGGTAATTCATGGGGTTCTGATGACCTTATACCACTTTAAATCCAATGGAATGGTTGAATGGGTGAATGGAACTCTAGTGAACATACTACAAGAATTAGTAATGGATCAACTTTCCAATTGAGCTCTCCTTTCCAATGCCATGTTTGCCTATAACATTAGTTACCATTCCGCCACAGGGAAGAGTCCCTTCCAACTACTATACAGCTGACACCCAGCTCTTCTGGCGTTACTTTATTTGTGTGTAGAAGACACCGGTGGACTGGAACCCCACCACTATCTGACTAACCTTGCAAAAATTCTGATCAAACTGAAAACTGAAGCATATTCCTTCATCTTAGCAAGAAGATCAGGAATCAGGCCACTGATCAGGCATGTCTTAGTGGGATGGTGCTATTTAAGGAAAGCAATATGGTTTTTTTCCATGACCAACATGGATTTGGGCGGAAACACAAGCTGGCCAGTATTTGGATTGATCCATTCAAAGTTATAAAGAAAATAGGACTTGACGCATATACCATCAAGGATCCTGCAAGTGGTCAGATCATTAACCAAGTACACGTGAAGCTCCTCCAACTCTACAAACAATAGGATCTTATTGTCCAGTCAAGGAGGGGGTAATGTCGTGATTCCAATATAACTGGATGATAATTGTGGGACAGCTAGGGCGGAATCTGCCAAAAATGATATCAGTTACAATTATTTGAGTGCCTTGAGATGAGGCGTTATTAGAATATAACAGGTTATATTAGATCGCCTCTAAGTAAAGAAATAGGGCAATATGGCAATGTTAACATTTGACAAACATGAATTAGATTGCCTACAATTAGGGTGACAGAGGATTAGAGAATAACAAGCCAAATTGAGGATAATTGGAAGAATAGATAGCCCAAGCCATGATAGCAGTTTTGCCTGAAGCCGCTGTATATAGTGAGAAGGGCGATTGAGAGAAGTAGGTTTTTGATAGCATAGAAGAAAATGGGAAGGCGAAAGGTAGTTGTACTTATAAAAACATAAATAAAGATTCAATTGGGGCAGTTGTTTCCATTTTAAGTATATTTTCAAGTGTGTCAAAGGACTGACAATCCCCACACATTGTCTGTCTGTTGCTCAGTGGTTTTGACCTGTACGAACAACACAATGGTCCTAACAATACCATCCAAATTTATAACACCAATGATGGTCAATGTCCAGAGCTATTTTCAATTTCTTTACCAACTTTTTGAAAACAATGTTTACAGGTGCTCCGCTATCAACAAAATCAGCAACTCTGACCTTGTTGACCAGTATATTCACATAAGTGCACTTAGAGTAGTAAGATCAATAGAGTTTACTATGTGAATATGGGAAGAATCCAGAGAGTTAAGAGTGTGCTTCAGAGTATTTCTGGTACTAGAACATTCATTGATTAATGTGTCAATTGGCATGGCTATATTCACCCTTTCAAGCTTGGGGGTCTGCTGCATTGATTGGCCCCTCAGCTGGGATATTCTCAAGTATTTGTTGCACATAAGGTTTAGCAACTACTTCAGAGTATTCAGTTATGACAAACTTACATTGGGAGTGAGTTACTGCATGTACATTTGAAGAATCTTCATTCAACAAAATAGGATTTGTTTCATTGTTAACTAAGGCTCAGTGGCCTGCGTTTTCTTGTCAATCAGGTGGTACTGGTGTCTCCAGCACAATAAAGAGTCCCACGTCTATTGTGCTTGTTCTTTTCCCTCCTCATGCACGTTATTGGGAAGGACTACATTGACATTTTGCTGACGGCATTGGGAAGTAAAGTGAACTTTATGATTGCAATTAAAGCAAATGATCTCATTCATTAGGCGCGGAACTCTTGTATTTGAGTTTTGCTCATTTTTATAGGTGGATCACTGTCAATCTTCTTATTGGTTTTGAAGGGCTTTTCAGCAGAGGCAGCAGGCCCTGATATGTACCTGGTATTAAGAGGGCCCTAATTTTGTGGACATTTGCGCAAATAATTAACCAATTCAGATGTTGCAAGATTTTGCACAAAATCAGGCAATAAAGTGTTTGACAATTTATGGTAAGGTTCTAATGCATGTTCTAGTGCAATCTTAGCATCAAAATTGACCATAGCCTTTGCACCTAGGAGAACTTGAGCTTCAAGATAGAATCAATCCACAAATTCATCAATTGCTTCATCTTTCTTATAGCAAATGTCATAAACTTAGATTTTCTGGTTGACATTTATTCTGGACCTCCAAATTCATGAAGAACAGCCTCTTTGACTTCAGCGTAAGTTGTGTTTTCGTTAATGTGAGGAATAATCAACTTAATGCTCCACTGATCTAAGCAGTTGATCATATTGGCTGCTTTGTTATGGTCACTGGTCCCATACATAGCCATTTCAAAGCGTTTGACAAATGTGGTTATACTTCAATTATTGTCAAAAGCAGGCAGGTTTACAGGTTTGTAATTATCATTTTTTCATCCATGGTTATCATGATTACTTCTTTGTTGACTTGAGCCAGGCGTACTAGGGCGTTGAGGCATTATATCACGGTTAGAGGAACTTGGGTTGGTTAAAGCAACCACTCTACGTGGCAGTTTCCAACGTGTCCCATAATTAATCTCATAATGTTCAGAGGCATCAATATCAGTAAATTTTCTTTGGGTGTGCTAGATTGAAAAATCCTTCAATATTGCAAAATTATCATTCAGATTAATCATTTGCAATTGAAGAGCAGAAATCACTTGATCTTTTTCTATGATTTTCTTCTTTAACCCAGTCAATTCTTTATGTAGAGCATTATTTGCCTCATTAATAAAAGTAACTTCTTCTGTGAGATTATCAATTTGATGAAACATTATGTCTGGTGAGTTTTATAAATTTTGTAAATTTATCCTTGAAAAATTGATATAGCCAGGGGTT